>VYZV01042247.1:0-36291 GCA_013401275.1 Pandion haliaetus
CAGGAATGGTTCTGTCGACTTTTTCTGCTCTATGCCCAAGTTCAGATTTGGCTGGGGTGGCTTAGTACTCTTGCTGTCATTTCACATACTAGTTTTTCCTATTAAAAATGTGGCTGGGTCTAGATGTTCTTGACTTAGAGTTAGGAAAGCTTCACAGTTGTGGGGTTTGCCTGCACATCTATGGCTGAAAATGGTCTAATTTGCAGAAATGTGGAGGGAACTGTGCACTCAGCATAACTGAGCTAATAAATCAAATTCATAGGCTCTTTCTTTTGAGCAGGTAGCTTGTTATTTCTGTCCCAGATCACCTTCTCAAAGCACAAGGGCCACTGGCTTCAGTGGAGATACATTATGCACCCTTCAAGAAATTAACCATGACAGTTAAAATTAATAACAAGTTTTGCTTAACTTCACTTTTTTGACAAAAAGCTGTACTGCATATTTTAAGAGAAGGGTGTCAACTACAGTGAGGAGGAATCAGGGTAGGAGTCCCCAACTTGGTGCCAAAGAATAGGGGAGTGTTTACACTGACTTGCCTGCAGTGGACACCTTGGGTTTATACCAACACAGCAGATTACAATCTGTTCCAGTTGTAATTTCACTAAGATAGTCCTCTAAATTGAAGGTTTTAATGAATTTGTTTCCGTGACATTCTCTGTCTGTAGAGGCTTGCGTTTGCTCACGGTGGGAGGTTAAAACCATTGTCTCATGGCATGGTTAGCACAAAGTGAGACTGAAAGTGTTCTGGTGTTCTGCTGATAGTGAAAAGAGAGCAAGGCAACTACATTTTGTTCACTTGTAATCCTGTAGCAACTGCAGAGTTGTTTCAGAAGATACACAATTTGTACCTTCTTTACTATTACAAGTTTGAGTATTGCAGCTCCCTTGTCTAAGAGTATACTTACCCAAGTAACAACTGTACATTTTTTTGAACTGTTTTAAACTAACATATCAAGCAAGATAATGTGTACAAATTCCTGCTTGAAATTCCTTTTTGAATCTGTGATATAGGTAGGTAGCAAAAGAGATATCTCAGTATGCTAATTTTTACATCTGTTTTCTGGCACTTTGGGACACTTAATCTGTAACTTGATTAAATTATTTATTTTCTTTGAAAGTTTTCAAGCACTTCTTTCCAAAGTATGTGCATGCAGCATGGTGTGTCAAACACACATTTGTTACCACTGGCTTGTAGTATAAGAGAAAATACTGGTTAATGTCTTTATTTTCTGAAGAATGCTAGTATAGGTCATAATACTAGTTCATTTGGAGTCCGTCTGTATTTGTGTTCTTGCTGACTTATGATGACTTGTTGAATTAAGGTATGAGAATAATATATATAATATTGTGAAAATGTGTGGGATTCAATTGCTGTCTTACTGCAATAGCGTCTAACTAATAGTACATTAACACAATGGGGAAAAAGTATCTAGAGTAGAAATTATGTTTATTAGTGTGTTATATTGTCACATTTGTACCTGATTATGCAGTTACTATATTGTACATATTTGTGTGCAAAATTGTGTGTTTGTAAGTCCAGTAAGAAAATTCTCATTGGCTTCACTGGTGCAGATTCAGTGCAGTGGTGCAGAATTCAAAAGCTAATACAGACTGGAATGTACAAAGAGGTAATATTATGCAAGTAGTGGTGATACAATAACTCTCTCATGGCAAATTTTGCTAATGTGAAATTATTTCACTAAAAGCTTAGATTTCAATAGAAGACTCATAAAAATAAGATGGCTTTGGGGAGGTTAAACAGCAATATGTAGGATGCTTCTTTGCCATATAAAAGTAGTTGCTGTTGCAGCTTTCAACGTTTTCAGTAACAGCTCAATGAATACTATACATGCCATCTTTTAAAGTTTTTCATGACAATTATGACAACTGTAGTACTCAAAAAGCATATTTCTGTGAGATCTTCAGTATGGGAAGCCAAACTGAATAGTACATTTTAAACAAATTGATGATGGCCATATCCTTCTAGGAGGGTGATTCTGCATGCTTTAAAGAATTTGAGGTGGGCACAATATACCTTACCACATTAAAGAAAGGGCTTTCAACCTCTTGGCACATTTGGTACCAGTCAGTTAGACAATGAGCTCTTTTTTGGATATTTTCCATCTCACACACATCTGTATGCATGAAACTCCAAACGGTGTCGTCCAGCTGGAAGGAAAATATTAAAGGCTCTTGGGCTGAGCAGCAAAAGTGCTTTGTCGATTAGAGAGAGCATGGATTAAAGACAATTTCAAGCTAGGATAATTATTATTCTGTCTTGATCAGAACATGAGACCCAAACTTTTTTATATATTTTAATATACATAACCTTGAAAATAAAAAAAAAGTATTTTTTTCTTGAAATAAAAATTCAGCATCTTTTTATTTTAGAACAGAGCATTGTTTTAATACAAGTTATTTAAATACTTAATGCAGAAAACTTTCATAAATTATTATACATTTTGGAAAATACAGCTTCAACCAAAGCAATATGAATATGATCCATATTCATAGGTAGAGTCTGATACTATGAGTCTGTACCTTTGATGATTAAACTGCCTGTTCGAAACTTTTTACATGATTCTTCTACTGAAAAACTTAACAGTCCTGAAGGAGTTGCCTTTGGCTTACACTTCTTAAGGCATTCTCTAATCAAGTTTCTTCAAATGAAGAAAGCTAAATGACTGTCCTGAACTATAGTTTTTGGATGTCAAGTATCTGTAAAATGAATTTCTTCCTCAAGTCCTGATCAATAGAGTACTTAATTAATTACCTGAAATAGCTTTAAGCATTAGAATACAGTAAGAAGCTCTTTATCTGTAATTGATCATATAAGGTGGTATTAAACATTATTGGAAGAAATTAAAGGCCTTGAATAAAACTTCGTCTCAAGTCATGCTGGAACAAACAGAGAAATGTTTGCAAATTTTAGATCCTCGTCATTGTCATCTGAAAAGTGTCACAGGAGGCAAATTTATATAACTTGAATAAAAATGGGAGTTTGAATACACAAAGAGTAGTTAAGTGGCAAATTCGCAAGCAAAATCCTGACTGAAGTTGGAAGTTTTCTACTGTAAAAAGGGCAGGACTTTAGCCTGTCTTTATGGCCCAAGAAGTATGGTGTTGCAAATCCAGCGTAATGAGTTCAAGCTCTTTTTGAATCTGCACCAGAGCCCACTGCCAGTTGAACCAGTTCTATACTGGTCACTGAAATTGAGCGGTGCTGAGGTGGGGTTAATCACAACGCTGTCTTGGATTACTGCATTCACCATGCCTTAAATAATGCTAGTCCTTAGGCCACCTTGGTTATCAAAGAAAGAATATAATGTTAGCACATGCAGGTTTTACTGTAGTCTTATAGTAGTCATGACTAAAATTCATACTGGAAGTTAGAAAGAAGCTTCCAGTCACATAAGGAGAGAAGTTCAAGAACAGTGTTCTTGACATGATAGTGGTGGCAAGATGGAAAGGTTGTTTTGGGGATGGAGCATGATAATTTTGTGCGTGGCAAGATAGGCAAATTCCAGGAGATAGAAAATTGAGTTTAGGATATCCTTGGCTATTTAATGTATTGGTATCTCTCAGTGTGATTGAAAGAGGGTGTACTGTTTTTTGTTTCTGCCCTTCCCTAATTATATGAATCTCAGGTTGTCGGGTTTCTGGTGGTCACCTCTGAAAGCTGGAAAAAAATCTTTTTTATCTTTGAAACATTTCCAACTTCCCCCCCCCCCCCAAGATTTTACATATGTCACAGTTAGAAACACCATGTACCCAGACTATGGTCACATTGTTTAAGTCATTCAGACTGTTTAGGTGTACCCTATGCATATGCTAGCTGTTAAACTGATTGATGTTTCTGGAGTTGGGGTGTGTTTTCATCCCTGATTGTACTGGCAGGGATATGATCTAGGACACGACCATCCAGGATGGGAGAGTTTTGGGGGTTTTTTTGTTAGTTTGGTTTTTTTTAAACCTGTCTAGCCTGTCACAGGTACTTAGGCTATCTTTGATTCTCTCCATCTCTTTGGTGTCTATCTTTGGTACTTTAGACGTGTTGGTTTTACAAAATTTCCATCTCTCTTTTTCTTTTTTATCACCTTCCTGAAAATACTTTATCCTAGAAATTTCTATTAAATGAAAGAGTGGTTGCTGAAACATGTGAGCAAAGGACTGCCCTGTGTTTTATCTGAAGAGGATCAGAGTGATCCCAATTTAAAGGTATACCATCTCATCTCTGCTGTTACCTAGGTATCAGTACCTCTCTGCTCAGTTCTTCAATTCACCTAGACTGCAGAGTGAACTGCTGCGATGGTGCCCTTCACTAGACGGCACCCCAGAGTCTTTCTTTTGCATTTTCATCTAATTTTTTGAGAATTGTTTTTCAAAGTCGCTCCACACCTGCAGCTCCCACGGGTGGGTGTTACTCAAGTTATGCATGTTGTGGTGTCACCCATTAGCAGAAGGACTCGCTACTTGTCCCAAGCATGATTAACCAGCCAGCCAGCAACCTGTGCTGTGAGATGATGGTCCCAGAGGTGTGGTGGGTTCTGGAAGGACTCCTCTTGAGGAGGGGTTTGAGTAGGAGGTGCTGAGGTGATAAATGCAGCTGTGAGATATGGTAGTGGAGAGAGAATGGTGAGGTACAGCCTGGTCTAGTAGGAAGGTGGTATGCAGCAGGAAAAAAAATGTTGTCTGCCTGCCAGGATGTATCTAGGCCAGGACCCTGGAGAGGAGGGACTGTGGTGAGGGAGAACCAGACTTGCATTGTTGGGCAGAAGGGCTTTTCTGCCAGACCTGGCTGTGGTGGGTGATGAGGTGTTTCCCTTTGACACAGAAAAATAATCCAAACCTGATGGAAATATGTTGTATCTTTTGTGTTAAAGGTAATTTAAATGTTAAATGCTAAAAAAATGAATTGATATAATAGTTGATGACAAGTGGTATATTGAGTTATGGATGCACAGATACTTACTCTTACAGTAGGACTTCTGTTGAAAAATGAAAAATATTGTTGTTATGAACATTTAGTCACAGGTGGGTTTTTCTGTTTTTTTTTTTTTTTTTTTTTTTGACACACATACTGCATGAAATTCAGTTGGTGCTTTAGTCAATCCTTTGTGTGTGTGGATATATGAGTGGATATGAAGTTTGGTTCAAAACTACATGAGACGCCAAAAAATTGTGTTTCATCTGCAGAATGCCATTTAAAAGGAGTGATTTCACAGGATGCCACACAGATGCTGTTGTTGTGTGGATCTGACAAGACCTATGAATTTCATGCAGAAGAGACATGTTTTTCTTCTGTTCACTGTTAAGCTTCCTGCATGAAGCATGTCCTTAATATTTAACAGATTTTACTATTTTTTCAGTGTGGTACAGAATTACAGAATTCAGACATCTCTATGCCATGATCCTTACTTCCGATCAGAACTTCCCTTAGCTTCCTTACACAGTCTGTACTGTGAACCACCATGTGCATTTGCATTTAGTATTCCTCATGTCCAGGATTTCAGATTGCTGCTACCCCTAGCTTGGATCAGCTAACATAATGTGGAGGCCATGGTCTTTTTTCCATTTTACTTTGCTAAGAATTTTCCGTATTCCTAAGTTGAAAATCTGTCTTGAAAAGCAGTCCCTCATAAGTGTGTGGGGTTTTTCCAATGTACCGTGTTTATTAACAGATTACAAGAAGCAATACCATATGTGAAAGGCCCTGTGAAATGTACTTCTTTGGAATACCCATTCCTTGGAGCTAGTGCTTTGGTGTATGTTCAGACCTCTGTCAGTTTATCTTTTTCTGTAATAGCTAGCAAGCTGTTAATCTCTGCCTTTACATCTTGTCTCCTCCTTTACATCTTGTCTCCCCTTTATGCCCACTTGTAGAGTGAAGGAGACAGTGACAGGTATTCTGTATTGTATAATCTTTTCATTACAGCTGCAGCAACACAGTCTAATTGGCAGCCAGAAACCCCATGAAGTTAGTCTTTGTCACCTTGCGCTCATTTTTGAAAATTTTTCTGTCTTCTAAAGAAGCACAGTTGAGCTTCTTTAATGACAGTTCTTCCATGTAAATGAGGAGGACAAAGAGCCTCTCTGCGGTAGGTATGGTCTTCCCAGCATTGCCATGAAAATCATGTATAACTTCTTGGTATCTGTGCCCTGGAGACCAGGTTCAGCTGACTTCAAAGTAGGCACCATGCCATCTGAACAGATGGGTATTAATGTAAGCATTGGATATAGATGTTACGGACATGATTCCCAGTTCCAAATGTTACAAAATGTTGTCTGTCCTGTACTTCTCCCTCTCAGTGTAAAGGATTTGTTGTAAATCCAGCTCAGTGAAGAGTTAGCTTTACAATATTAGAAATTTAAGTCTTGGATCAACTGTGTCATTTGTAGTGTTGGATAAGGGTGTGAAGTCGCTCAGAGGAACTCTTATTTTTGGAGGAGTTCCCGTGAGCAACAGATGAAAAAAAACATCTGTGGTGTTTACCGCTTTCATATGAGTAAGTTATATTGTGAAGCCACTCTGGAAGAAAGAATGATTTTACTTTTTTCTGCGCCCACAAGTAGGGATGGGAATTCATTGGGAATCTGATGAACTTCATTCAGCTCACCAGACTGTCTGTTCCCTTGCGTAACGTGATGGTTATTTAGGGTGAGAGGTTTTTTTTTCTCTGCTCACCCTTTGTCCTGTGTTTTTCTCAGGTGCCTGTATGGTAGCAACGATAGATGCTTTCCTAGTCCTTGCTGACAACAAGGTGTTTTTTGCTTGTTGTGGTCTAAGCAGTCTCTTGATTCTTCCAAGGTTTCTTCTAGGCCCTGCCAAACTGAATTTGCTTTCTTCTGAAAGTTTTTTCAGGAGCTATCTGCTTCTTCCACTCTGCATCCTAACATGAGGTGTGACAAGGCGTATCCTGAGTGGTCTGATTAGAGTTGCCTAGTGATTAGCATTGATCTGAATTACGAAATGGAAAAGCATCCGTGGGAGAAAAAATGGTGGCATCACCAGTCTTACACTGTGACTCGGGGAAAAGCGTGGGGATGTGAAGTGCCTGTGGGCCCATTTGCAGTCACGTGGAGAGAGGCTGTGTTGGAAGTCCGATGTGGGGCCTATCTCTCAACGTTCTCTGCAGTGTGGAGGATATGACCTAAATCCTATTCGTTCTTTTTATAACCCAGAGAGATTAGAATATGTATTTATACTGGAAGTCAGATCCTTTTCCACATGATCAGATTATTTATCTTTTACATCCTGCCAAAAGTGAACAGAATGCTATTTGTTTGTTTATTTGGCATTTCTAAACTATCTTTTAAAATAATTTCTTTTGGGAAGAAACATCCCCCAAATTGTTAGTTTTCTTACAGCATGTCTAGTCCAGATAATTTCAACAAAAAGTTGATGTTAGTGGGATCATCCACTGAGGTCTTGGCTCTTGTTCAGTCTGTACAGATGTTCTTCAGACTCTTACCCTGTCTAGGTAATAGGAAGTATGCCTAGTAAGCAACTGTGGAGCATATTAGCATAATGCACGTAATTCACAGTACCTCAGCATTCAGCCTGGGGCTGTGGACTCTAAAAATAGAACAACAGATTCTGCACAGCTTAATCTTACCTGCTTGTTAGTCATTATCTTCTTAATAAGCAACTAGCAGCTACCTTTTGTTTGTAGAGAATCTTTCATTCTAATGGTTTACCTTCCGTTTAGGAATGATGCTGGGGCTTTGGCCATCTTCAGTAAAGTGTTGTGCATGTGTGTGCTGATAGTAAAACGTAGTTAGATGGAGTTTTTAGTATTTCTCTTTTAGTTTGTGTAAACTCAGAACAAAGAGGAACAGATGTTGCTTAGTAAGAGAGGAATAAATTAAGTAGGTGTGATGCTGTGATTTTTTTTTTTGTTTGTTTAAATTTTCAATTCTGTTTTTCCTTGGGCAAGTATATTCAATAACGGTGAGATTGTCTTCTCTCTTTAAGGATATGCAGGTAGTAGGGAAAGATGCAGAGAGTTTGCCCTCCTGGCAGGCATCCTTTCACCCATACCGCTGCTCTTCAGAGGCAGCATACCATGTGATTATTACGCTGAGGGCTTTTGCCAAGACAAAAGAGATTTATGCATGTTGAAGTGAAAATAATACATGAAAATGGCAATCAAAAATGTTTATGGCAATAGGTTGGGAAACCAGCAACTTGAGTTTAATTTCTGCAACTTCCAGATATAACTTTTATAACTTTAGGAAGTAATTTAAGCCCATATTCTCAAATGCACTGTGCCTATTTAATTTTATAGTTTTTTAGTCCTAGTTTCTGTGCGCCTCAGTGTTTAACACAGAGAGGATATGGCTTCCTTTGTCTCTTTCTAAGCTCTGTACAAACACATACACAGTCTAATGAAGCTCTCAAGCTTGATTTAAGCCTCTAAGTCAAGCAGTAATACAAATAGCCTACTAATGAAAAGAAAAAAAATGAAGGAAAAAAATTACATAGCGTTTATGGAAACAGCAACAAGGCTGAAGACAACAAAAACTTTTTAGAATAATTGTGGGTAAGATGTGCAAGAGAAGTTCATCATCTAGGGATACATATGTCCTGTTCACTCCAATTATTTCTTTTTGAAAATAGGACTTAGACATCTAAATCACTTAAGCATTCTTGAAAATTTAATTGATTTATAAATAAGGATCAATATACTGGTAGCGTAGCAGCTGGAGTCAAGAAATACAACAGAAGAAAGTGAATTTTTTTTTAATTCCTTTTTTTTTCAACTTTAAATTGTTACTTTAAATTCCAAGATAAGTTTGTTATGTGTTAATGATATATATAAAATTAAAACCTTTATATGTTTATAAATTTTATCTGCTAAAAAATAATTGTCTTTTGATGACTCTAAATAAGTTGACTTTGTTTTCCCTTGTTTATACATCTTGCTGTCAATGATGTATTGCTTGAAAGAAGAAGGAAGCTAACCAATGGATGAAAAGTTTAGGTGGTTTCTGAAGTTTACATGACTTAAATTCCAGATTTGGGAAACTTTGTGGTTTAATCTGAGACATGAACGAGAGCTGCACTGGTAAGTATCAGTTATTGGTGGTGTTTCTGGACCGTCATTTCCGATGTAGCTAATGTTGGTTCATCTGCTTTTAAAAATTCACACAGGAATCTTGCTAGGGACTTTTGAGTCCTCTGAGACCACTGACGGAGAAAAAAAAGAAAAATATCTTGTCTGGAGTTGAACACTTCTGAATATGCATATATAAGACATGCGATTTACAAAGCTGAGAGTGGTAGTGGTTACCTAACTGCTCCATTGCTGAGCTGCAGGAATTTATGGCTGGTAGACCAAATTTAGAGTGGCAAATTGGGACATCTTTCAGGACATTGTAAGCATTCATAGTCTGAAAATCGAGCCCATTTCAGTTCTTCCTGTAGGCTCCCAATATATGAGCCATCCAAAACCATTAGCTGCTTTTGAAAAAACTTTCCCTACTTGCCTGAGGATAATACAGTTTTACATGGTATGTAAAGCTCCGGACTTGCTATTACTTGCTTCTAATACATTGAGTTACACGTTAGAATTTGACCATTAGGTCCTTGTTCTGTTTTTCTCAGTTTGTACATACTACTGTCAGTGCCAGAGCACCATAGCTTTGACCTAGCTCCAGTTGAAGGTTAGGAAATGTCTGGTTATTTATAACCAGCAAGTACAAGTCTTGTATTTTCATGTAGCAGTAGCTGCATGCAGACGTACTTTAATATGATTTTGTTGGTTTTAAATATAGCTATCTGGTTCTTGCATCAGCCAGCAATACTGGAGATGTGAGGTCTAGTCTAAAGGAATTCAGCAGCAAAAGCTTGATACTTTAAGGCAAAACTTGTGTGAGATTGATGGATTGCATTGACTTTCATAGAACTACTACACATAAGTGGAGTTAGGTTAAAATTTGTACAAGGAGGCATGGTTCAATGATAACCACTCAAATGTCAAAAGGATTTCATGCACAGACAAGTTATATTTAATACATATTTTATGATGCAATTAGTTCCTAAATATGTGAAAACGATCACCTGACAAACTTCATACACTGGCATCTTCTTGTACTTGGCACATTTTTGTTTAAAGCCTGGCTGATGGAAATTGGAGTTTCTTTTATTCCACTACTTTACTTCATGGGAAGTTACCAGCTCCTGGAATCCTTTCTTGCTGAAAGTTCTTGCACAAATTATGTTCTAAAGCTTTTTAAATCTTTAACACACCCATAGTTCATAATGAACTATCCTCATACGCAGAAAGTATTGCTGTTGCTATTCAAAGTCAAAAAAAGAATAATATCTGTGGAAGGTTGGTTTTTAATATAGCACTGTTTTTTGTTGTCTGGATGCATGTGATGAAAACTGTTTAAAAATGAGAAGTTGTCACCAAGCAGCGCAAGTCTAGAAAACTGCAATCTCCTACATATTTCTTGAGTCCCCAAGTAAAAAAAAAAATTCTAAGTATCCAAATTGCAAGGTATCAATGGCACACTGAGCAGCATCTGGAGCTGAGGCTGCCTCCGCTGCAGGTACTCACCAGGCACATGGGGTGGCTTGGCTGCCCTGAAAAACACAAGCCTGATGACAGGCAGCAGGATGTTTCTGTCAGAAACCAACTGTTGTGACAGAGCATGGGGGAAAGGAGCTGTGAGATTTCTGGATTCTGGGACATTTAAGGCTTATCTTCTTGTGCACTTGTCTCAAGGGGTATCTGTGCTGATCCCTGTGCTAGTGAGCAGCATGGCAGAAGTGCATCTGAACTAGGTCAACGGCTGCCTCTGGGTTGCTGCTCAGAAGCTACCCGAATACTCAGTAGCTTTGATGACATGGATGAAGTTACTGAAAAGGTAGTAGGCTATTGTAGTGTGATAGTCATTTTGCTGCCTTCTTTCCTCTGATGAGTTTTGTTGGTTGGTCGCTGGGAGTGTGCCTCAGAGCAGCCAGTTTCTGTGCTTTGTTGAGGGAACTCAGGATTTGGCAGGCATGGACATGCTGTGCTATGCAAAATACAGTATTTGTGTTTTCTGGATGCTCTGAATGGTTTGAATACCTGATGCTGTAGCATTAATAACAATTACGAAGTAACTTGAAGGGTAATTTTTTTTTCTTTGGAGCTTTGGAAAGCTTTACTTAGCACAGTTGTCTCATAAATACATTAACTTGGGATCTCCGAAAACACGTGGCAGAATCAGTTTTGCTATGCTTTGCTGGAAGGCCAGCGTTACTGCAGAGCAGGTAGAGGATAAGGCAGGTGGTCACCTTGTTCAAGGGCTGAGGAAGGCCCGTTTCTGAATTGGTAGAAGAGGACATCTTGGAAGTGCTCTGACCTTTGAGGACCTTCAGAAAACAGGTTGCAAATACTAGTTAGTAATGTGCTTCATTAGAGGAATCCTGTTTTCTTCACTCAACCTGCGTTCCCAGTGGAGTCATTAGTGAGTCTGAGCCGAACAAAAAACCCCGGGATTTGACCCATCATTGTATACGTATCCTTATGTATACAATTAGCCATTGTGGTGGTTTTGAAGTATTTATCATGCCACATACTAATTTGAAAAAATCCAAAAAGTTGATTAAATGATCCTGGGACAAAACCTTTGTCTGGCTTTCTGGAATAATCTGCTCCTTCATAAACATAATTGTATTGTTATTATGGGAGAGTGCTTTTTGATCACCTCCACTGAGTAACACATTGCCCAAGAGTTGATGAGCAGCCCGGTCAATTGGTAACAGGACTCGGTTTCGTGATAGATCTCAAATCCCGACGTAGACTGTAGTGAGTGGTTCTGCCTGACTGCTCTCTGCTCTAGGTGTGAATTGGGCAAGTGGTCTGGTGTTTAAAAGAGAATAATTCTTGCAATGGGTTATAACTGATAGTCTTTTAATTTTCTTGCCAGCAAGGGGTTGAATTGCGCTGAGGGCGACAGCACACTGCAACTGTGTCAACTACTGGTTCTGTAGAAGAAGTAAAATTGGAGACTTGAACTATTTTCTTTCCCTGTAAGTGATCCTGGTTGGCCAGAGCGGAGATATATTGGTGAGGGAACACAAGCATCTCAGCTGTTCTTTGTGCAGGTGGAAAACGTGAACCTGATTTGCTCAAGCACAAAACCCCTATCTGTAGAGTTTTAAAGCAGCAGCTAGAGTGGAGCTGCCATTTCTGACAACCAGCCCAGCCCTGTGCCGTGTTCTAACTGGATGCAGGACTTGAGTGCTCAAGCTCTTCTTTTATCTGCTTTCAATAAAATCTTTGTTGCTAGCTGAGCTTTTCTCTCTGTGCTAATATTTTCGATGCGTCTTTAGTCCTATAATTGTTCTGCTAAGAAAGGTGACATACAGGTAATTAAGTAAAATGGGTTTTTTTACACATCTGTAAGTTCTGCTGCCAAAAGCCAGCAAATCCCTTTTTTCATTTTAGTGCACAAATTGTTTCTAATATGCAACACATTTTTAATTTAGCCCTCACATCCGCATTATTACTATTTAAATGCCATAGCATATCTGTGGCACCGTTTGATGTATTCCGGATAGGAAGGGAGTTCTGCTTGAGCAGTATCAGATGTAACTCCATATGGCATTGTTGTGTGAGGCTAAGATGCTTGCCAGTTCCAATTTGGAACATGACATTCAATGCAAATACATCATGATGCAACTGCATTGCAAGGATTTGAGCTGATTGCTGTGCTCTGCTGCTTATAGGAATATATGGTTACAGTGTTGAGGTTATGGTGTATGCTCTTGCATTCAATGCTTCATGAGATAAGGGTGCTCTATATACTCAACTAACTTTTTTATTTCTGTCCCATGAGTGTGCAATGAACTAATCATTGTATGAGTAGGCTAAGGGGGTCTTTCTTTGCAGGGTACAACCAAAAGAGAACATTTTGGTATGTGTCCTAATGATTTAATGTTGTATGTACCTCCTCTGGGGCAAAGAAAAAGAAAAATATGTTATGTTCCTGACTTACCTGAGTTCTTGCTACCAGAGTTAGGTCCTGAAGATCCAAACAAAGACAGCGGTAGTTCTGAAAGGGTGGGTGAGAGTAAGGAGACAATCTGTCTGTATCTTTGGGGGTTTGAAATTAAGGCGCTCTCTTACAAATATTGGCACCCGATGCTTCAGAGGGGACAGGTGGTTGGTAGGTTGTTACCTTCCTCTTCCTCCTCTTCGATACCAGCTAGTGGGCCACAGTGACGCAGGGGAGATCATGCTGTACTTTTGAAAGGCTAGCTGTGCCTACCGTGATGGGCAATGCAGTACCTTTTCCTGCCCCTTCCTTGGTGCAGGCTCTGGTCTGCTGCCTTTTGCTGTATGTTCGCAGTAATAGTTGCTTCCAATGGACCCTTGTAAATACTGTGTAAGATTTGCCTTTTGTGCATCTGTTGGCATACCATCACTTATGTTCTCTCATAGTGTTTTTCTGAGTTTGTTCCTCCTACATCTTGCATGTCAGCATCTTCATGGCTTCTTAGAAACATTGTCTGTCTTTTGCTTTCTATCTTCAGCATGCACAGTTCATCCTGGAAATAAAATCCATATCAAAGATTATCTTAAGCATTATGGAAAGAAAAATAAATCCCATAAATTTCAAGTAACGTGCCATTAATTTTGACCCAGTATACAGCTGAGCTAGAGATGCGAATATGTCCAGAATTACTTGTAATGGATGGGAAAACCACATGTAGTAGCATGCAATATATATAGCAGAGCTTCCCCTAAAAGAGAAGGGATAAAAATAAAGGATCAGAAGTAAAACAAGCACTTATCCTGTTTGTAGTGACAAATGAAGTATATCAATAATTTAGAAGTCACTGAAACAATTTTAGGATATTGCTTCTGAAAAAAAATTACATTTTTGCTTGTTATATTAGAACTTCTTGACATTATTTTACATGTGAAAAAAGTTAATGGTAAAAAGAAATAAATGTCATGGCAGCACATGGGCATAGCAAGAACAGATGCTGATTAGGTCATCTTGTTAGTGACTTAAAAACATCACTGCAGATGGGTACAGAACTGACAGCCTATGCTAAGGAATGTATTACTGGTAAGTTACACAGGCTGCTAGGGAACAAGAAGCGTGGAGATTGAGAGATAAATCTGGGATCCTGGAAACTCTTATAGCAGGGTGAAAAACTGTTCTGTTGTCAATAACAGTCCAGAATGCCTGAAATAAAATCCATTTTTCATAGCTTCTTGGCAAGAGATTTTGAAAGAAATGTCTGACGTTTTCAAGGTGTGTGTAAATCAAAATGAATATTACTCTGAAATCCCCATGATAAAATGTTCAATTCATGTGATAAAATATTTTAAATCCTCTTAAGGGTACTAAACTTGTTAGCAGATGCTTGACACAGTTACGATTGCAGAAACAGAGGTACAAACTTAGTGGCTTGTGTGCTGACAGCTGCGTAGCTAAGTTGGGAGTAAGCCAACATTGGGCATGACTTGCAATATATTTAAGTTCCTAATCATTTGCCACCTACAGGGTACGAGATGGCTCATTTATTTTGCATATGGGGCTATTGAGAGAGATCCTGAGCTGGTATGCAAAACATGGTGTGAGAGACTTTGTGTTAGAGGGTGGCAATAGCACTGGATTTGAAGGATTGAAAAAGAGTTTTCCATACAAAGGAGGATAATGGTACCAGAGGCTCCTGCAGCTCTGAGCTTTCAGTAATTTGCAGTGACGATCCTTTTTCCTCATGGCCTGTTTTTCTGATTTTACTTACTCCAGCTGCCCGTTTGGTCAGGTGATATGTAAAGAATGAGGTTTGGCTTTTGTATCTATTGAAGGCCATATGTCTGGTTGCTGGTTGAATGTTGTGTCATGAAGGATGACACTCAATTTTGCTTGCACTGTTTTGCATTGTGTTAATTACTGCTAATATTACTACTAGTGTTAATATTACTTCTAGTGTCTGCTCTCAAATTTTAAGTCAAGACTGCAAAGTACATGTGATGAGCCTTAAAGATTGTAAGTTTTAGATAATTATGAGCGTTTTTATTTGTCTTCTAGTGTTTAAGACTTCAGGTTTTTTGTATTTTCAAGCTTTGGTTTTCCTGGCAGGGGCTTGAAGGGTAGAAACTTAAAAAAAGAATATACAACTGAAATGTGAAATTTTCGTGGAACTGTCTGGAGCCCAAGCATTTTAAAAATCCCACAAATGAAGCAATGCTGAATTGATCTTTGAACTTTCTTCCAAGTAACTACACTTGATTTGTCTGCATGGTGCTTTTTGTGCTTGCGTTACAGCTGTGTCACTTTAAAGTCAGATATTTGAGGAACTGCATGTTGCTTGCTTTGCAAGTCCTATAACATACTCATTAAAGTTAGCAATAGGCCTGACCTCCAGCAGTTCTGGAGGAAGAAATGATTCACTAAATACAATCCATGATGGTTCTGCAACCATAATTTTCTGAACACTTTGTATGTCTGTTTCATTATTCATTTGTATAGATTAATATGACCTGATCCCAGTTTATTTTATTTTTACATAGAATTTTCTTTTTTTCTACTGCATCTTTATTTTTTTGTTTCAACTTTGCATTACATTAACTGTTCATTCACAAAACTTACCTTTGGGAAGATTTGCATCTATGTAGTCATTCTGACTAAAATTTCCTGTGTGAAACAAAGAATTTGCGTTTCAGTTAAAGAGAACAGGATCTGTGTTTTGGTGTTTTCTGTTTGTCCCATCACCATGGTGTCTTAGCACTTGGTAATTTTGCAGGCTGAAAAAGAGCAAGCCAAGTTTATTGAGGAAATAGAGACAGGTGAAGCATTTATTTGATGATACAGTATAGTTTAAGAATCCCCACATGATAGATCTCTTGGTAAAATGTGTGTTCGGCAAGAAGTAGGTATGCCATCAAAGTTGGCATTGTATGAGCTGAACCACTTGCATCAGGGTTTCCTGACGCTGGTACCTGACACTCTCCCATCCCCTTCTTTCCGGGAAGAGATAGCAGCTATGAAGAGCAGGTATTATAAAAAAGATGACAAAATCTTTCTGATCTATCAGAGTATTTTGAGGAGTATGCACGCTGAATGGTAAAGACAAAGAGTTGAGTTTCTTGGTTAAAAAGAAAATCGACGGGTTGAAAAGGGCATGCTTTAAATGCAAACCTCTACATGACTGTTGGTCCACTCTTTTTCTTTTGCCCTTGGCTAAATAGTGCAATTAGTCCTCTTACTGCACTGCCTCCATGTGTCATTCATAGGGACTTTTAGTATTTTTAAGTGTTATTTACAAATAACATCATGTAAACACCAAAATGCACAAACCTTAACAAAAATTTTCTACTCTGAATTTGTCTAAGACTAATTTTCTTTTTCCATTGCTTTGTCACTGTCTTAGCTCCTGCTTTGAATTGGGAAAGTCGTAGCATTGTGATGCGTGGATTAGCCAGTTGTATAATAATTTTACTGTAATGGTTTATGAAAAAGTGAGATAGGGTAGGAATGAGAGAAAAAGATGCATTTCCAACACTTAAGCTGATTTTAAAAAGAATTGGGTAGGGGAAACATAAACTGGTGGTCATAAAATTAGGAAAAGCATCAGCTAACTTGAAGATTTAAAGTTAAATAAAACTTTTAGCATCTAGATTAATTATATGACACAGTGCTTGGAAACGTACGGGACTACAGATGCTTTGAATGGAAAAAACAAATCCTCGTCTTTGCATTTACTAGCATATCAGCTTCGGGGCTGGTTGGCAGACCACTAAAAATCCTTGCTTCAGGACTTACTTCAGTATTTGTAACCATCATCCTTTCACAGATTCCCCAATCTTTTAGGTAATGCAGATTGTTATGTAAAGAGGGACTTTCTTCCGCAGTGACTGTTAGATGTATTTCACTGTTGGGATGCTGGGACTATATTTTTCTACCATAGGAAACATGTAGTTTTGACAGTCTTCATTATGGTAGATAAATTTAGATGATACTCTGAATAGTACAGGCAGAAAAATTTTCTTTAATACAAATTCTTGAAAGTGGGTCTTAGTTTCCTCTAGGGACATTTGCAAATTTGTGTGACATCTGTAATACTGTTCATGCAAGTCTTATCCCCAGAGCAAAGAGGATTTGTATTGTAGTTATGACTTGTTACGAGATTTGTAATATCAACAGTTTCAGTGAAACTGGATCGGATCAGATGGCTTACAAAAGCAGCTCACTTTTTGCATGATGATTTCTTTCTGTGGTGAGTCTTTGACTATGAGAAAAACTGGTGTTGGCAAGTGGAAAAATGGTGGCTTTTCCTTTGGTATTATCTAGTCTTTGGTACTGCAGTAGAAGGCAGAGGAAGGGAAGCTGAGAAGCTGACCCTGTAGAAGGTGAAAGTAGAGGGGTAGGTGAGAGATTGCCTATCTAGCATGTGCAATGCTCCTAATCCTCCTTTTGTGTAGGAGTCTCACTTAACAGATACCCAGACTGGGAAGTGGGATGTTTGTAGCATCCTGCTACAAACTTCAATGTGAAAATGAGAACTTCATGAAGTGAGGTGGAAGCTACAAGTTGTCGTATGATGTGAGGGTGTATGACACTAAACACATCTGCTTAGGGGTTGCTATAATACCGGCAGTAAAATAATAAACATAGCTGAGCAAAATAACTCATAGAAATAAGCAGAATATGGCTTTAATTCAGTGGCTTTCCCCGCCAACTCAAGTGTGGGTTAGCTACGCCGCAGTAAGCTGCACTATTTATGTCTCTGGTTTAATACAACGTTCAGGTACCATGATGATGAACACACATAAAGGCATATATAGATTAACAAGGGGTATTAAACTTTGTGAGAGGGAAACAGAAGAGGGTTGTCTAAGCATTGAGCATTCTTTTAAAAATGTGCAAGCTTTGTTCTGCATGACCTTTTTTTATTGCTGGCCTCAAATAAAAGAATGGAGCTTATACTTTATCCTTTGGGCTGATGGAGCTGAAGTGCAGATAACCAAAAAATATTCTATTATCCTATCAAAGGAACTTGGGCCTTAACTAAATGAAAAGATAAGGCCTTTCATGTGAACCTTATCTGTAGGTTTCTTATCTTCTTCATCAGTTGCAATAGCTTCTGAATAAAATGAATGGAAAACATTTTTACTGACGCTAGGCAAGTAATGCATCTCTTGGCTCTTAAAGAAGTGGCAATATACTTGTTAAATGTGAATGACGAAAGAGGTTTTGTCGAGTGTGTTCATCGTCTACAGCCAGAGTCTCTCTTTGTTGCCAAGGAGAAAGATTGAAACTAAAGTTTTAGGACTGCAGGAAGAGGTATTTTCTGCAAGGTACTGTAATTCTGAGTATTATTTTATTCCAGTTCCAGTTGTTAAAAAAGGTTCAGTCCCTTGTAAACTGTACTGACTTCAAGAGGTCCAGCTTCAGTATTAGAGGTGGGAATGCAGGTATTCCCTGGCCTTGCTAAGCTGCTGACAAAAGCAGGTAGCAGCAGTAATTAGGATAAAAAAGCTTCTTTCTTATTAATGGCTGCTCTCTGCTTCTCTTCATCTTGATGGTGGCTAAAGGTGAGCCGCGGAAGGGTGTCCCCCACACACCAGGGGCACTCTTGTAGCGCTAGACATTAGAGCGTGCTGGGGATTGGTGGCAGATGAAGGTGTTCCAGATCTCAGAAAAATCACTCAGTTCATACTTATGCATTGGAGGCTTCTTGTGCTAGGCTTCTGACAAAGAAGTTGGTCAAGTAAAAGAGGGTTTATTGGCAAAGAGAAAAGGGGTAACCACCATCAGGAGTGTCTACAGCAGTAGCAGCAGCATGTCTACAGCAATTCTGTTTGCCACAGAAGTGATTTCAGTGGGTTTTTGGGGCACTCAGCATATTATTGGATGGGCTGTCAAAGTGAGGAGAGGTGTACTGATGTGCACAATACTGTGAATTTAGATAAAAATGTTGAAATTACGAGAACAGGTCTTCCTAAAACTTTGAAGCCTTGTGTTTCTGCTATGTATGCCTTTGTTTTTACTGCAGCTACATTGCATTTCTTTTCCTGCACTGTGGCAGATGTTTGACATTTAGCCTCTCTCTGCATATTTTTTATTTAATGGGAAAGGGAAAACTTCTCCCCTACCCCATTCCTCTATACAGAACAAACGTGAAATAGGAATGCTAATTGATACAAATCCATTGCAAAGAGCCTGGTGTTAAGAGGAAATCAGCACTCTTCCAGTAATGTTTTACTGTGATTGTTCCTAACAAAGATGTCTTACTTCTTTAGAAGAGCAGTTGTTACTGGCAACAGATTGGGTACGTTATGAAATAGACCACCGGTCTGCTTAATGCGTGATATAAAGTAACAGCTATGTGAATTTTACAGCCACATCCCTTGTATTACACGGAAGCAGTTTTTTATCGGACATTTTAGGGCCTGTTCTTTATCAATACCACTACCTTGACTTCGATAGAATTAACTTTGGGCCCTGGCTTCCACAGAGAGAGGCCAGTGTATTGCTGCACCTGCTGTCTAGTCAGATGGAAATCACACCCCTTCTTTCAAAGCTCAGCGTTGCTGGAGCCCTTGGCATTTCCTGAATGCAGAGTAACCTTTCTAATGACTTCTTCACAGCTGTGAATCCTTCTGTGTAAAACTATTGCGAGTGGTGTTTGCAATTAAATCAATGTAAAATTTCTGCTGCCTAGTGAGGTCACTGACCAACCAGCTTGCAAGCTGTGATTACGTTGTACTTTCTAAAGGCTTATTAAAAGGATGCAGTTTGTATTTTGTCTTCATTAAATTATTTTTGCGTCTCAGAATTAAAGTCTTCAAGCCAAGCTGGGAGGTCTCATCACAGCTGTATGTATTCCACAACCCCCTGGAGCACAGGCTCCAGAGTTTATGCAGAAATCCTTGGGAAGTAGGACATAAACGTCGCTGACTGACAGTTGCATTAAAGTAGCAACATAACTACATCTTAGTAGCAGATCTGACTCAATTCCTCATCAGCAGGTTTTTTTAGTTTCCAGTTATGTCAATTACCAGTAAGATGGTTTAAATAGAGATGATACCAGAGTTTTTTTTAATGTACTGAGTGGTCCCCTGTGGCCCTGTTCAAATATGCATTGCACTTCGTTGTGGGCAGATAATGGCTTTCACTCTCCAGAAAGGCTGCGTACCTTTCTCTTCAGAGTGTACAAATAGTGAGAAGGTATGGGAGAAGGGGTGGCAGAGAAGCAGGTAACTGAGAATGCAGATACAAACTTTTTATCTGTCTGACTTTTCTGAATTAGAAGAGGGCATATTAAAATCTGGCTCTGGTGCTGCTCCATACTGCTGAGTATGGACAAGAAAACTTAGTATGAGTCTTTTTCCTCATACCAAATCAGACCAAGGGCACATTGTAGCTGGGCTTGCTGGAGGCAGAAGGCACAACTCTCTGCTTTTTCTATTTTAATTTTGTATGAACATCACAGTATCGACATTGTGTATAGAGCAGCCAGTTGCACAAGATAAAGAAAGCAATGTTGCCTTTTTGAAGTTTCACAAGCTTCATAATAAAATAATTTAAAAAATACAACAAGATGTGAGTTTTACAGCTTGACTGTAATTTTTTTATAGAACCTAAACTGGCATGTGACTGCTACCAAGCTCCACTAAGTTCATGCGCAGTCCCCATGTAAAAACTCTTGTTGTTGGTTGTATCTTGCTTTTGACCACTAGAAACCGCAGCCACTGTTGTGTTTGCTGTGGCTACACGTGCAGCAGCCACAGAAAGTTGTTTCAAACCACTGATCAAAGTTCTATCTCTACTGGTCATAGCTTTAACATTATTTTTTGTTTGTGCTCTTGTGTTCACTTGGGCTTTCAGAATACAGTAGGATAAAAGTTAGTTTTTAAGAAAAGATTTTTTCAATTTCAAACACTAATAGGAATGACTGACTGACTCTCTCCTTAGCTCTGAGTTTGGACAGTGGGGCTAGAGCAACAGGTATCGTTATTAATTGCAGGGTCTGATATTCTGTAGGACTCCAGTTACTGCAGTAGCCGGAAAATGTGAATAATTTGGCTTGTGGTTCATAGTGAGAACTGGGAAAGTCTCCAAATTGAAGTTTGCCGTGGAAGATACTAACACCGTAAAAGTGACTAAAGAAAATTTCATTTGGAGGCCAAGCATTACCCTCACTTAAGCCAGATATGTCTCACCCTGTCTGTATGTACCTTGAAATCTTGCTTTACTTTAACAGTAGGACTTTCTGTTGTACTAACATTGGAATGTATTAGGAGTTTACCTAACCTGTATCTTCTCTGCTACCATCTTCAGTCTCTCTCCTTTTCACCTATCAAATTTTTAAAGAACCTGTCAGATAATGCATTCTCTTGAAAACCCACTATTACCGAATAAAAGATTATACTGCAAGGAGGGGCAGAGCAATAAACATGAAGACACTTCATAATACTGTCTAGTTGTGTTATGAGGCTGGGACTTGTGTCTCACTCAGCACAATTACTGACTACAGTAATCTCTGCCTGTTGCTGCAGGGACCGTGACTACCCAGAGAGGCTACACTTGTAAATCTGCGCTCTCTAAAAAATGCTTCCTTGTGTATGGGTCATCTTTATGAGGGATCTGAATCAGTGCTGGAAAAGGCAGCATCCACTGCTGAGAGATAATGCTGAATTGGACTTCAGCAATTTTGGGGGGTGTTTTCCTGACATTTTGAGGTCCAGAGGAAATATCTCTTAAATTGCTATGGTCTTCTCTTCACTGTACTTTTGCATTCGTAACCTGGAACTGTGTTTTATAGTCTCTCTGATGGGACACATGCAGGGTTTCTTTGCCGTAGCAGGGATTGCAGACGAGAGACTTCAGGTATAATCTCCCTAGGTTTAACAGATTTCTTCATTCACTGTTAGAATATGATAATGTTAAAAAATCATCACTGTTTAATACCCATGAGCTCTGGTTGTCTGGATCTTGAATGTAGAATTTACTTGTCTTCAGTGAATAAATATTTGGTAGCTGTTAACACCTGCCAGCTAATGAGGTGGTTAATACCATATGGTGTCAGACCATCATTATACCCTGACTCTGTACAGTGGGAAGCTTGCTCCTCATCCATTCCAGGGATAGCCCTGCTGGGCCACTGCTGGCTTCCTCTGGGACTTCTCAGCCGTGCTCACTGTGCTTCATGTGTGGAGCAGGTGCAAAGTGGTTGCCTGTGGGTGTGGGTTAATGCTGGAGCGAATCCTTGACTCACCTTCGTCCCAGCTCTGGGACCAAGGCAAATCAAGCAGCAAGCCTGTCCAAAAAGGCTGAGCAACACAGGTGGAATTTGACCACTGGATGGCAAGTTAAGAACATTTGAGGTGCATGTCCTAATAGAATTTTTGAGAAAACAGTGGGCCTCCAGGTTGGAAGAGGGCTGGAGAATTGGCAGGGTTTTTCTTCCTGTAGGTGGACACTTGGTTTAGAAGAGAAATTGCCTGACTGTGGAGTTGTTTGGCGGTGGGGAGCAGCAGAAGCGAGGGCTTATTTTTGCTTTAAGAAGAGGCATGCAAGATGGAGGTGTTGACAGGTGTTGCACTCTGAATTTATTTAGTACTAAATGGACACAGTTGTTCTCCTTTCCTTCTTTGTTTGTAGGTGTAGAGAAGTGGTGACCCGATGGGGACTGTTTCACATAGACCCAAAATGAGGCAAACTAGGCCCAAACACTGGGCTGGCAAGCAGAGGATAGCTGATAGCCACAACCCCTTTTTGCTCCACAACTGAACAGCAAATGCCTTGGCCCCTTTTCTCCTAAAGGTGCTTTCTGATTTTTTTCCTGTTTCTTTCTCACTTCTGTGTTCCTTCCTTTCTAACTCCTTCTCCAGATTAAAGGAAAATAACCTCAATTTATTTTAATGATCCATATTTCTGTCTGTGAATGTTACATCTGTTTTTGTACAAACTGTTCCAGTTCAAAGGGGAACAGTTCTGAAAGTGGTTGGTCTCCACTTCTGGATGCTGATGTTTTGTCTGCTGAAAAATTGGCTTTTCTGGTCACTGCTAAAACGCATTTGGAAAGATACGGAGCATCTGTTCGTAACTTCTCGAACAGATGGAGCCAACTAAGTGAAAAAGCATTTTTGTGCCCATAGCCCCTTTAAAGCATTGCCTTCTAACTGCTTCTTTCTTAAGGGTATCTTGCAGAAGACATACTGAGTATCTGGAGTTGCTAATGGTAAGTCCAAACGCCTGCACTCAGATGCTGAATTAATTACAGTACTAAGTTAGGATGGAGTCATCTGAATAATTTTCCATAATGCCTAAGCAGACATAACTGTAAGCCAAATCACCATGTTTCGTGCAGAGGAAAACTGAACTCTCCAGTTTAATGAAATTCTTTGGATATGCCCCTAAAGTAGTGATACAATATAGACATTTAGAAAATTTTTGAGAGAGTTCCTCAGAAAAGGCATTCAAGTCCATAGCATAAGTACTTAGAAGGCAGAAGGCAGTGGTGCATCATTATTTGGAAATTGGCTGAAAGATGCAAGTAGGAATTTCTGTAGTGAATTTTCTTAGTGGTTCAAGTGTTGCAGCATATTTGTCCCTGAAGATTTGTTTGAACTCTTTGCCTGTGTTGCTGAAATGAGGGTTAACTGTAATCATAAAGGTAAAAGCCCTGGACCTTATTGTCAGTGAATATGATTATTTATGTAGAGGAGTGGTAAATTAGTTATTTAGAATATAGAAATATTTCTTCCTCTGAAGTTGGAGATAGCCAACTAGACTGAAAGGCAAGACATTTTGAAAAATAAATAACAAATAGCCCTCTACATACACTGTAACTACCTGCAATTAGCAGAGCCTGTAAAAGATGATGTACCAGTGTAAAGGCATACTTACTTTCACTTACTTTGGTAAAGGGGCTCCTTTAACTCTGTTAAGCTGTTGTCAGTGGTGGTCCTGCAGCCTTCAGAGCAGACCTGCCTGCTGACTCTGTGAGTGCACTGCAAGGGATGGAGTGGAAGTCAATGTGGTCTGACAGCTACTTTACCTTCAGTTATAGGTTATCCTCTCTGCAGATATCTTTCCAGTTGTTCCTCTTCTGCAGCTGGGCAGCATATTTTACAGCCCTGGTAGCCTCGAGGAGGATCCAAGATACAGAGTTTTAAACAGAAGATTTGGGCTGTTTGTTTGAGCATGTCTTTGAAGGGGGAGGTCTTCAGATGGTATTTGTGGCTGGATCAATTCTATGCCAGTGCTCACTTGCCTGGTTTTGGGAGAGAACACATGCAAGAGCAGTCTGTTTAAAAGCAGAGGTGCTGCCCAAATGAAGCTGGGGGAAACTTTTTTGTGATTTCATATTCTTGTAATGAACTGAACCTGCATACTGAAAAAAGCAGAAGTCTCTTCTTATTTTTTCTACCACTGCTCCATACAGCAAATGCTCTTTCAGCCTTGCTAAGTTTGTGGTTGCACACTTCCTCCCTCTGCCCCCCCGCATCAGCAACCTCCTCCTTACACCCAATCTGCAGAGTCTGCATGTACAAAGGAGAATTTTTGGTTTTGTCTTTTAAAAATCCAACTCTCTTCTCTATTTACCTACCTTTGAAAGTAAAAGTAGTGTATATAACGTGATTGCGGAAGGGCAACCAGCTATTCTTCTGAACCAGGAAAACAAGGGAATTAAAAGCCTCTTATGTAAAATTTGGGCTATGTCTCAAAAATTTCTTTCTCTACCATTCTTCTTTTCCTTCCTAATTCCTCAGCTTTGCCATCTGCACTCTCACAAGGAGCTGGGATTTGGCTATGTGTGAAGTAGGGTAAGACATCTGAAAAATTGTTCTAGGAAAAATTGCTGCTAAAGGTGCTCTGCATTCGAATGGTAACTGGTGAAAAGGAAGCACTTCCTTGCTTCCATTAGTGACTTTATCATGATTGCTGCTGCTTTTTTCCTGTGCTTTAAGTTTACATTCAGGTAGATTGTGTTAGTATTGGAGAAATATTTCCACTTCTAACATTTACAATTATAAATCAAATGTCTTTCCTTTTCACAAGTTCAGAAACTCCTGAATAGACACTGAGGAGTAAACTTGACTCAGCCTTTTAAACATTCTCTTTCCTGCCTTTTTAGCCTGGGTTTGAGGAAGAGTGTAGATGGACTTTTTCTTCCCCATGAGGACAGCGTGAGCCAAACCATTCTGTAGCCCAATTCCTCTCTCTCCTTTTTGGCAACTGCACAGAATGGCTTACAGTATGTGGAGTTTGGTGCAATTCCATTGGAATTTGCTAGAGTTGCACTGGTTTATACCTGGTGTGAACCTTGTGTTTCCAAAATATTACTTACGCGACAGAAATGTGGAGTTGAAAATTCCTTAACTAAGAAGAAAAGTGGTCTTTTGTTTGTTTTGCAGTAAGTTAATGGATCATTGTCATCACTAACTTCAGTTTTCATTATCAGCCGGAAAAAGTTGAATACTTTCAAGAGTATCAAAATAAAAACACCAATAAAAATACCTTATTCAGTAGTTTCTGGTGGAGTGGAATCCCTGAAACCTTGCTATGAGTACTTTAGAAGCTGCCAGAGCATCTATCTCAAATTGATAGGCTGCAAACCTAAATTTCCTGTTACTGGAATAGTTGTTAGTACTCCTGTGGGCAGCACTTGCCTGTGTTACCTAAAGTGCCAGTTTTTCAGCAGTGGCTTAGGAGGGATGGTAGTTGGAAATACTGTCTTGTGACTGGAACATAAATGGGAAGAACTTCAGGTATAGTAGTGGCACCTCTGTCATTTTTTGTAGTCATGGCAAGGCCAGGCCTTGTTTTACGTGATAGAAACATGAATTTTATGTCGTTTTCAGAGTATGAGCCTCCCCGTTTTGAGATGGTGCATCTCTTTTCCTGCAAACGTCCACGCAGTCCATACCGTTAGACTAGAAGGATAGTCTTGCCTAAGAAGGAAGTTGGTCACCAAGTAACAAACTTTTCAGTTGTATGTCATGTGATTCACTTCCTGCTTCAAACCTTAGTTCTGTGTTCTTAGGTAGCTGAAGTTTCACACCCAAATCTGTTTTTCTACAGCAGTTGAACTGATTCCTGTACACATAAGGCCCTGCAGTCAAAGGACTGCAACAGAGAATGTACCATGTGTGGGTAGGTATATGTTTGCAATTGCCTACAGAATCAATGTCACTACATCATTAGAAGGGTGCTGTTTGCCTTTACGAGACCCCCTGCCTCATAAACAGCCTGTATTTTTTCATATATGATGGGGAGAGAAAGCAAAGTGAGGGACTGTGAAGGTAATGGGGGTATCTGTTGGAGAGATACATCTGTAAAAGAGCAAATACTGTTTATGGTAACAGCTTCAGGTCCTGAAGGTTAATGGAATACCTTCCTCGGAGGTTTGCAACCAGTCTGTTGTACGAGTATGTTCTATGTAGTTCGAAAAGCAAGGATCTGCTTTATTATTGTACAACTCTTATTATCAGCAGCTAAATAAATTAGATCTAATTGTGTGGCTTCTAGGATTCTGTGTGTTGTGAGTTAAATTTGCTGCTACAGCCAGTGTAGTTCATTGTAAGTTCAGTATGTTACTGAATATTTATGAATGAATATTTTTTGCATTTTACAATGACATTTAGCAATACGTTACAGCTAGAGCCAAATAAAATAAAACCTTCTTACAGAAAGAGCAGTCTTGGGGGAATATATCTCATCAGATTCTTGCTTTTCCTTGACAGATAGTTTGGGGACCTGTTCTGGAATTTTATAAATTACTTGTTTGTGAATCTGGCATAAAATCCTGGCCTTGCTGAAGTTAATGAGTGTTTTACCGCTGAGTCCAGCACTGGTAACACTGAGGTTCTCGCTTCTACCCTTCTGTCCACTTCTCCGTTCCTGAAGTGTGGTGAGGTGCAGGGGTGCAGACAGGGAGAGGACTGATCTTCTCCTTTTGGCTCAAGGACTGACTGCATGGAAGGATTTTTGGAGCTGGGCTATCTGAAGAGACTAGACTTATTTCCCTGCCCCCTGCTCTTCCCTCTGCTTCCTTAACTCTCCCTCCCACCTGCCATGCACTTTGGGATTTTCTGTAGAGAGCAAGGAAGGAAAACCTAGGAGGAGAGATTACTGGCTCTTAGCTGAAGCAGGTTCTGCCTTAAATGTTTACCTTTGCTGAAGGAGGGAGGGAAGACTGTTTTGATTTGCCTGATCTTTTAAGGGTCTGGACAATATTTGCATTTACTTTTTTGTATGAGTACAATACGGCCCAACACAGAGGTGTCTTAAACTTGACCCTCATGTGCAGCGTTCATCACAGCGCTGACCAGTCTGTCTTAGCTCTGTATGGTAAGATTGTTTTCTTTGCAATCAAGTTGATCCGAGTGACTTACTCACCTACATTCCTTCTGATGTGCTTGGAAGCTCTTTTCCTGTTTTGGGCTTGGAATACTTTTGACAATTTTTTTTCCTGATGAATTCTCTGAAGTCAAGCTTACTGACTGTCTTTGACCTCACGGGTTCTGTCCTAACCCTCTCTGTTGGTGCAATAAATTGCTTTAATTTGCTGCAAAATGTTTTTACTGAGATTTTTATATTTATAATGGCTGTTTCCAGGCTAAGGTACAAATGAATAGCATATGGCTATTGTGAGAATAAAATATTAATTTTGGCAAATTCAGTCAATTCACAGTGGGTGTTCTTAGCCTTTAAAACAAAATTATCACATATTTGGCACAACTATCAAGTGCCTGGGTTTAGACTCTAAGCCTTGATCACCAAATTAAGAGCGCAATGTATTATTAACATATTATGAAGACACAGTAGCTATGACTGTGAGCCGAGGTTGGGTGTTCTGCATGGCTGCCACATGGTAGGAAAGAGGACAGGTTGCAAAGTTAGGGTAGCATGCAACAATTAACATACTCAAATTGGAGTGGTCTGAGTGATGTGTTTGGATCAAGCATGCCAGCACAATGAGTTTGGATTCAAAACCTAAGAATTCTACAAGTATCTGGCTGTGTCTGATGTTTGATATCATCCAGAATATTCAAGTGTGTCTTGGCCTGTTGTTACTATCGAGTCTCAAGGAAGAAGAGAATAGGTTTATGCATTGAAAAGCAGCAGCAGAGTATTGACTGGTTAATTGGAGACACACTGATTGTAAATACCTGCATAGCACAGCATCTGATGGGCAATGCTGTGTGACAGCAGCATAAGCAGTATCACTTACAACTTCATTGCGCAGAGTGCTGACAGCTCCTGCAGAATCCTCTCCTTGGGAAATGAGGAAAGTCAGTGTTACAGAGGAGGGCATTTGAACTTTTTTTGTCTGCATGGATACATTCAAGTCACCTTCATTCAGTTCTGAGTACCTCACCCCTTGTCTGATTGCAGTCCAGAATGACATTCATGTTTCAGATTACATATTGTGGCCCAGTGGTGTTGTTTGTGATGATTCTCATTTTCATGAGCATTAACAAAGCATGGTTTCATGAAGTATGTCATTGCTTCTGTGCTTCACTGGAGCATGATGTTCTGTAGCACCACTAGCTGATGGAAAATACAGGGCTGGAGACAAAGCCATTTTCCTTTTGTTGTGACATATAATATGGTCTTGAATTTGCATCTGTTGTAAGATACTACATGTCCTGGGACAGATCTGTATGGCACTGGCTCTGTTAGGGACCTGAGTGGTGCTGTCAGTTATGGATTCATGAGCTGTCTTTGGCATTAGTATTTAAAAACTGTGGATCCAACCTTGTAGGATTTGGGCATCTTTTGAAGATGATGGGGAATTTGGGAGGGAGCGCTAAATGGACACTTCCTAAGATACGCACATTTTTCATTCATGTAAAATCTAGTTTCAGGAAAATTTTAATACTTCCTAACAATACTTGGGAACATGCTGATAGAGGTACAATATTCTTAAGTTCTATTTTTAACACAGTAAAATACATGTGTGTATGTGCGTGTAAATTTGTGTGGACAGCCACTGGGTTGGAGGCAGATTGCCCAACGGGAGAGCAAGTTCCAGTTACCCTGCATATAATTTCTGCTCCCTGTCTGGACTGCTGTTTGGAAGTAACGTGACAGTATTCCTGGCTCCTAGAGGAGAACATTTTTTCTGTGTATCTTATATGCTAAGCAAATATAAACCAGAGGAGAGGAAGAAGGATGGGCAAGGGAAAAAGTCCATTTATTAAACAAGATTTTGGTAATAGATTACTTTTTCTGGAAGCCAGCGTACCACCATGAGAACATATGTTAAGTTGTAATTCGGAGGTATTTTGGTAATATGGAAAATGCCTTCCAAAACCTTTAAGTAAGACGTTCTGAGATTGAACCAGTTAACTGCTACTAAACATTTCTCATTGTTTTCTGACACTGTTTAAAGGATCCATGAGGTTTTCACTTTTTTGAAGGCCTTGTTCAAGACTGGAAATACTGGGAAGTAGCTGGGAAGTATACTTGGAGCAATGGTTTTGTATTGTGCTTTGTTCAATTGTGTCAGAGCTGTTTAAGGAGATTACTGGCAAAGCGGAATAATAAATGATGAACAGCACTTAAATGGCTGTCTGTCCCATGTTCTAAAATAGCTTGAGTTCAGGAGTCAGGACTGATCTGAGACTTCAGGCTGGTGTTTTTATTTGTAACAAGAGTGTAAGCTTTCTGCAGGTGATTAAACTGTAGACTGTGTCATCACCCTAGCATACCAGAAATGGGTCACATGAACAGAATGCTATGTAACTGGTATTAGTATTTTGATATGTCCCAATCACCTCACAGAGCATTTATCTTCCAAACTTAGTCCCCATTCTTCCTTGGCTTCCAGTTTGTAAGTAGGGGCCATTGGTTAGCACAGGAATTCAAGTCAATGTAACCTTGAACTTGATTCTTCCAAGTCCTGGGTTCCTAATCCCTAGACACCATCCTTCACCCGCTGTGCTACGTGTGTCTGGATCGCTGGGACTTTCTGTCATCCTTTGCACATTGCTGTCTGTGCTCTGGATGTGTCGCTACCCTGCTCCTTCAGCGAATTTTAGAGGACAAAGTTCCCTAATTAATATGATGAGTGGCATGTGGCTATTTCTTTTTAACTGTTCACAATGGAAAATTAATTTTCTTTTTTAAGCTGTAGCATTTTTTTGAAAGAGCATGGGTTTTTTTGTTTGAGTGATTTCAGTGGGTTTCTATGTTAGCTCTATCTTACTTGAGTATTTTTAAGGCTACCATAAAAACTTCCTAACTGTTGTTTGTAGAATGATTTGAAGAATTTAGAAACATGTCTTCATGCATTTTGGTTCATATGTGTGCATACAAACATTTGGTCTCTTCCAAAAACTGGAAGGTTTTACCTTTTTTTTTTTTTTTTTTTTTAAGTAATCAGGATGCTCTTTCTAGGCCTGCTGTCATAGTGACACTTCCTCTGACCATGAGAGCTAGAATTGGAGGCCTCTTTAATTTGGAGCTTCTTTAATACTGCTCTAAGCTCCAGCTTAATGTCACAGGAGGTTGGTTGAGAGTAAATTGAGATGCTTTCTCCTGCAGGATTTAAATGTGCTGTTTCCATTGCCACATCCTGCTGATACAGTGCTAAAGGATTAAATTGAAGATCTAATTTGGTGTGGGCCTAATTATATGCCTAGCAGCCTTAAAAGCGTATATTGCATTTATTATTCATTTAGTGTATTTTTTAGGTGCTGTAGTCTCTACTTATGGTTTAATGTGTATGTTGGCTAACTTGTATGTATTATAAACTCTTTTTTCCCCCACCCCTGTGATCAATAAAGCCTGGTTTGGATTTTTTTTTTTTTTTTNAATCCTGGTTTGTATTTTTTTTTTTTTTTTTAACAGAAAATGCAACTTTGGAAAACATGAAAAACACTGCAGTTTCCATTCGATGAGAGCATATTCTGCCTTTGCAAAAAAACCAATATTGCCATCTAGTGGGAGTGAAGATTTTGACCTGCCATGCTCCTCCTTCTAGATCACTGTTATCTAGCAGTTCTCTTGGAGTCATAACATACGTTTCTGTTGAATGTACAGCAGTTCTTCTCTTTCCCCAAACTATGGGGAGAATCTCATCATTTTCTTGCTGAAGTTACTCTTGCATGTGTTGCTGGATAATCAGAAACATTTTGCAGGTGTAGAGAGCCAAATGCAGCTCTTCACAAGCTGCTTCCTGAAGTACACCATCCAAGGACAGGGTAGTGTTTCTGTCTTACAGTGTCTTTGGGTAATGTTACTGTGTCAGTGCCTCTGCAACACCCAGATGAATTTAAGGCTTTGAACCTGCCGATTTTCTGATACCTGCAAAGATACTGGAAAAATACATCCTTTTCTCTTTAAAGCCTTTGTGCAAAAGTATACTAAAGGTGTTCTAAAATATATGTGCAAAAATATATTGAAAATACTGAATGACACAGAGCAGGAGGTAGGATTTGGCTGAAGCTTTGGGATAAAGTGGTTTCCAGAATGTTTTTTCTCCCTGTTTTTCCCCGCGTTGTTTCGGATCAGGGTCTGCTGGGGGTTCATAGAAATGGAGACAGGATGACACCTCATTAAATGAATATTTTTGTTCCCTTGTAACACTTCGTTCAACTTTTGTTGCCTTGTTACACTTTTTCTCCTGAAATTGCAGCCGGCTAGAATCAGCTAAGTAGCAATTTTTTTCCTGGATTTAATCATAGCATTTAATTAAGCTCCCCACTTTAGTAATCAGTCTGCAGCTTAGGAATGCAAGGTCCTAAGAACCTAGAGCATTACTTCTAAATACATTTAGTAGTGGTTTTAGTTAATTCTCATGCCCAATCACTGCATTTTTGAATCAAAGTGCTGAAAGAGAAATCACTAATGCACTCTCTACCTCACTCTGCTTTTAAAGCACAGAACAACAGCAGAATGAGGTATTATGACAGTGTCACTGTTATCACTCTGCCTTCTCTTTTTTTCCCCAATCCTCCAGCAAGGAACTAAATTCAACCTACAGTGCCTTACATATCTCTTGGCAAGCAAATTGCTACCTATCTTTCTGAAAACCTGTATGATTCATAAAAATGTGTTTTTGTCATGTTCTATACTGTTGACTCTTAATCATCTGTCTTTGAGGATGTTTATATGTTTTTCATCAATTGCAATGGGTACTGCTAAGCTTTTTTTTTGCGCTCAGTGCTGCATCACTCCTCATGACCTGTCTTGCTGTTCCTATTTGGGAGAGGCACGTATGTTGTACTTTGGGATGGTCAGGGTTGTGGCTGGAGAAAGTTTTTTAAGTTCAAAAGTATTGAGTTGGCTTTGGATGAATATTTGGGATCCAACCTCTTCATAAGAAGCACTGCGTGATATTTGCTTCCTTTATTTGGAGCAGGACTTCAAAGCAATCAGAAGATATTTATTATAAGTCAATATTTGTTATAGTGATATTACTACTCACATTCTAGTCATAGCAAGCAAAAGATAAACGTAAGATAAAAATTTGGACTAGGACCTGGTATACGTACATAATAGCTGCAAGAGAGGAGGAATAAGGGGAAGGCTGGCATACAAGTGCTGAGGCAATCAGGGGATGTACATGACTGTGTCAGTATTGGATACTGGTGGAGACTAACCACCTTTCAGCTTAATCTGTTTAGGTGGCATTCAGGGTTCAAGTGTCTACCACTTTGCATTTGTTTTTCTAGCCCTGCAGAATCAAAATTTAAATTTGCTGTCCTGTAACTGGGAAGGAAACTCCTGGCTCATCCAAGCTCTTCCCTACTCCACATAAAGTCACTCCTGCACCTTTAAACTCTGTAACTTCAAGCCTTCTCACAGGCTGTGTCCCTTTTCATAATAACCCTAGAACCTTCATATTATTTCCTTAGGTAACTTTCCCAGTGTTTCCTGTCATTTTATTTATTGCAGACTGTAACTTCTGCTGGACAAAGACTGCGAAAGCTGTATCTTGTTTACTGTCAGTTGTCATCCAGGCTTGATTGATGATGGTGTGCTCTAATTTGGGTGATCACAGTGGTTTATATTTCAGAAGTAATCCCACTGCTTCTGTTTTAACTAATGAGGACTTTTGAAGATGGTTATACAGTATGTCCTGTACTTCTCAATGGTAGTTATCATTACCTTCTTGAGTTTCAATTACCAGGGAGTATTTTAGTTTTTGGAGAGGCTAGTATATACCATCTGTGGCCAAGTAGTGTTTGAAAAAAGATAATAAAACATCTGTGAATGTGATTGATCAAAACTACTAAAGCACTAGAGCTTGCACTGTTTGTCAAGTTAGAAAATCTGTTCATGCATGTGATCTGTATTTGATCCCCTGCTTTTTGTGGATGTCCAGGTATCAGTCATTTAGATGTGAAAAGGAGTTTTCTAAGCAAAAATGGAGATTAAAATTCCTACTCTAGAGAAGATTTGTGAAAAAATATTTTTCTTCTCAGAAGAACGTTTCTGAAATATTGTCATGGGTTCTAAACCACCTTCTCTTGATCTTTCTGTGTCTCTCCTAGTACAATTTTTTTGTTGCTAAAATAGTCTATTTAATAGTAATTCTCTGACAGTATATGCAACCAAGAGAAGAAAGACAAAGCTGATAAGGAGTGTGAAAATAAATTAGCCAGCAGCCAATGGTCTTTGTTAAAGTAAATATTTTTTTAAGGAGATAAAAGGTAATTAGAATTAATTAGCAGGTGCAGTTACATTATTATGATAGAGAAGAGAACTGGCAGAAATACCTGCAATTTTCAGATTTTACATAATTTGGAAAATAAGGATTGAAGTGTTTTGAATTTTTCAAAGTTTCTTTTATTAATATTACCTGATTTCCCTCTGCTACTATATGTGAAAAATATTTTGTGTGAAGAATAGTATATGATCGCATTTCCATAAGTGTGTTTTTATTTGCTTTGCCATATTTTTCCTTATTAGCATCTTTTAAAAAGACCTTTTTTTTATATTAGAACTGTAGGAAGGAGAATAACTGACTTCATAAAAGGAGGAGTGGTTTTTCAATCCCTATTTCAAGTCCCTCTGGATTTCTAAGGAGTTATTCCCCAAAAATGTGGCAAACTTTTATGGATATGTTGCAGCAAGAATAATTTCTGTCTGCCTTCTTTGCTCTTCTTTCTCAAAGTGCACATGGGTATCCTGAAGTTACTGCCTTGGTTATTCTGTAGCCTGGAAAAAACATTATTTAGCAAGAACAAAGTTTAGCTCAGGCCAACTGCCCAACTTTTCCTTCTAATTTTCCTGCAGGTTTTCCAATCCATCCTACACCCTATGCTTGTAGAGCTACATTGCTATCCTTACTTGAGCTTGATTTTTTTTTTTAGAGAGAGTTTGCATATGCAAAGAAATATGGTTGAAGATGTTACAGGGATATATAATATCCTTTATTACTGCTATTCTCAATAAGCCTGAGAATAGCAGTGTAGTAGGGTATTTTCCCTATTCATAACACCCTTCCCAAGGTGATCGTTATGTCATCAAGAATTTGGTAACATCTGCAACTCAAATACCTCATTTCCTCTTACCTGCTACTAAAAGTTGAGATGAGGGGCATCTTTTCTGTTATTTGTTTGTTTGTGTTTTTTACCCCAAAGTACCATTTTTTTGATTCCAGGGGAAAATAAGATTGCATATGTAACTTTTTAATTACCTGATTTTATGGCTTGAGAAACCAAGACCTTGATTTCTTGAACATGTATTTTGCATGTATACTAGCTATTCAGAGATCCTCCCTCCCTTCTCCTTTTTGAAATTTGTCTTCCCTGATCATTGCTGCATAGCTCATTACTATTCATATACAGTTATCCTCTTGCTGCTTGTTGTATGTCTGCAAGGACACACATTAGATAGTTAAGACAGCGACTGAATGATCTGAATAATAATGTGTAATACAAGATCTAGAAATAAACCATATAAACAGGAAAAATTACTGCAGCTTTGGAATGGCTAATTATATTGCGCTTCATTTCATGTATTTTATGATGCATCCTATTTGATACCTAGTGATATTTCCTATGCAATTTTTTTAATTTCTCAAGACCTTATTCTGTCACGTGTACTCTCACTGAACAGTTCCTTTAAATTGTACCTATACGCTATTATCTGGTGGAGAAGAGAGCACTAATCAACTTTTGGAAATTATCAGCTATGTTAGATATTAGAGAATTTGTCTTCGATGATATGCACAGCCTTTAAAAAAATCTATCACCTTTCTTGATTTTGTGTGCTGACACTGTTATGTTGGATTTCAGAAGGAAATACAGAAAGCCCTGAATTAATTTTCACTGAACTCCTCTGGCTTTCACTGTAGTATCTGTACAAGTTCAGCAAGACTTTGGTACTCCTGCTTCTGCATGTGTTATGTTGCCCATATATTTCCTTTTGACATGGTCTATCAGTTGAACACTTAAAGCTATCACTGGGGCTACCTTCCACTTGTCATGTAAGTGGATTAACACTGATAGACCTGAAAGTGAGAGATAGAAATCTAAATTAAAGCATGTCCTGGTCTGTTGTGATCATCTCTGTAAAGGAGCTAGAGAGCCATGCCATGTGCCAAGGAACGACTTCAGTAAAACACCTGGGATGCAGAAATAGTACAACAGAGAACATTTCCCGTTGATTACAGGAGAGGAACTTTTAAGCAGGGCTGAATTTTATGTCTTGGAGATAATTAGTTTAACCATAGAGGAGGCTGTTCTTAGATTCCTGCCTGGAGATCGAATTGTAATACAGCTGCAAGGAAAATCTGCACTATTGGCTTTTGATCCAGACAGTTTTGTAGGCTGGAGGTTTGGTGTTGAAACTGGGAGAACAGAATGAAAAACTATCTCAGGTCAATGCTGAATTGATTTGAAAAAAATGGGAAACGTTACATGTCTTTAAATCCATTGCCTTATTTACCATGCATTTGTGTCTTTCAGGTTTTGTGCTGTTTAGTAGAATATGATGTATTTGAAGCTTCATCTCTATTTCTTCAAATGTACAATGCCAGGTTAGCCTACTGTCTACAAAATTTTTGTTCCACTGAAATGCAGTGAAAGGAAATTGGATAACAGGAAACATTCAGTATTTTAAGGGTTTCACTGTGAGTAGGTTCCACTATGATGTTAAATTCTGGAAATACAAAGATCTGTATACCATAGCTAAGCATACTATATATAAACACACTATTAAGAATTCATTTCAGAGAGGATATATTTTATGTATCCTTTGTGCATCATTATCTTCTGAAATAATAAAGGTAATCCCTTTCCCCTTCCATTTCCTTTTCATGAAAATTCACGAGCTCCCACTCCTTCTCTTTTATTTGTGAGCCAC
>VYZV01042247.1:36352-47767 GCA_013401275.1 Pandion haliaetus
ATGGGCTATTCGCTTTTACTTTGTAATTTCCAGAAACTTTTGATTTTTGTCTTGTTGCTTAAATTTAATTAACTCTGAGCAAAGATCTGTCTCTACCACTTCATACGTTAAAATTTCTACTCCAATCTCAGAAACTTCCCTCAGTGGGGAGTCAGGGAATATATTTTCCAGTATATGAGAATAACGATTACTGAGATAGACAAATTGAAGACTGGGTGCGTGTCCATCAGAGGAGAGAACTTCCAAAAGCCAAAGCTAGCAGGAACGTCCAGACCAAAGTGCTGGGATCAGGCAAGCTTGGGGGCAGTCAGCCTGAAGCTTTTCTCACGTCTATTAAGTCTAAAATCTATAGTGATCCCAGGGTCTTAAGGAGTATATGTTCTTCACAATATATGGTATTGTGAATGGCATTCATTTGTATAAGTGCTTTGAAGTGTCATTTGCAAGCTAGGACTGTCTTTCTTAATATTGTTTGTGCGTGTGTGTTTTACTGGTTTCCTTGTTATTTTGGGAGGCTTCTGAAGTTTGTTATATTGCAACATCTATCGGTAAGTATTCTGAAACAATCTGCCTTTACATAGTTAAACTGAATTAATTTTAATTCAGCTGCAAAATAAGGAGAGTGGTCTTCTTTCCCCCCTTGTTCTGGGTTTTATGTTGTGTTTTGAAAATTGTGAAGTCATTCTAGAATTTTAAAGGTAGTCCTGAATTATAACAGCCTTATCAAAGGTAACTAAGTTATCCATTTTCAGGGCTTCATTCTAGGTGAGTTAATAGGCTGTCCTTTTCGTCCTGATGCCTTCTGTAATTTGCAGTTGAATTTAAGACACTTGTGCTACAATACTAGTGGTAAACGGGATTTTCTAAAATCTGCTGGTTTTGTTCTTTGGAAATGGAATTTAAATCTTGCTTATGGATGTTTGATAAAATGAACCAAAACTCTTGAAATGTGTCCGTTGGGTATTTCCTACTCTGTGGAATTGCTGTCCATATAAAGCTAAAAAATAAACACTAGCACAACTTTATTTATAAAAGTTTTTCAAGTACTTTCAAGATTACTTGCAAGTGCACGTAATAATTCTGCGTTGATAATTACGTGCAGGTTTTAATGAAGCTTGTTCTTATTCTTGTGCTGAAAGTGCCAGTTGATACAATGCTGCATACAGTGGCATTTCATCTCAGATGGGGTGCAGTTCAGAATCAGACGGCAGATATCCACCGGACTTCATATAGTGCTGCCTATGGTTGTTTTGGAGAAAATCCTCCAAACGCTCCCTGTCTGACTTGGTTCTGCTGTTCCTCATTGAAAAGCTGAAAATGCCTGCCAGCTGTTTTCCTCTTCCATCCACTCCGACACATTGTGAAGGTTTTTTCTGGAACTATTTCAGGGAATTTGTATGTGTGGCTTTCTATTAGATGGGATCGATAATTCCTATAGCAATAGCTTAATCCTTTTACCATCTCAGATGATTCTGGGAAATGGTTACATTATTAAAAAGTCTTATTCTGCAGAATTTGCAAATGTAATTTTCCTTGGGATTATTGGTATGTTTATTGTGGTGTCATGTATATAGCATATCCACAGAGTCTTATTTCCAGAAAACATTTATAATGTTTTCAGTTACAGGGAGCATAATATAGTTTGTAAATGTATCTAGATAAAATAAAAAATAGGTAGAAACTTACGGAAGTCTCAACCTCAGTGAATTACTCATTTCAGTAAAGTTTTCAAATATAAGTATTTAGAGCGAGAGCTGGATTTACCAAAAAGAATGTGTTAGGATCCTGTAGGTTACAGGCTGGCAAAGTACTTTTTCAAAAGTTTTTGCCAGGAAGTTTCAGCTGTGCGGTACAGGTAGACTTCGGCCACTGAGCAAACAAAATTGAGACACTGGCTGTGAACTCTCTTCTCTGCTGCTACCCGCCCCGCTCGCCGCCCCCCAGAGCCCACCACTGCTTTCTCTGCATGGTGCCGACCTGCACCAGTACCCGTCTTCAAACCCTCCTGGACGGTGCAGCTGCTGCGGCTCCACCGCCGCAAATGTGATTACCTCAGTGTAGAACGCCTTTTAGGGAGCAGTGTTATTGATTTCGGAATAATGGCCCTTTTATCTTTCACTTATTTTTCAGCTTTCAGCGATTGGTTTTTTCTTATTATTGCTCCCATGGACCTGTTTCAAAACCAGCACAATATTTGTAGTTCAGCAGAAATAAATGGCAAGCAGCATCCTCTGTCTCTTCTATGAATAATGAAGCAGCAAGGGAAGAATTTGGTCTTTAAAATCGGTGAATGTATTGATAGGAAGGACAGCAAGGAATTAAACACTTGTAACTCTACGTAACCTTCTTAATTCTAACAAAGAAACGGTTGGGTTTTTAGAAGTATTTGAAGGCAGATTTTTGAGTACCCATTGGATAAAAGTGTAGGGATTGTAAATTACGCATTGCTTCAATTTGCAGGAGTCAACTAACAGAGAAAAAACTTACATACATCTGCTTGCCCTTTCATGGCTTTTGTACACCTCCCAAAACTACTCTGGGAGAGCTGTTTCTGCTGCTGGCCCCAGAAGTTCTTGGGCCCAGAAGCTCTGAGCCCGAGTCCGGAAGCACTCTCTGCTTTCAGGTATACGGTCCCTTGCCACTGACAACTAACTTACTTAAATAGTTTGCCCTAACTAAAAGGACTTCTTCATGCTGACTAGCAAGCAGCTTTCTTCCTCATCTCACCAGTCCTAATTTGTACCCTTGCTCAACTGGTTGTAGACCAAATAGCCTTCAACTTCTCCATCACAAACCAACCTTCTGACCTGAAGACCTTCTACTCTCTTCTTACTCTCAGCAGTCTGCCTTTCACTAGTATTGTTTATACTAGTGCTGTTAGGTTTAGTGAAGCTACACTGCATGGACCCCAATACACTTAAGGTTAAACTTCCTGTGAGATTTCCAGTAAAAGTGACAAATAGTAAGTTGTAAGGATGACATATATGATACAGGCATTTACTAAGTAGGATCTGAACTGGGACTGTCAATATTCCCCATGCGTACTCACCACCAGGGTAGTGAGAACCATGTTTTCTTAGCAGTGGTTGTGTTTGATGGTTTTAAGTAGAATTCTGTCCTCCTGCCAAACATCTGTCAGCTGTAAACTTGAGCTGGACATACTGTGAAAGAAGCCTGGCAGAGTAGGGAACTTGATGTAAGATGCCACTCCTCTGTATAAAAGTATTAGTCTGAGAAGATTTTCCCTTCCAGCTAAAGAAAAGCAAGCAGTGGCAATTAGAGGGATAGTGCTCTGGGTGGAAGTATCTGTTCTATGCTAGTGCTAAAAGCAGAGATAAGGACCTCATGAAAACTGGTTACCAAGCTGGGGTTAACCCTGCCTGATAGCCTGCCCAGCAGTTTGCAAAATTCATATTCTGTTTCTGATAGACCTGGAGAACAGTCTGTGAACCAAGCTGGGGTAGGTGCTGCTGCAAAAATTGTCGTGAGCTTTTGCTTACATTCAACAGCAGCTGAAATCACATGAATATCACTGACGTTTTATGGGGTTAAAGTTAGGTCAGAATTTAACCTTATAAACTAAATACTATTAATGCTTTCTCCACATTAGATCATTACAACATATGTATTTGATGGAGATACAAGACAGACTTGAACGGCGTGGATGGGATTACGAATGATTTCTCTTCTGATCCCATTAAGCAGCCCTGTCACCCTGAGAATGCCCAACTGGGGCATTTTTTCCTTTGGTGAATTGCAGGAAATAGTATCTCATTACGTGATTTCCAAGAGTGGCAGTTATTGCTTGGGAAAGGTGATACATTGGATTTTTTAAAATTTGACCTTCCTGTGCCTTGTGGCTGGATCACAGTGGAGTGCTGGAGCTCTGGAGATGGTACAGATATGTGGCAAAAAACTTCTATTAAAAATTTAGAGGTGCATACAGCACAAAAGTAGGAAATATTGAGCAATTTTATTATCACAGGATATTTCAACCTTTTATAACAATTTTCCAAAGAATAACATATTTCTGTGGAATTCTCTGTGCCATAACAATCTGTCCTGGTTTTATCACAAGGTTCTGAGTGATAATTAATAATGTAATTTTCGTGTCCTCTAAGAAGGATTTATTGACATGAACTAGAAAAGCTTTCTAAACTTGAAGGTTGAAAGTTCTTCTGCAGAGTCAAAAATCTTAAGAAACTTCTGACTCTCACATAATGGGGGTGGCAGTTTAAAAAGGACAATAATGAATTTTTTTGTCAAAAACGAGGTGGACTGCAATTTCAAGTCCTGAACAAAATGCAAAGCAGCTGGAAAGTGCATGATAATTCTGAGCCAGTTAATTCCCACTGCAGCAGGTTTTATTTATATTTTCATATTTATATTTCTGTAAATGTATTGAATTTAATTTGACTAATCTGAGACTTACCTATTTGGTGTTAGTCCAATACTGAAAATTCAGTTTATCACAAGCACAAAAGCATCCCGTCATCTTTCTTTTCTTTTGAGAAGTTCCCCAAGCAAGTCAGTTGTTAAAATAAAAATTAAAGCGCATAGTAAAGAAGGGACTGAAGAATAACTTAGTTCCATATATATATATATAAAAAAGGTATCTTAATTCCTCAGCTGAATTAGCACTATAATAAATAAAGATGAAATAACTCACTGATGCACACACTGCTGCTAACAGACACAGGGGTAGGGTGTCCACTCCTTTTGTACTTTGGATTGGGTTTGGTGCTATATTTTTGGAGGATTTGTGTGGCCTCACATGAGTTTTAGCTGAGCAGGAATCAGTGGGCATTGTTGAAATAGCCAGGCTTGTAGGAGTTAAGATGCAGTTTTAAAAGCCGTGTGTCCTTCTCTAGGCAGATATTCAGTGAAATGAAAATTGGGTTGAAAAACGTTATTGCTATGTAATAGGCCAGAGAATGTTTTATTGGAACAGAAAAACTTGGAAATACTGCAGTGGCTGTAAAGCATTAAATATATGAATGTATCAGTTGCTACAGATAAAAGAAAGTACAGATATTCGCGTTTGTCATGATTGATTTACCACATGAAATTTTGAGAGAATGCAGAACAGAGTACAGAGCATCAGATAACATTATAGAAGTGTTAGCCAGTTTTAATTAGGGAGCATTCTTTATCTGTTCCAGCCTTACTTGTGTGGCTGCTCAAGCTTTCAAGAAGATTTTCCAGGCTTTTTTGTGGGGATTCTCATTTTGGTTTTTTGTTCAAGTTTCCTATGTTACCATTTCTTACTGGTGGTAGGGTGGGTTGGCCCCATGCAGCGCTTAGGAGGCGAGGAGTTAAGTCCTGTCCCCAGCTGCCAGACACCCCACAGCTACTGCCAGCAATCCAACAATCCCACTTAATAGAGCAGTGGGAGCTTCTTGGAGGGGCTGTTAACAAGGCTAATTGGCAACATGCACTTCATTCCGGTGGCTGGGACATAAGCCATGTGCAGGCAGAGGCTTGGTGTGGAGTATAGGCAGAGAGATACACAAGCTAGGTTGAAGTAGTTAGAGTCCAGTTCGCAGTCTGTCTCTATGCGGTGTGGCAATGACCTTTGTTGGCCGAAGAAAGGTTTTTGAAGGAAGAAGCATTAACTGTGAGATGCAGGTCCTTGCCTGCCAACTGCCTCACCTGCCTGAAGGGCAGGCTATCCCAAAGGCAGTGCTTGCGGGAGCTGACATGGGCTCTTAGGCACCTGATGGGATCCATCACTGAAATCTTTTGTCGTGTAAGACCACCTCCTTGGTGTCCCATGTAGCCCTTCATCTAGTCCCTTGTAGTAGGCCTAGACTGTGCAGCTCTGTGTTTGCCTCTTGTAGCCACAGTTCCCCGGACAATGGTGGGCTTCCAGCCTGATGTGAAGCACCAGCTGTGGTTGCACTGAGTTGCTGCCGGGGCTCCTGCTTGGTAGGTGAGGGGATGGGGTGATGGTGGTGGGGAAGCAGAGGTGCCTGTGCTCTCTGCGCCGTGCAGGGCTCACACCTCAGTGGCAAGTGCTGAATGTCACAGCGCTCCCACGCCTTGGCTGGGTTTCTGTGGTTAGGCATTGCAGCTACCCAAAGCCACCCGCTGCTGCTGCAAAAGCTGGAGGCCGTTACCAGCAGTGCTTGCCTTGCACAATTGCAAGGTAGCACCCACAGATGCTGTGGGAAGTCGAAGCCTCAAGACCCGGGGCACAACGTGAGTCCCAAAGAGCTTCCTCTTCTGAGGCAGAAGGTGAGAAAGGAAAGCTGTTGGGCAATATCTTGCAGAGGAAAACCGTTCACAGATGACTTTAATCTTGTCTTTGTGTCTGGGGTTTTCTGTCCTTCATCAGCCTACTGAAAAATACAGCATTGTACAGCAGTTAGGTATGCTGGGCATTTCAAGGTCTAATTTGTTAGTAGATAACCAACAAGTTTGTTGTTTTACACTGGCATGTGGAATTAGCTGTGTATTCAGACCAGTGGTTTTGGAGCTTTCTATTCCATGCGTTTTCTTCTCAAATCTGATTTCTGCTGTAGGTGTTCATAATGGGAAGGATTAAACAATATAAGGGAAGAAAATAAATTAAGGATTTTAAAATAAAACTAATTTTATTAAAGAAGTTAAGCAGTTAGTAATCCATTTATAAATTTTTACACTGTTTTGTGTTTGTAGATCAGAGCTCTTCATAAGCTTGTAATTTTTGTTGTAATTTCTTTTATTTGCTTTGTTTGGGACGAAGTGTATGAAATTAAAACTAAGAGTGCTTTCAGTTATTTTGTTTCTGAGAAGGGTAAGTTTTCTTGGATGTGTTGGTCTCATGTTGACCTTTGACAGGGCCAACAGGTTTTTGGATGGGAGCTGTAGTTTAACTTGTTCTGTTTAGGCTAATAGCACAAATGTTTAATAAATTGTTTCCAAACTGCTGCGGTAACACACTTGGTTTTCTTTTCAAGCACACATCTACTTTAAATTCTACTCAATATTTGATTTAAAAGTTAATGTTGTGTTATTGAAAAGTTACCAGTTTATAAGCTTTTGGAAAATGACAGGCATGCAACTTTAAATTTAACCAGAAATGTTATAAATAATTAATTTTCATAGCAAGTGGCAATGGATAGCAATTTGAACTCTCATAGTTACCAAGGTGATTCAGAAGCACAAGCTACTGATGATCAGATCCCAATGAGCTGCTTACAGTTTTTTAGAATCATCTGCTGCTTTCTGTTCCATTTCATCTTTCCATAACTTCGCTTGTTTATCAGGGAAGAAAGGAAATTAACTTCTGACTATCTTTCATTGAAAACCAATATAGTTGCAAAAAATCTGACTTCTGCTTGGAGTAAACAACCTTCTGTGTATGGAGGGCCTATTCACTCTAAATGAGATAACTTTTGACAACAGAATTATAAATGCTTTTTAATGTGGATGAATTGCTGCTTTTGCCCTTAGCTTCCTATTAATTTATCTGTTTATTTGGTTGAAATTTGGGCGGATAATTTTCTTCTTAATCCTCAGAACTGGTTTGTTAAGGATATTTAAGGAAACAAGATGTATACAGACATGTAATTCATAAAGCATTTTTCTTCTCTTTCAAGAGCAATGGATTTAATGGAGTAGAAGGTGCTTGCATGAAAGGCAAGACAATTATCAATGGCCATCAATAACCCTCTGAGAAAATGCACTACCCTAGAAAGAGGGCAGTTAGAATAGAGGTAACACTTATGGCACCAGTCCAAATGGCCATGATTTTTGTTTGATGCTTGTACTCCTTTATCCAAAGAAGTCATATTTTATTAATGGGTGCTTTCTTCTGTGTAGGTTTTTGGTGGTTTTTTTGTTTTGTTTTAAATCTTGTGTGGCTTAAAAAACTAACTAAATAATTGTGATTCTGCCTGTGTTCCTGACATGAACAATGCAGAAAGCCTTTCCACTAAGTTTAACGGCAGGGAAGGTCCACGCCTTTCCAGCTTGGACCTGAAAATCCTTTCCTTCTCTCTTAATTGCCTTACAAAATGGCCTACTCCTGTGAAACTGCTTCCTCACTGTGTAGGATGAATGGCTATACAAATTCTGTCCAGAAGAGAAGTACAGACAGTCACGTTTGGGAAAAACTTTGGGTGGAAACTTCAGGAACACCAAGCTGACTTAAAACGTGTGTTTCTCTGAAAAGCAAAGGGATGCAAGTGCCGCATCACTTTGGGAGGGTGCTGGAGCGCACCGGCCTTCCAGGTTATGCTTGCTTTTGGAGGGGGTCGTGCTTCCAGATCCACTGGCTATTTCTAAATGTCTCATTGTATAAATTAATAGATGGGGAAAGCAGGTGGAAATCCCTCTGGGGGATTTTGTTTTTAACTTGCTATAATGGTTTAATAGTTAGCAGTTAGAGCTAAGCAGGTGTTTTAAGAGCTCTTACTTAACAATTATCACTCATTTCCTGGCTTCCTGTTTGTTCAGACTGCTGGAGAACATCACGACATCAGCCAACTGCTCTCAAAATCTCTTTTAACCCTTTGTCATCCAGTGAAGCTGCGAAGACCCTCCATCAAAGATCCATGTGGCTGAAAGGATGAAGGACATAGCACAAAGCCATTGTGGTGCAAAGATTGTCTGGCAAATGGAAACAAGGTTCTTGAAAATGATGTTGGGCATAGGAACATTGTGTCATTGGGAAAAGATTGTATCATTGTTTCATCTCTTTCTTTGATTAGTATTTTGGATCAATTGCAGGGAAGGAACTCAGGGAAGCTTACGGAGTTCATACAAAGTTGGAGGATTTTTTGGTATTTAACCATCCTTCAAAAGCTCATATATGCTCTGAATATTCTTTGTCCTGAATCATGATGATAGATTAGGATTTAGAAACAAATATTAGAGAACCATGAGAGATTTCCTTTTGTCTTTAGCAATTACTGCTGTTGATAATATGCAAATGAGGTTTTCATCTACTTACAACTGTTGTTCCATAGATTAGTACTAACCTATGGTGAAAGTGTAATTTTTAATCAAGATTTTAAAATTAAACCGCTGACAGCACTCTGGAGTTTGATATTTGGACACAGAGCAAACTGTAAGACTGTGAGGGCTTTTTTGGTTAGTACTGTAACAAATGGCTCATGTTAATATTTTATCATAAAATTAATAAATATAGGCAGTTATTTTCTGGGGCGCATATATAGTTTGCATAGTGCATATGTCTTTTCAAGCAAGGAGTCTTTAAGAAACTGTCTCAGTAGGTTCAGAAATACTGTTGTACTTATGTGAGAGAGAAAAATGGAAAAAAATGCTTTTTAATTTTGCTACAAGTTGGAGTGCCTCTGGGGGTTGTAGAGATGGATAAGAAACGACAGCCTGCTTACTAGTAATGGCCCTTGACTCATGAGTTCTGGTGAGAGTAAGAAATCTGGGGTATATGTCTGCTTCTACATTTGTGTGCCGCTAACGGTATTCATACCAACTTCAGCTCAGTTCATACTGGTTTAAACATGTACTTTTTCTAGTTTGCGTGAAATTATACCTCACTCCTCCCAGTGTAACAGAGACTAGAATCAGGCCAGATGTAGCTCTCCTCTGGCAGAGAGGCTTTTGGTGAAGAAACTGTTTCTACTATCAGAAGAGGAATTGTTTTGAATGGGAGAGTGGGGAGGAGCCCCTCAGCATGCCCTGTGCGTGTGTGAACGTGTGTATGTGCATGCACAGCACACTGCAGAGGATATGCAGGGTCTGTGAAGTTACAGGGAAATGCTTTCTTTACGTACCCTCTCATGCACATATGTCTATTTGCAGTGTTTCTGCTGTCATCTGTGCTGGTACCAGCTATCATTCAGTTCAGGAGCTTCTGACAATGAGTTTAAAAGTGTTACTGAATATAACGTTATAAGCTTTCTTCAGCTGAAATGAGAGAGTATTTTAGTTCTACACTTTTAACAGGCTTGGGCTAGTTTGCATGATGATGATGAAGCAGTTCAAATGGATAAAACCAATTTACATTAAGCATGTAACTAGTAAAATTGATTTGCAGTTTAATATGCTACAAATTTGGTCTTCAAAAGAGAACAAGGAAAAAAACTTTTATTTTGTACACTGGTTCAGGTACCTTTCAGTTTCCGGGTTAAAAGTGTATCATAATTTCTCCTGTTTCCTTTTAAGATAAAGTACATATTTTACAGGTTTTCTCTCTCCCAGATTTCCTGTTTATTTTCTCATACTGTTCCTAAATTCAAATCCCACTAATTCATTAGTGGGAATTAATAAATCCTTATACTGAAAACCTAAGGAGACAAAGCAACAGAAACCTGTGAATGGTGTCCAAGGAAAAGAACAAAAGTGTTTACTTGAAATGTCAAACTAGATTATTATTCCTTGAAGTTCACCAGAATAGGAGTTGGGTCTTTTATCCTGGAGCTGCTACATGGGCTAAAAGTTCTCACAGGTACCCTTCAACATTACTGCTGCAGAAATAATAATTCATTACTCTTGTTGAGAGCCTACATTGTCTTGCAACGTTTTGTTGGAGCTACTCTACTGAGCTGAAATTACTGTTGGCAACAGAGTTGGAGTTGATGCTGCAAGCATCTGATTAAGCTTATGACGAGGTCAATATTCCTGGCCCAGGTACTCAGTGCTGTTTTGGGTTGATTTTTTTTTTTTTCCAAAGGTGTGTTGAGGATTTGGAGGCACAACGCAGAAGATTTTGAGCGCTTGAATCCTCAAGGTACATTTTGAAAACCTAGCCTCAGTTAATTTCAAGTGAAAGCTGTCCAAATGTAGATAAATCAGCTGGTAGGTAGATGCTTATGAATTCCAACACTTTTCTTTGCCCAAGCATGCTAGTAGTTGAAGGGTTGCATGAGTGGCATGTTAGATTTTGTCTTCTGGTATCATGGTCTGAAATGAAGTTTGGATCTTTTCTGGTGGGTGATATATGATGTGTGTCTTGCAGCTTTTGTCACTTGCAACGATCTTCCTCAGACATTCTGCCTGACTGACTCTTCGCCTGCTGTTAAATCTTACATGAGGATCTGTGTTTTAGGGGGAGAAGTGGTAGTAGGAGGGAGGTTTTTGTTCCCTGCTTGAACTGTGTAATGTGCCCTTTTTTACTCCTACTTTGCTTTTCTTTTTACTGTAAACAACTTAAATTTCTTTGAAGAATTTGGAATTTTTTAGGGTGACTATTGTATAGGTGGTAAAGAAGCATAATTTACTGTTATGTACTACGGGAAAAAAAAAATCACAGTTCAGCCACTTGCGTACATTTAAAATAACATTGAGAGGGTTTAGTCAGTAAGTCTGTGATAAAGGAGCATGCCAAATGTTTAAAAAACTTGGTTGCTGAGATAAGTTGAGTTGATTTCTTTATAAAGAACTCTTTTTCTTTGTGAAGTCTACCTCTGTGCTTTTTTTTTTTTTTTTTTTAATTTTTTTCTTGTC
>VYZV01042248.1:0-28345 GCA_013401275.1 Pandion haliaetus
GGGGGGGCGGCGGGGACCGCGGGTCTCCAGCCCCGCACATCTTCGGTAGGGATGAGATGGCGATGGGATGGGATGGAGATGGGCTGGGGGACCTCCCCCCCACACACCCCCCCAACCTCCAGGTCCGCCGCGGGTTGTTTTCTTTCCGTGGGGTTGGCACAGCTCATTCATCGCCTTCTCCCTCCAGCCTGAGCTCACGGAGTTGCTCCATAAAAGTGGGGGCTGATGCCGCGGGGAGCCGTGGGTGCGTAATAGTTTCACCCCTACGCCAGGTGGGTACTGCTCCGGAGAAGCCGGTACGAATAACCCACCTGTTTGTGCACCGATGGTTAACAGCGGCGTCCGGGGACGCAGGTCGCGTGTTATTAATAACTTCATCCTGCCTCAGGTTGCTGTACAGGAATAGGGTAAAAACCGCGAAGCGGTGGACGGCAGATGGCTGAAATGCTGGCGCACGCTGTGCCTGTGCAACACCCACGGTACGAGGGGTGGGTTGGGAATGTGCATCGGTCCAGCGGGGAAACTTCGCTGGGAAAAATCGCTGCGGGTCACAGGGTGCTGTGGCCGGGTGCCGTGCCGTGCCAAACCCTGCGGCAAGGCCGGTGAGGTGTTACGGGGTGCCGGTGCGTGTCCTCCACTCCTTATGAAACTCCCTGCCAGAAAGTGAGGAGGTGGAAGGGGGAGGGGGGGGGTGGCAGCACCTGCCCTGCACAGGTCACCCCCTCCCCGAGACCCAGCTTTTTAGGGCTTGCAGCAGAGAACGCAGCGGGCAGCCTCCTGGGCAGGGCGATCCTGTCTGCAGGAGCACGGCCTCGCCGTGGCGGCATTCTGCTCCTGCCCGTCCCGTGTTTGACGTCCAGGTCCAAAGCCCTCGGCAGAACTGATGGTCTTTGCTATGTTTGCTCCCCGGGCAGGGCTTTCGGCTGGGGAGATGCTCCCCGGCCCCGGCGAGGCTCGGGAGCGGGCGTGCTGCACCCCGGCTTGCGCTCGGGTTCCTCTGCAGCTGCCAATAGGCAATCCCAGCGTATTTTTTTTTCCAACGGTTCCTTCTCTGCTCTGCTAACGTGTGAAAGACCAACCCAGAGGGGAAGCTGACTCACCGGGCAAAGGAACGGTAAAACGGCATCGACAGAAAATAAGCCGAGAGAACCGAGAAGTTTTTTCCCTTTTTAGAAGGGTAACATCAAGGGGGAGAAAAAAAGGGAGGGTAGAGTTTTGGAGAGCTGTGTGCTCCGGCAAGGGTGTTGCACGCAGCCCTGCGCTCGTCACTCGTTTAAAAATATCCAGATTTCCTTTTATAAATAAAAACGACAATAATATTTCCTTTGGAGGGAGGCTCAAAATTAGGAAAATCCCCATGACTGGTTTGGCTGAAGGGCAAAAGGCCTGGGTGAAAAGCAAGCAGAGGCGCAGTGTGCGGGAGCGAGGCAGTGCGGTGAGATTGCGTGCCTGCCCGGGAACTTCCACTATCAAGCTCTAAATGAGTGTCTTTCCTGAACTTTGTATTTCGGTTCATACTCCTGCTGTAGAGCTTCTCTGGGGACACTGGAGAAGGAAGAAGGGGCTGTGAACGGAGCTAGCTGAAGGTGTTTCCCAAGGCGCACCACGTAAATTCAGTTTCCCGAAGGAAACAACGCTGAGAAATGTGGGTAAAATTTCTCAGAAGTAAATCAGCCTTAGTTTGGTATGGCTGGCGTGGCGTTCAGATCCCACCTTGGACTCAGCCTCTGGTTACAGCTCTCAGTAAGCTGCAGCTATTTGCTATTTTTTTTTCGCTGTTTGCTTTGGACAAGCTGTTACACGACCGTGCTGCGGTGTGCCAGCTCTGGGGGAAACTAGTTGGAAGTAGACTCTCCTCCCGAGTTTATCATCTGTGCCACCGGCTTTGTGTTTTAGGGTAGCTGGGGCCCTTTGGTACAAACGGAATCATTACAGAATCGTCATCCCAAAGGGACCCATCATTCCGGTGGTTTTAGAGTAATCTCGGTCTGAGGACGGCAGGCAGGCCTCGATGCACAGGGGATTTTTCTGCTTGCTGTTGCAAGACATGAAGTAGCTGGGGCTGCGGGGTTCGAGCTCAGGCGGCACAGAGGACTCCAGCTGCCGGAGAAAGCCCGAGCTGCCCGGCACGGAGAGCGTGCCCGGCTCGCTGCCGGTGTCCACACTCTTGGGGAACCAGGAGTTCACTTTGCAGCCAAGCGAAGCGGCTGAATGCATGGCTGCCGCTGAATTGCTTGAAGTTTTGCTACAGCAACCCTACGAGTGCATCTGCTACCACCACACATTTGTCTGTTAATTAGTGTCTTGCTTAGTGAATGGCTGCTCTGCTGTAGGAAAGGGCCTTTTTAAGTTCTTGGAAGACTTAGAAACTGTGTTTTTGGTGCTAGGCAGGGGTGCTGGCGGGTGATGAGCAATTTCCTTGTCCAGTACTTGCCCCAGTACCCAGGCGGTCTTGGCAACTCTGGTGTTGGCAGCATCCCGGGGTCTTAGCAGGACTCAGCAGTTAATTTGCCATACAACTTAATTTCTTTTCCAAGTGGCTTTGGCTGAGGGTCTGCATCACCTGAGAGACGTGTGGGTCTTATGTCTGTCCCACCGCTCCCTTTAATGTGCTTCACTGGAGGCAGAGGTGGCTCCTGTCCCCTCCTCGTGACGGATTTCGTTTGTTAGCGTTGACCAAAGCGAGCACAAAAAAAAGCCAAGGGGCTTGTGGGCTGTGCATGCCCGAGCCCCGCGGTCCTTTTCCCCACCGGGTTGTCGAAGCCGAACCCAGGAGATGCAACCTGCCAGCCCTTCGGTCTTCCATAGGGTCGGTGCTATACCTTTATTCGCGGGAGCGGCAGCAATGCTCTAGCCGCAGTGGTTTTCCCCAGCGTTGGCTGCCGCCCTGCAGACGGACCCCGCTGTCCATCCAACCAGTGGGTCGTGGCCCGAATTTGGGGCCGCGCCAGGCTCCAGCTCCCCAAAGTGATGTCCTGCCGGTGGGCATGGGGTGGGAGCGAGGGCCCTGGATGCAGCATCCGTGCCGGGAAAGAGGTCCCGGGGTCCCAAAACCGGGGTGATGTCTGGCCCCGGCCAGCTGGGGTTGTTGCAGCTCCGTTAACTCCAGATCGCGTTGCTGTAGCCTAAATAAAAAAAAACAAACCAAACCATGTAAAAGGTCACAGCATAGGGCAGAAAGTCCAGGGTTATCTGGCAGAGCCTGGAGGCTGCCACGTGCCGTGTTTGGGAACGGCCTCTCCTCCAGCCTGTCCTGCCTGGTCCTGGGCGGCTGTTTTGTTGCTCGTGGCCTTGGGGGTGGAAGACGTCCCTGGGGGCTGTAACTCAGTGTTGCTCTGATAAGGAGGGACGGCTGCGGATCGGGGTTGCATAGGGGAAGCCACAGTGAGCCTGAAATCCCATGCATTAAAGGGTGGATTAAACTCACGGTCGTTAGATTAATGGGATTAAGCCCGTGAGTCAAGAGGCCGTTTTGTGCAGAGCTCAGCACTGCCGACCCAGCGCAGGCAGCGTGAGTAGCGGCCAAGGAACTCCTTGCTACCTGGAGTAACTGCAGACCAATGCACGCAACCCCTCTCTGCACCCGGCCGTAGCAATGGGGATTTTAGTGCTTGCATAGCTGTTGTGCAGTGCAGTAGGGTTGAACCCCAGCTCCGCACGCGGAGGGACTGGCATCTTCCACCCTGCTTGGGAAGGACTGCCCAAACCTTGGTCCCCTTTGGTTTGCAGCTGGGCAGTACTGCACTGGGGAGACTTGCATGGAGCAGGTTGGGCTCCTGGCACTGACAGCTGGTGTGGCTGCGAAGGGGATAGCAAAGGTAAAAATTAGAGATAAAAACTGCCTTGAAGAAACCTTGCGGGAGCAGGGCTGTGCTGCAGGGACGATGCGCTCCGGAGCATCCCTGGTGTCAGGGCCCAGGGGGACCAGGCGGCTCTGCAGGTCCTTCCTGCAAATACATGCCCATTCCTGCTCGGCGAGAGGAGGGTTGGCGGTGCCGCGTGTGTTTTGTTTGAGGGAGAGGCTGGAGGGGCTCCAGTAGCTGTCTGGAAGTAGTCAGCACCCTGTGCTGGAGCATAGACCCCCGTGGTAGTGCATTCCCCCCATGCCAGCGCATGACCGCTGTGCCGGCGCCTGCCCCCCGTGTTGCTGTGTGCACCCCACGTCCGTGCGTGCACCCCCATGGTGCGTGCCCCCCTGTGCCAGTGCACGTCCCTCGTGCCGGTGCGTCCCGCCGGCACGCACGGAGGGGGCACAGAGGAGCGGCATCCCCGGCAGCAGGAGTTGTGCATCGCGGAGCGGCGGAGAGCCGTCCAGCCGTATCGGGGGCGTGGGAAAGCTGCAGCCTCCGTGATGCAGAGCTGTGGGCCTCCGCTGTATTTCCAGACTTCACGACTGCAGCTCGGTGTATTTTTGGTTTGTAGCACCAGGCCCGGCTCCAGCAGCCCTGCCGAGCAGCAGCTGGTCCCTTGGATGGGCAGTCCTCCTTGGAACGGCAGAGGGACCTTCGACCGCAGCTCCAGCCTCCGTGGCCACCTGGCTCTGCCCTGGGAGCAGCTCTGCTTTGCCAGCAAGTGCGTCCCCTGCAAGCCTGTGGCAATGTGCAGACCATGTGAATAACTATTAAAAAATGTAGGCGGATGCGGTAATGTTTATGCCCTAGCAGGTCTCCGTGCTGGTTGCATAAGACATCGTGTATTCCTTCCATCCCCGTGTCCTTTGCTTTCCCAAGCAGGAGAGCTGCCAGCAGCGCTGGCGACGTATGGGCAGCGACAAAAAACTTGTCATCGAAAGCAGGTATTTTCTGCTCGCTGTGCCTGGCAGCCACCGTGGCTCCGAGCAAAGAGCTGCTCAGCGGGGTGAGCTGAAATGACTTTATGGGGCAGAGGGAGGGGGACGCGGACCCTGTCCCTGCGGTGACTCAGCCCCGCAGGCCGGTGAGTCAGTGCCTGCTGCCTGCCCCGTTTCGGAGGCAGGTTTCCAACCGGAGAGCGTGGCTCGGCTGGCAGCCCCGACCTGCCCCACTTTCCTGCCAGGCATCCTCTGCAGATCGTTTCGAGAGCCTGCGAGGTTTCCTGCACGCGCCCTGACCCCACGCTCCCCGGGGGTGATCCGTGCAGGCGGCATCAGGTTCCCCCGTTAGATCAGATGAACTCTCTCCAGGAACCGTATGTCTTGCAAAAAAACCCCTCGTGCAGCTCAGGAATTCAGCCCGCGGCCAGGTGCACGTGCGTGCCCCACTTTGACATCTTGCTGCAGTCTGGAAGACCAGAGCCTGCCTCCAAATGCGGGATCCTGTGGCTTTTTTTAGAGAGGACTCATGCGTTGGGAGGGCTAAAATGTGCTGTCCTCACCAGAAATCTTGCAAAAATTGATTGCAGAATTGTTCATTTCTGGTAACAGATGCTATTTCAGCTGCTGCGGGAGGAGAGCAGAAGAGGTTTCGATCGGGTCCTGGTCCAAGAGGAAAGAGGCCAGACCTCTTCTGGTGGCAGGATCAGGACTTGTAACACGCGGTGGCAAAGAATATTTGCATTTTCCAAATAGTTTCTTTGTGTCTCTGAGTGGCTAAAAGTAAATCACGGGCAAACTGTCACGTAAGAAGCAACTGAATTTATTGCAACTCTCCTTGAAGTAACATCTGCTTTACCCCAGCTGCAATAACAATATAAGCAGAATAAACCCTCACTACATTGGCTGCTGGGTGACGCCAGCCTGCCGTGAAGGTGGACCGAGACATGGCGTTACCTGTGCAGAAACCACCGCTGGCTTCTCCTCCAGCACTGCCAGCTCCAGCTGAGTGATGCGGGGGAGAGCCAGGCAGGAGCCTCGTAAGGTGTATTTACCTTATAGTTACACCGCAGTTATGTTCTCAAGGATTTGATCTTGGAAATAATTTTCTTATCTGAGCGTATCTTAAGCTGAGGCTCTGAAGTCTTAAAGCCCTTGGGATGGGAAGCCGCCTTCTGCTTTCGGCAGTGATTTAACAAACACTTTGAGGTTTGGGTTTCGCATGAGCTCGCTGGTGATGCCTCTTCACTGCCGTGTTTCGCATATGAAATCGTGAATTTGCACCTCTTCAGATTGTTTATAAATGATGACGCCAGCTTTTCCTGACGGTGGTCGTACGTGGAAGCTTTGTGCCTGTGAGCCAAATGCTGCCAGATCTGCAAGCATTGCTTAAATGCATCGTTTGTCCTCATGGCTTTACTGGAAACTTCTCCTCCGAGGCACCACAATTTGCAGCTGTGGCTCGGTGCCTACAGGAACAGGCATTATTGACGTCCTGTATCTGGCACTGACATTGCTTTAAAGCAGGCAGCGAGCCAGGCAGCGGGATGTTGGCCAGATCTGCGGTCTGGGATGGGATGACCCTCCTGCCGTCGCAGGTGTGCGGAGGTCGGTGGCATCCCTCGCAGCTGGTTCGGTGTCTTTGGGACTCTTAATATCTGTGCCAGTGTCACCTATAACCACACCGGTGCTGTCTCCAAAACCAAAGGAGCTCTGTGCGTAGCGTCTGGTGTGGCAGGGACGGTGCCGGTGCCCCTTGCTGCCGTCAGCCGTCTGGCAGCGCTCTGAGGGCTTGGCTGGTGCTCGCTGGGTTCCTGCTCTCGGGTATTTCAGGCATTTCCATTTCTACCCCACCAAAAGGACCGTGCGGCCCCCGGCTATCGGGAGCAGCAGCTGCGAGCAGAGGGACGCTGCCGGAAAGCTCCTGGATGAGCGATTCGTGAGGACGGGCAGAATTTGAGGGGGAGCGGTATTTTTTAAGCTGAAAGGTCATGCTTCTTTTTTTTTGTTTTTTTTCTTCTCTCAAACAGAAGTTGGCGTCTTGGCAAAGCAGTACCTTGAGCGAGGCCTTCTGGTGCCGGACCACGTCATCACGCGCGTGATGATGATGGAGCTGGAGAAGCGGCGAGAGCAGCACTGGCTGCTCGACGGTGAGTGTGCTGCCGGCGTCCCCTCTGGACGGGGAAATCCCGGCCCCCTTTAAAACATTCTTTTGCTGCTAGTGGTTTGGCAGCAGCAGGAGAGAGAAAAACCAGAAGTTGCCTTTGCTAGTCGTGGGAGGAGAGGCAGGAGCTGACCTGCTGGCAGAGAGATCTGCCTGCGGGTATTTCTTCCCTCTGCCCCAAGCAGCAGCACGTGCGTGTCCAGCTGATCCCTTGGCACATGTCCGGGAGAGGGAAAGGCAGGGAAAGGAGATGGATGTTTCATAAAGCGGAGCCAACGAGCAGAGCGGGGCTGAAGGCGAGCCAGGAAAAACCTCTTACCACCTCCATATGTGTGCGAAGGAGCTACTCATCATGAGCCCGAAAGCCACCTGAGGTGCCGGTGGAGAAGGCGCCGAGAGCAAACCGGCAAGGCAAGCGGTGAGAGGAGCAGCGGAGGGTTCACCGGGAGCTCCTGCAGCCCTCGGCGGTGAAGCTGCATGCTGGCAGCCGTGGTGCATCGCTGCCGGTGGCTTGGGAGCTGGCAAGTGTCGATGGCAGCTCCAGAAACTGCTTTGGGGCTTGGTTAGGGGACGGGGCAGGGCTCGGCAGGTTGCACTTACCTGCGGTGTTGGGCACAGGCAAGCGTGACGTACGGGGACGGGCGTCCATGGCTGTTGTAGGGAGAGAAACCCTCCCTTGCCGGTCTGCTGAAGCTCTTTGAAAGAGTCAGTGAATACACAGATAAGACTGAGCCGGTCGATTTATCATGGACTCGGGCTTTCGGAGAGCTCTCAGGCTCCTGATAAGGAAAATACAAAATAGTTTTCAAGTAAAATGGACTGGGGGGCTGGTGGAGCCGTGCTTTTTGCCCACATAGCCCTGGGTGGCCCCAGAGGAGGGGTGGCTTGTGCTGGGGCTTGGGGTCCAGCCGAGCTCTTCTCACCCCAGCGGGCACCGGGGATCTGGCAGTGTTGGCACTGGGGGGGTCCGGCAGCACTGCCCCACTGGGCTTGCAGGGTGGATGTCAGAGACCTCAAGCCCTGTAGGTTCAGGCTGCCTTGAAGATGCCCGCGAATGCTCACTGTTAAAATTTCATTCTTCTTACAACAATGCCACTTAATTCATCAGGGAACATGGCGATTAATGAACATTGCAGCAACAAGCGCTGCGTAAACAAGTACATATTTCATTGTATTAAAACTCTGGGCTTTCAAGACATTGATGGGGGTTTGCATCGACACGCTGAGGTCTGGGTTCTTGCAGCTCGGGATGTTGATTTATCATGGTATGACCCCCAGCAGCCGGGCCCAGGACCAGCTGCTGTTTCGTCACGGCTTTGCATCCAGAGGTCCCGCCGAGGGTGCCGCAAGGATGAAGCGATTCTGGCCGTGGGCTGGTAACGAGGATTTCGGGAGCCGCCTTGCTTTGTGTGCTGGCCTCCGCTTATACCAAGATGTTTGAGGGACAGGCTGCCCCCGAAGCTAAAATCTGAATGCAGGCAGCCAGCGATGCTGGCAGCCCTGCACTGTGACGTTCCTCCTCCTAATTTTGGAGGAGTTCATCTGCTTGAGGGTGCGAGTGGTGGCTGCAGTCAGAGCCCCACTCCAGCAGTACTGTGACAAGGAGCGTATTTATTTCAAGTGCTCCTTTTGATAACATAAATAACGGACCGACTTTAATTGGTAAGACAGACTAAATGTATTCTTTCTCATAATGGCCGATTCATTCATTCCCTGTGCCGATGTCCTGACAAGCTCTCGGCTAATAATACTGTGCTTGGGAAAAGCCTGGGAGGTGTTGGAAGGTTTTATGTATGTAAGAAAAGGTTAAAAAAAAATGAAAAAAGGGTGTTGTCAGCAGAGAAGACTGGAGAGGGGACCAGCTAGGAGTCACCCCTGGTTGCAGTCTGGTGGCAAGAGCAGATGCTCCTACCCGCTCGCCGGATTTTCTGAGCAAAAGGTACCACCCGGTACCTTCGGAGGATGGGGACTTCTCTGAAATGGCCGTACAAACCATTTTATTGCAGCATCTTTGATGTCCTCCACGTGAACCAGCAGCGTGTTACTCATCTGTGCGCAGCGTTTTGTTTCCTTCAGGTTTTTCTTTGTAATTCCAGCATTTATCCCTGTTTTGTTGTTGCTTGTGCCCTCTTACTTGCCTCCAGCCCCTGTGCAGGGACACCAGCCCTGCACCAGACACGACTTTGCAGGAAAAAAATGAGCCCAGGGCAACCCATGTGTTGTATTTTGGGAGCCAGTGCTGTAGGAGCTATTTTTTATTGTAGCCATATGGTGGATGCCTGCCTTTCACACCGCTTGTGCTATAGTGAGGAGCCACGGTGGTTTTGCAGCTCCGGGACTGCGGGGCGGATGGTTTAGTCTCCATCACCGCTGCTTTCCTGCCTCTCATGACAGCCCCTTTCTGTTGCGGTGCCTGCACAGGTTTCCCTCGGACGCTGGGGCAAGCCGAGGCGCTGGACAGGATCTGCGAGCTGGACCTGGTGATCAGCTTGAACATACCCTTCGAGACGCTGAAGGATCGCCTGAGCGCCCGCTGGGTCCACCCGGCCAGCGGAAGGGTGTACAACATGGACTTCAACCCTCCCAATGTCCAGGTAAGAGCCCGCAGCATCACGGGGGTGGCAGCTGGGAGCAATTCACCGAAGGAAAAGATCCGCGAAGCCTTCCTCTGCGTGAGCTGAGATCATAAAAAAGCATTAGGCAAGAAATCCCAGGTAGTAAGCACTGAGCACCGGAGGGCTTTGCCCTCGGGAGCCAGCCTGAAGGAGTTGTGCTAGATGTTAATTAGGAAAATGGGATTTACGTTACATGCCGTCGAGGATGCTCAATTGATGTGGAGCAGGATGAGGCGTTTGGCAGCGGTTGCATGGTGGGGAGCTGCGGCATGGGCGATGGGGCCGGTGGCTGCATCCCCTTGATGGTGTCTGCCTTCCTGCAGGGCATCGATGACCTGACGGGCGAGCCGCTGGTCCAGCGCGAGGACGACAAACCCGAGGCCGTTGCTGCCAGGCTCAGAAAATACAAAGATGCTGCAAAGCCAGTAATAGAGTTGTACAAGTGAGTTGGACCACGCGAATAAATCACGGCGTGCCCGTAAAAACCGGCACGAGTGCTCTTTCCACCAGCCAGTCCCATGCCCCCAGCCGACAGCCCAAGGAGCCCCGGCACGGCCCCCGGTAGATTTTGGGGGGCAGATCACCGTGCTCAGTGGCACAAAGCCCAGCCCTTCATTGCAGCCAAGCCCAGGCCCTGTTTGGAGCAAGGAGGCTGATGTAAAGAAATTCACAGCTCCTGCGTGTCTTGCTGGGCTCCACAAAGGGCTTTGCCGGTGCTGGCGATGGGAGGGATTTTTTGGCTGCGGCAGAAGGCATTTGCAAACACCTTCTGCCTCCCAGCTCCGCTGCGCAGGGCGTGCGAAGCCTATTTGCTTTGCAGAGGTGCCGCCCATCGGCGCTACGAAACCCAACCAGTTAAGCGTTTCAGCTTCTTTTTGGGTGAGTGTCCACCAGCGCGAGACACGGAGAAGCTCTGAGATGCCTCAGACCCTGCCCTGCGCACGCAGAGCTGTCGCTGAGCGAGCCGAGGGTCTGCGGGCGGGTAGGGGTGATGATACTGCAGAGAGCAGCTCCCCTCCCGCACGCGCCCCTGAGCTGCTTTCTCCCCTGCTTCCAACAAACCTGCTGGTAGTTTGGGGCAGTCATCCCCTGGCCAAGTTGGGAATAGATGTGGCAACCCGCTGCTGAAAGGGATAGAGCGCTCGGGAGCATTTTTAAAAGCAGAAGTGGTTCATGGCGGACCAAAGCGCCTTTGCCAGGGAGGGGGCAGAATTGGGGCCCGGAATTTCCCACTCGCTTAAGCACATGAGTCAATCCCGCTGATTTACATCTATGCAGTGCTGTAGAGAGCGAGGGGTCTTTAGGGGGACAGGGGTGAGCTGTTCTCCTGGGCAGCGTCATTATTCGTGGTTATCTGGGTTTGGCTCGTCCATGTGCGGATGCAGCTGAACTCCTCCCAGCGAACGCTGCGGACGGGAGCAGCCACGGCTCGTCCCCTTTATCCCCCTCCTCTCGCTCAAAAAGCCATCGGTGAGCTTCCAGCCTGGCCGGGCTGTCCCTTGCTGAAGGCCAACCTGACTGCAAATACCCCTGTGTCCTCAGGAAAGGCTGGGGCTGACTTCTCCCATCTCTCTTCCAGGAGCAGGGGCATCCTTCACTCCTTCTCGGGGACAGAAACCAACAAGATCTGGCCGTACGTGTACACCCTGCTTTCCAGCAAGATCCCACCCGTTCTCTCGGACGAGGAGAACTAAGCAGCTTGTGCCAAGGACCGAGAGTTAATTTGATCATGGATTTGGTTTCTCTGCGCGGTGCTGGGACTGTGCTCAGACTAGGCGATCGTGTGGTACCTAAAGTCCCTTCCCTGGGTGTACTGGGTGACATCGGTGGATACACAGTTATAGCCAGTATCAGGGCGAGAAGACCTCTGCTTTTAAGGTCAAGTCTGCTAGAAAAAGGGGGGTTTTTATCTCTTTTGAGGCTATAAAGTATTCCTGCCTGTGGTCCAAGTACACACACAGATGAGTGATGCAAACCTGGGTAATGATCATACCAGGTTTACACAGCTTGCCGTGATGTTCTTGCCACCCCCATACAAACCCCAGTCTCTGAGCCTACAATGTGCCATCCTGTTGCTCCACAGTACCGTTTACTGCAGATTACTCTCTAGGTTGGGTTTTTTTAAAATGAAATTACATTAAATTAAATTAATTTCTCAGAAAAATGAAGCTCTAAAAAGCAAGACTTGGCCCAGTGGGAACTGGTGAGCAACATGGGAAATGTGTACACTACGAAGCTCAGAAATGTGAAGATTACATTTCCAGCATTAATACACATAAAAGATGGAAAGCATTGGAGGTAAAACACGTACTTGTGCTTCTTCCATGGATAGCCATGAAACCCCTGTTACAAAAAGCTGCTGTACAGTCTAGTTTTCATGAGATGCTGTGACACTGAGCAGGGTCTGTGCTGGGGATGAGTGGCACTCCTTTGTGCTTACCTTGTTTATAGCTTTTAATACTAGAAGATACAGTCATGTTGTAAGAGTTTCTCCCAAAGATGTATTTTAATGTGTGCTTCAGTTTTGGGGAGAAATCAAGTCATTCCACCTTCTGTGCTGCCTTTGTCCCTGAGGTCCCCTGGAGATGGGGGGTCTTCCCTAAGCGGTTCCCGCTGCGGCTGCAGCATCCCTGGCAGAAGCAGCTCCCTCCCCACAAACCCCCGGAGAGATGAGAGCCTTCCCTTCCTCGGGACGCGTGCAGGGGCTGCCGAGGGCTGCGCCCAGGCATTTCCCTGAGATTTACAGCATCTTCTGAGCGTGTCGCTCCTCTTCTTGCGCGCAGGAGCTTTGCGGCCGGGTGGAGTGGCTTTTCTCAACTGGAAGTACTGTAGCCCTCTTTAGTGGCAGGATGCAGTAACTAAGCAATGGGGACGTTCGTTTTGTCTCCTCGAGTTGCCTTATTTTATAGACTATATATTTAAGAAAAAAGCAAGATGTGTATTTTTAAAGGTTTAAAAAAATAGTGCTGAATTTTAGCATTGACTTTGGGGAACTCGGCACGAAGCTTGCGTTCGCGGAGCATGCTGCAGTCTGCCATGGGTGGCTCAGCAGGGAGGCAGAAAAGCTGTCACTCCCCGACACCTGTTTGATTAATTAGAGCAGCCTGGGCAAGTTTCTGTGGCTGAAATGTTGCTGGTTTTATTTTTGCTTGGAGAGTGGCCCTGCAGCAGGGGAGGGGGAGCTGACTGGCTTTTTTTGGGGATGCACGGGCTCCGTGTGCTAAACTTCAGCACTTCCCCAGGTGTCTTTTATCGCCGCTGAGCCACCTGCATCCTCCTGCTGTCAGGGGAGCCCCTGATGTTTGCTCTCCCCGTCGGAGGCAGCTTTGCCCCGGCGCTCTCCTGATAACGGAGCCAGAAGCCGTCGGGCATCTGCCGAGCGAGATTTCTGCCCACCCGCTGCCTGCTCCATCGCCTGCCTGCGGCGGTGGCAGGGGAGGGCTCCGAATCCCCCTCTGGATGGGAATTTCCCGGGTGGGAGCGGAGGGACCGCTGGGTTTCACTGCTGTCCCTGGGGGTCTTTCCATTCCCTCGGAGCTCCTGGGCTGGGAGGATGCAAATCTTCCACCCTGCAATGAAATCCTATTTAAGAAAGATTTGAGATCTTCCCATGACCCTCGGACGAAGGTCTGGGCTGGTTTTAAACACAAATCTAGAAATAGCCAAAATGTGTGTGCTGTTTCTTTCTAACAGTGTTGGGCAGGAGGGGAGGAGATGATGGAGGGGGGTTTTTTTTGGCTATAAAAGCAGCCTGGCCGCGGCGGGCGGCTCTGCTGGGGCTGCTGAGTGCTGGGCAGGGGGGCTGCTCCTTGCTTTCCCTTGCCTAGCTCTTGTGTCTCATCCTTCCCTGCTGCAAAATGCCCCCTGCAGAGAGCACCCAGCAGCAGGACAGGGCTTGCAGATGTCTTTGCCCCAGGAGAGCCGCCCGAGCGCTTCTTTTAAAGGCTTTGAGCCCTATAGTAGATGTAGAAATCCCGCGACTGTGCATGCATCAAGCCCTTGGGATAGATTTTTTTTCTACGAGAGTTACTGTACGGTGCGTATTCATAGACCAAATACCAGCAGGGATGAGGTCCCGGAGCGACGTGTGTCCCTCGCCTTTCCTCCTCGCCGCGCTCCCCTTTGGTACTTTACTGTGAATCTCACGCCTTTTCTAAAGTGACAGCAATTTTGTACCAACCCAAGCTACTGTGTGCTGGGAGGAGGGTCTCCCCCCGCACGCGGGGCACCGCTGGCCCATCACGCCGAGTTTTCTTCCTGGAGTTTCTTCCCGGTGAATCGCTGCAGCTGTGTTACGGCTTGAAAGATGTAAATAAAATTTTTCTCCTGCTTATCCCTGTGCAGGCAGCGTCTGTGTGCGAGTTATACCCGATCTCTGCTGAAAGCCAGGCTCTGCACGAGCCCTTGCCCTGCGCTGAGGCTGCGGGATGTGCCTGCGGGTAGCAGGTCATTTTTGACCTGGGGTTTCTTTGTAGGAGCTGAGGAGGAGGAGGAGGAGGGAGGGAAGAAGAGGAGTCAGAGCATCCCCACTTGAACACAGGAGAAAAGCCCTCAGTAAAGGGGGTCCCCCAGGTTTTGGTCTTGGGTGCAATACTGCTGTTTGGGTCCTGTCTTACAGCCAGCTCCTTTATTTGATATAATCCAAAATACCAGTTAAAAAGCCAGTTTTGACAGCGCGGATGAAGCTGGTTGCTCCTGCCTTCCCATCCTCCTTGCACATAAGGTGCTTTTTATTTTCCTATTTAACTCCCCCCAATAAAAGTAATGGAGAGCATTAGGCGCAGCAAAGCTTTGGCTATTGCCTGTGCCCCTTGTAATCCGTCACATGTATTTTGGTAGAGGCAATTAAAAGCCGTAAGCCGAAGTGCCTCTGCCCATTGCTACCACCTTACAGATCCAATCATTTTTTGCTTTTTCCTTTAATTCCCTAATAGCTGCTCGGGGCCCTCGGTTCCCTGTTTGGAGTAAACACTCAGAAATGAATTAGGAGAAATAAAAAAAAAAAAAAAAAGGGGGANGGGTGATAAGCAGCAAAACCACTGCCCGGGAGGTGAGAAAGCCGAGGCAGGGCCTCGGGTGGGCCTCGGGATGCGTGGGCGAAGGAGCCGAACCCGGCGGGAGGGGTGCGGGTGGTGCTGGGGTTCGGGGGGCTTCTCTCCAGCTGTGGGGGACACGCACCCAAACCCGGCACGGCCGGGGGATGCAAACAAACCACGCCGGCACCCGCAAAGCAGCCTGTGTGTCCCTGCGTGCGGGGCTGCGAAATATTTCTTTGCATTTCAGAACAATGCTGAAAGCATTAAAATTCCCACCTTTCTCTTATATTTGTATCTATCGTGCAATATCGATCCCTTCATGTAAGGTTTGCAGTATATTATTCTTTATTTGCTTTCTGCACCCCACGCCGCTTATTTACAGCCCAGTTATTTTAACTTGTCCTTTCGCATATCTGCCCGTGGGGACCTGTGCCTTGAAGTCCTCTGTTGTCTCCCCATCAGTCATTACACTGCTTTTCTTCCCCAGGGCGTTGTGCGGAGAGATTAAAGCTTCTGGGATGGTGCGATACCGTGGGGATGGGGGATACCCAAAGAACGTAGCTGGAATTACCGATGACTGCTTGGAAGAAATGGCACTGACAGATCGTAACCCCGTCACACCTGTAGCTACGCTGTGATAAAGATCTGGGGGCAATTAATAGTGTGTTTACAGCATCAGCTAGTGCTAGCCTTCCTGGGTTCCCAGGGAAGTGCCCCAGGTGTGCCTCGAGCAGCACGCTGCCCCGTTCCCGGCTCTGCGAAGCTTTGACACGCTGCATCCACCCAAACAAAGGCTTTAACCTTCTCCAAAAAGCAAAAAACCAGGGGAAGACAAAAAAAAAAGAAACTGAAAAAAAACCCCAAACCCAAAGATTGCTTAGGTTTGCACTTGATGGATGAGACCTGCAGGCTCCAGATCCCACTCCATGCCACATTTTAGAAGATGTGATATGTCTGTCTCCATCCTCATCCTTTCCTGAGTCTCTGTAATCCCAAATATAACCCGGCGCGCAGTTCCCAGGCAGCAGTGCCCCAGCCCATGGCTGTCGCCCCGTGACCCGGGACTGCCGCCGAATGACGAGTGGAAAGCCGGTGTGTGGGAGAGCAACCGGGCTCCCCACCGCTCTGCCGCAGGAGCTGGGAGAGGAGGATGCGAGTGTCTGAAAAGCAAGGTAAGGAAAGCTTAGCCCCAAGCGGGGTGCGATGGCAGAAGAGCGAGACGGTGCACGATCAAATAGGGGATGTTGTTTACGGCAAATTTTGTGCTGAGTAATCATTGGGAAGGCACGCTCGGATCCTGCAGCTCGGGATAAAGCAAAAAAATCCTGCTTTAAAGCCTTGTTATATAATAGGTTTGAGGGAAGGTATTGCACTGAAAACTGCTTCTTTGGGCACGGTAGCACGTATAGCTGTCTGATGGCAAGTTAAGGTGCTGAAATTTGGCAATGTATACCTGGGCATCTAGCAGTTAATAACCTCCAGCTGCCTCCTGCTCTGGATACCACAATAACTCCGTGCAGAACATGAGCATCTCTTCTTGCACCCCAGAATAGGTGTTTGTGCGTTTTAGGACTGTGAAAGCCATTTGGACATATTACCTTCAATGAAGAAAAACGAAGTGATTTTCAGGCTTAAAATAATAATCGTAGCTTATATCCGAACATAGCTATGCTTCCTATGGGAAGGGTAATTAGGTGTATTTGTGAGTATATAATGCTGCTACGAAATACTGATATCCAGGCTCTTGTAGCGCATCCACTGTGAAGCTGACCTTCAACCCCCCCCGCCCCCCATTTTATTATGCTGAGACAGAGAACTGCATTCCCTTTAAAAACCCTACTTCAAGCCAGAAAAGAGAAGAAGAAAAAAAAAAAAAAAAACTAAACGCATACATCCTTGCCTTTGCTTCGGTCTTGCTAAGACAGCCCCAGCTGGGGTGCTCCGGGAGGGGACGGCGGGGACGGGGCGGCCAGCAGGGCTGTCTGCTCCCCACGGCACCACTGCTTCAGGTAGGTGTTTCTCCCCCTCGGCATCACCTTGGGAGCACTGCGACTTTAAATCGGGACATATTTAATGTCTCGCTGATGTATTTGTGGCTGTCGTTACTATAGTCTTATTCTGGATCCTGCCAAGGAGAGGGAGGAGGAGGGCAAGGAATATTTTGGACAGGCCCCCAGGTCTGCAAACTACAGACTTTATTCACCTTCTTTATTTGGACTAGAGCCTCCATCTTCTGATACCCCTTCAATCGTGGATTTCTCTTAGTCACAGCCTCCCCTGCGAAAAAAAATCATTAAAATAAAATCAGCGTACCCAGTAATTCAGATGGCACAGGCAGCATGAAGGCAACCCGGGCTGCACTATATTTAGCCAGCCGTGACACAGCCGGCTTGTTTATGGTCCCAGAAACGCTCTCAGCCGATAGATGCAGCATTTCAGAGCGGCCGCAGCCTTTAAGGAGGAACTGCATTTTTGTCCTTGAGCGCCGGGTTTTTCCTGCGCGCTGCCGGCAGCGTAAGCGCCAATGTTTAATTGCTGACCTAACTAATCCGCCTCGCCGAGGGCTTTGCCCTGCTGCAGATTAATCCCGGGGCCTCCCGCTGCACCCGCCGCGGCGCTTTCTGCAAGTCCTCAAAGCTGGATTTTGGGGCAGGATTTGCTAAAACCCATCCTGCTTCACTGCAAAAATATGGTGGCGGCCCGGGGGGGCCGCATGGAAAAGGGAATCACCCGCCCGTAGTGGTGGAGAGTTTGGTACCCAGATGTGCCGCCCAGGTTTTGGGATCAAAACTGGGCTATCAGGGCTGGCGGGCTCGGCGCCGACACGGCAGGGTCGTGTTTTATCGCTCCCCGCAGCTCTGCTCAGGTGGCTGAAATTCACCTCGCAAAGGCAATTAGCATCACCAGCGCGCGAGGGATGTAGCGAAGGATATAACGCGAGCATCTGTAACGAACGGCCAGACCCAAAGGGGTGGCTGCTTCGCTCCCGGGATGCTCCGGCGATGGGGAGATGCCTGAAACCGCTGCGGAGCTGCTCACGGGGGTCTGATCTTTGCTGGGTGTGTGGTGTCCCGCAGCGCTCAGGTTTGGAGAAGAAAAATCTCTGGCTGTAGGGAACACAGTCTGGAAATCCCAGCTGTACCGGACCGTAATTTCAATCCACCATAAAAATTAGACTATAGATGTTTTTTCAGGGGTGGATAAAGCAGCCATGGGAAGCTCTCAACATTAAAATGCTATAAATATTACTTTTTATTATTTATACTAAATTATAAATAGTATTTTATGAACTCTTATGGTAGTTTACATTACAGTAGTGTATGAGGCCCTGTTTTGATAGGCACTTTAAACAACATTCAGATTTCTTTCTCCTGAATAAGTTCATGTCTCCAGTAACCAGAAATAATGAGGATGGGAATAATAATTCTGGGTGTGCAGAACAAAATCATGCAGGGGGACTGAGGCGAGGACCAGGATTTTCTCCAAATCCTCTGAAATGGGGTTTTTGCCCTGCAGGAAACTTGTGAAGTTTATCCCCTTCCCCAGACCACGTTCCGAAGCAAAAAAAAATTCACCCAAACCCTTGAATTCCTTTTCCAAGTAACAGTTTTCATGGACAACTCTAGCGAAAGAGCAATTTGCTTTCTAGCTAGCAAAGGGTTCTCTGCGGTACGACGTCTGTGCACGGGTCTCGGCCCTGGCGCGGGGGCTCTTCTCAAGGCAGCGTGGGGTAGGATGCAGGCAGGCTCTCCGACTCTGCACACATTCCCTCCTGGCATTTGTTTTCCGCCCCAACAGCTTCTTGAAGGTATTTAAACTGAAGCACATCCACGCAAAACTCCCAGCCTGGGAGCCACACGGCATAATTACTTTAAAGCCACGTGGTATAGACTAGCCCCCTGCAATATTACTTTCTGAGTTAGCATACCTTGATGATAAATTCTTTCCTGTCCTAAATGGTATTGAAAACCCGAGTGGGATCTGGGTTGGAGCTGTGATTTTCCCCCAGCTCCATCACCTGCCCCTCGCTCAGGGCTCTTTGCAGCCTCGGGGGGAGCATCCCACGGCGCGGAGCAGCTCTCCCTGAACTCCTACAGCAGCGCAGGAGGCAGCGCCGGGAGAGGGAAAATTGCTTTGAAACCTTTCTGCTGAGTCAAGCGCATTTCACCTGGATGTTCACGGAGCGTTTCTATTGCCTGGCGTCTTGAAGGCATCCCAGCAATGCATTTCCAGACAAGCGACCAAGCTGTGGGATCCACAAGAGGCTGATTCAGTTAGCGTGGTAAGAAATAGCAAAGTGGGGTTTCTTACCTTTCATGGTGTAAATGGGTCACCAGAAGGATGAGGGCATTCATACCCAGCCTTGCTTAGAGGGGCTTGTAATGTCACTGAGGACCAGACTTTTGGCTCCTGTACAGCTAAATTTACAGCCTGCATCCAAAGGCATGATGATCCACTGCAAGCTACTCCTATGCCAATGCAACTGGGTGTCTCTCCCCTTGAATCACGTCCAAGCTATTCTTCCAAAACTGCAGAGCGCCGTGCAGATTGAAAACAGCACCGTGGGAGAGAGCATATGCAGCCTTGTAGAGTCTGCTCGAGTATTACTTTGGAAATGATGAGCCGTTATAAATCTGATCCCAAACTGCATCAGTCAGCTGTGATGAAGGACCTTTAAGTCTGTAGATACTGTGAGCTGAGACAGACACCATTTTTTAATGTTTTGTATAGCAGCCAGAACAACAAAGCTCTAATAATATAATTTTTCCTATTAGTATTAGATAAAAAACACGCTACCAAAATCTCTAAGAAGGTAGAACCACTTTAATGGGGGTGTGTTGGGCTTCTGGCAAGCCGTCCTGTGCTATCAGACCCCCCTCTTATCTTCCTACCCTTCGTCAGTCGGACCTCACGTACATATCCACCCAAGAGAAACCATCACTTTGAAGCTTGGAGTGAGGATACTCATCCCCGGGCCCGTTCCCCTAAAGGAAACCCTCATCCTGTACATCCTAAAATGAAGTAGCGATGGGAGTGGGCGAGGTAGGCAACAGCCATCAGCATGGGCTGGCAGTGCCAGCCGTAATTTCCCTTCTGTTTTCATGGAAAGGCTCACTGCGTTGAGGGGTCCTTGGTCTGAGTTACCTGACAGCAATGACCTGACTATTTTCATTTTATTATTTGCCACCCGAGTCTGACCCTGAGCACAGCAGCAGTAGCTGAAGCTACTCCGCGATGACTCGCTTGTATAATATTTCTTTTTTTTTTACCACCAGCCATTTTCCAATGCAAACAATAACCTGCTAAACAGAAATTCAAAATTACACTTTGGACTTCTTCTATGTGTTTAAAAAAGCAAAGATCTGGGCATTATCTTGTTTGACATGCAAGTGCGAATGCGAGCTGCAGCTAGGCATTATAAGTGCATGAGCTGAGTAATTCAGCTTTGTAACTCGTTGCAAGTTGCAAGCAGCCAGGTTTAATATCAGGGTGGGATTTTTCCCAGGTACCAACTATGGGCCCACCTCTGTCTTGAGAAATGAATGTAGACCTTCTCTTGTTGCTAACGGAGCTGTATCATAGAATCATTTAGGTTGGAAAAGACCTTCAAGATCATCGAGTCCAATCATCAACCATGCCCACTAAACCATGTCCTGAAGTGCCTTGCCTACATGCTTTTTGAATACCTCCAGGGACGGTGACTCCACCACTTCCCTGGGCAGCCCGTTCCAAGGTCTGACAACCCTTTCAGTAAAGAAATTTTTCCTAATATGCGATCTAAACCTCCCCTGCCGCAGCTTGAGGCCATTTCTTCTCGTCCTATCACCAGCCACCTGACAGAAGAGACCAGCACCCACCTCACTCCAACCTCCTTTCAGGTAGTTGTAGAGAGCGACAAGGTCTCCCCTCAGCCACCTTTTCTCCAGGCTAAACAACCCCAGTTCCCTCAGCCGCTCCTCGTAAGACTTGTGCTCCAGGCCCCTCACCAGCTTCGTGCCCTTCTCTGGACACGCTCCAGCACCTCAGTGTCTTTCCTGGAGTGAGGGGCCCAAAACTGAACACAGTACTCAAGGTGCGGCCTCACCAGTGCCGAGTACAGGGGGATGATCGGTTCCCTGCTCCTGCTGGCCACACTGTTTCTGATACAGGCCAGGATGCCGTTGGCCTTCTTGGCCGCCTGGGCACACTGCTGGTTCATATTTAACCGACTGTCAACCAGCACCCCCAGGTCCTTTTCCTCCGGGCAGCTTTCCAGCCACTCTTCCCCAAGCCTGTAGCGTTGCATGGGGTTGTTGTGACCAAAGTGCAGGACCCGGCACTTGGCCTTGTTGAACCTCATACAATTGGCCTCGGCCCCAACGATCCAGCCTGTCCAGATCCCTCTGCAGAGCCTTCCTACCCTTGAGCAGATCAACCCTCCCTCCCAACTTGGTGTCATCCACAAACTTACTGAGGGTGCGCTCAATCCCCTCGTCCAGATCATTGATAAAGGTACTAAAGAGAACCGGCCCCAGTAGTGAGCCCTGGGGAACACCACTGGTGACCTGCCACCAACTGGATTTAACTCTGTTCACCACAACCCTCTGGGCTCATCCAGCCAGCCAGTTTTTTACCCAGTGAAGAGTACGCTTGTCTAAGCTGTGTGCCGCCAGCTTCTCGAGGAGTATGCTGTGAGAGACAGTGTCAAAGGTCTTACTGAAGTCCAGGCAGATGTGTGTGTTTCTGAACTCGTGCCTTTCATTCTAATGGGGATTACACATATACATACTTTGCAGGCTCGTAAACAGGCTTTAGGACGGCTATGCCCAGATTTTTCTTGGTAATTAGCCACTTACCTCACAGTGAATGGGAAACGATGAATAAACAGCAGTTAGGCAGCAAAATACCTGATTTTTACCTAAATATCTGATTTTGGCCTAAGGAATTGTATGAATGGCTGTACAGCCTCCAGTTTTCCTCCAGGCTGGGGACTTCCTGAGCAAAGAGCAATACACTCCTATTTAATGGCCCCTTATAGATTTGTTTTTCCCATACATTTCTCCACCCTCTTTGTGAGGCACGTACGTTTTTAGCATCTACAACAGCCTTTGGCAAGCAGATCCACAGCTCGGCGTTGCTGAGGAGCCAGTCAAATCCTTGAATACTCCGAAACAAAGTCTTGGGCTGAAATAAGTTGTATATCATCCCTGTCAGCACTTTAACGAGACTAAAAGGCAAGAAATAAAAAATATGCAAACACAGCAATATACTTAATGGTGTGTGCTATCACGGAGCGGAAAGGATGGGAAAGAAGATAGGAAGAGAGTCAAACACAAGTCACATCCTAAGTCACTGGAAAACAAAATAATGATAAGCACCTATGCGGGCTCAGCGGTATGCCCCAACTGATTTGACAGATAAGCAAGGCAAGTGCAACCTTGCTGAGGTTGCTTGATAGCACGTGGTGAAACTGTCCCACCAAAAGCCCCCAGATGCTCTCAGGATAATCATACTCAAGTTTTGGTACTATGACCAGAAGGAATGCTTTTGTGGGAATGGTTGCGATGCTTTGTCTGCCATCGGTGGTCCTGGCAACAAGGGTTTCCTTCTACAGATGCTTGCATAAGGACCATGAACACCTCTGAAATGAAATTACGGCTGTTGCTCAACCAGTGCTCATTAATATTTTCTTCAGGGTCCATCCACTAAAGAACACATTCACTGAAGCTCCAGTTAGGTTTCGCCACAGCAAAGGCTCAAGGCTTCCTCTGACAGAGGAAAGAAAAGGTTTAATTGAGTCTAACACTTAAAAACAACTTGAACTTTCTCAGGACCACGTTTGCTTTTCATGAGGGATGAACAAGACAGGAACAGCCGGTTTGGAAGTTCCTGAATATTGGGGCGAGTGGGGTTTAAAAAAGGATCAGATCATCTGACCCCCCTCTCTCCACCTGGTTCCCCATAAACCAGCCCTATTTGCCCGTGGCACACGGCATCCCACACCGGTAATCCACCCTACAGTGCCCCACATAGCCACCACTCATAGGCAGGCTGTGACAGCTCCTTATTTCTCCAGCAGACCCAGGTCCCGGATGCATTATTCCCACGTACAGAGAAAGGAACCACATGGCCATCCTTGACTCCAGTCCAAATACCGCTTATTTATCCTCAGCACAAGTCCAGATGCTGCTTTGAAGTGGTATTTCTGGCTCCGTACCAAGAGCCTGTACCCATTTTGCTACCACGTGCCCGTTCCCAGAGCAGTGCACGGGAATCGATGCTCCTGGCCAGCCCATGGCACTGCCCAAGTAATGAATGGAGCATCCAGATAAGAAGGCGAGAAGTGTGATCCTTGCTGTACTGGTCACATACGTCCCAAAGTCATTTCTGCTTGACCCACATCTCATCTGAACATGGAAATGTGAAGAGCTTATTCTACAGGAGTGGGAATTGCAACGGGATGGCTCCTGGGCTTTTATTTTGTCAGCTATCGCCACTGCTATGACAATGAACTGTCAGGAAAGAAGCCCTTACACATCCTCCCTGATTACCACAACGCATTCAGAGCCTGCAAGAGTGGAGGCTTGTGCCTATAGATAAAACATAAGAGTGATGGGAAGGCTCCTGCTGGAGGGAGGGAGGGTCTGGCTAACACTATAACGGGGTAGGACTCAACCTAAGTTCAAAGCAGACCCAGACTGAGGATCTGGCTATTTTTAGAGAAAACAATTGTTTAGAAGACACTGTTTTTTTCTAAGCTGGCCTCAGAGATGAGTTGTAAGGTGAATCCTTTGGCTGTACATGTAAAAGCTTATTCTCTGCCTCTTGTAAAGGTTGAGACTGATTTGACAATTGCCGTGTTGATGGGAAGACAGGAGGAGGTATTTTGGGTCTGGTTTTCTTAGGACAAGAAGTAAAGCAAAAAGGGTGATATCACATAGCCTCCTGATGACCTTAGTTAGCTCTTGTGATTTCTGAATCAGTGTCTTTTAAAAAAATACCACCCCCCCCTCTTCTGAGGTGGAATTGTTTTGGCTCTCACCACAGCTTTGCTTTTGTTCCTCCCCACACTAAGCCTTCATCAGGAGGGAAATGAACACCTCTAAGGTGACAAGAACCAGGTGAGTTGAATGGAGAGCAGCAGATGCAATCAAGAGGTAACACTTTCTTGAAGCTAATTCAAATGATGCTATATGGCTGAAGATTTTAAGATCTTTGGTTTATGTTTGAACGCACCATGCCAAAAATAAAATAGCAAAATTAAGATATTCTTTATCTGTGGCAGTAATGACCCACAATGCAGTGGCATTATTCCTTAAAGTTCATCTGCACTGCTCGCTGGGGTGGTCCTACAGCTTCCTGGCTGTAATCAATTCAATCAGGTTTGCCTAACCAGGGTTAACCAAGTGGCACTTATTAAAAATGCTAGCAGGTGTAGAGACTTTGAACATCCTGGGGGTGGAGGTGCTGGTGTCGGTGTTCCCTGGAAAGGTGGGCAGCAGGACAGGCCCTTCTCCTAAGAGTGTAGGGAATGGGTACTTGCCAAGGTAAAGTTGCTATGGGGCAGGTCCAGGAGGAAAGACCCAATGGAAAAACATGGTGGTGCTCCTCCTTTCCTGCTAGAAGAGTGCTGTAGGGACTAGGGTCAAAGCTGAGCCCTGTGGAGCATGCTTGTCCCTGCCCAGCGGGGCTGAGCTGCCGGCTTGTGACCCCATCCGTGGCCCAGTGTGGTGGCTGGGGAAGGGCTAGGGTTTAGGTTTGGTCTGTGTTTTTATCAGGCCATGGGGCTTCTGCGTGTAAATGTGATGCTGAGCTAGACACGGTTGTCAGTGCTATGCCCAGTTTGGTTTTTGGGCAGGAAAGATGCCTGTACTACACTGCATTTTTGATGACTAACTAGATTAAGCATCAAAATCTCAAGCAATGCTTTGCTGCCTAACGTGTACGGCAGTGGTTGTGCTGTAGGTCTGGGTACTAACCAAACATGAAAAGGTGGTGGTGGTTATTTTTTTCAGACCATCAACATTTATCAAACTGCTTCAATTTATACAGGTGTTTAAGCTTCCTTCTGCTGGCAGAGTGGCTCATAGCAGAGCTCAAATCCTTGATAATGTGGCAATGTGTGATGGGGTGGGTTACTGGGTTGCTAAAGGGTTCTCCAGAAGGTAACTGTGGCTGAATGCCCCAGGTGCTCCTTGCAAGGTTTCAAGGAAGGTAAGCAGAGTTAAAGAGCTTATGCTGGGTCGTTTTGCTTTGGTTGGTTTTTTTGAAAGCCTGTTTTATAGAGTACTTGTTACAGGAATGTTGAAGATAGCCTAAATTCAGGAGTCTGTGAATGAAGGTTATTTGAATAGGATTTGAGTGCTTTGAAGAGGGAAAAGGCAAAAATATTAGTTCCCTAGAGTATGTTTTGATGGCCTGGTGTGCCACTGCAAGGAGCAAGGGGAATGGAAGCATGAGGAGATGGCCTAGAGGAAGGAAATTACTGTATCTTGGGCTGTAGAGAGAAGGAGCTGCCCCATGCAGCGGTACGAGCCGTATGAAAATGGAAATATGAAATATGCTTGAGGAATATGAAAGCTCCTTGGGCAAGTCTTATTTTTTTTTTAACACCACATGCATTCTTTTTCAGGCAGTGATAGCAGTCCATATCACAGAGCATACCTGGTACTTTTTGGAAAAAATGTTTAGTATATTGAGTTTTAAAGGTGTTGCTCCAGATATTAAGTTACTTTTCAAGCTATATTTGTAATTCTCATAACACTCCACAGTTTGAATGTGCTCATGAAGGATTAAGAGTATAATACTTAACCTTAACTGTTCATCTAGTTGGAGGAGAGGAGGAAAAAAAAGAATTTGCACCTCAGTATAGTTACCGCTTGATTACAGCTATGAAAAGAGACTTCACCCAGCAAAGGCTGCAACCTGGACAGAAAAACAGAGAGTTAGAGGTTGGCAAATCAATTGACTTTTCCAAGGTCAGTAACAGGGAGACAGTTTGTATCTCTTGAGTCTTGAGCAACATACAGTCCTCCTTAGCATGTCGTTAACATCTCCCACAGCCTTAATGGCACCTGCCAGCCTTACCATTCAAAGAGAATACATCTATATTCCAGAGTATCATTAGCACACCGCTCGATAAATCTGCAAGGTTGTTAGCAAACTTTTCGAAGTAGCTGATTCCCTAGCTCTTCCTTCTTTACTCTCATTTTTGAAAGTCATGTGCAATTTAGCATGTTCTTAGATTTTGGGCGTTTTTTTTGTACATGGCATTCTTTATACTGCAGAGCTCCAAAAGAATGAAGCCGTGAGGCCCTTCATTAGCCCAACTTAAAGGGAGAACTGGGGGGGAGGGGAACATTGCTTTATTCTCTTCAGCTAAACTTCCCCTAGGGCTTGGAAATGCATGGATAAGTGCAGTTTCAATGGAATCCCACACAACGTGCTTCCCTAATCCCATCTTTTTGTGTTTGTAGCAATGGTAATTACAAGCAGGGATGGAATTTTGAAGCCTGTTTCCTCCTCCCTCCTCTGCCCCAGGATCCCCTGGAGAGGCTGCTCTGTCCCTCCTCGGTGCCTGCGCCGATGCTCTGCGGAACCCTCTTTCTCCAGGCTGGAGCTTCAGGCTATGGGGGCGATTCCCCTTTGGGACTCTTTGGAGGCAAAGCAACCCATGATGCCCCAAACTCTGGGAAATATGTGGAAAGAAATGAACTAATAATGGATTCAACAGGGAGAAGCAATTTTTTTTTTTCTTTCTAAGCATGGCTGTGACATGACAGTGACAGTGGCATCAACACTGGGTGGGAAACATTGAGCCAAAGACGTGCTGTGAGGCTCCAGTGGGCAGTGATGATGAGACTGCGGCTGGGGAAGTATAAATTCTAGACCTGCTATGGTACTCGGAGAAGGGCGAGCTGTAATTCCTGCTGGATTGAACCTCTCCTCTTGCTTGTACCCTTTTTCCATGAGAACATTTTCAGTAGGACTTCCCTTTTTCTGCCTAATGCAGACAGACCCTTGCTGCTCACCAGTGAGAGGGATGACTTCTGGATTTAGGATAGGAAGTTTTGCCTAAGTTGAGCTTCTTGAGTTGATGGATAACAGCAGCAGAGCAGGCTAGAGACCACAGGTGACAGTTTAAGATGGGGAATAGGTTGTGTAGGTTGTTGTGTTGTGCCAGGTTCCCCAGCTTGTTCCCTCGAACAGTTACAGTTGACTTCAGTGTGAGCGGGCTTGAGTACTTGTGGAAATGTTACATAGCCTTCATGCGCCCCCTTCACCAGAGAACCTGGTTTTTTTGTGTTCGGGCTGTCACCTGAGTGAGCAAAATAAATGAAAATCCACCTTGACCCCCTCCCCCCCAACTTCCCATTTTTATCCTAGAGCTCAGGAATGTTGTATCCTAGGTTGACTAGGAGAGACTAACAGATGTGATCCCTAGTGCTTTTATTTTTGTCTTTATTAAGTTGCTGCGTACGGGTGCCAAGAGGGAGGGGGACCCATTCCTACTGGCGAGCGTTGCAATCCATGTATTGCTCCATACAGACCATGTAATAACAGCTGATGTAAAGAGCCCACTAATGAGGGGGTAAAAGATACACAGTTCTAACCTTGAGTTGAAGCTCTTACCACCACTAACTGCAAACTGTTTATGTCAGGTTAGTTCATTTTAGTTTGCTGCTCGTAAATCTGCTTGGATTTTTCTGAGAAAATTCTGGGTCACAGATGTACCTTGTCTGCACTGTAATATAAAATTGCAGGAGTTATATAAACAATAGCACATGACAAGGTATGGCTGTACCAGATGCCCACTGCCCTGGAGTGTTAAGCAGGAAAGTTTAAGCCAAGTGTCAGCAGTATTTCAAGTTCTGGTTATTGCTACAGAAGTGCTTATTGATGTTATTGCTTTAGAAGCAAACCCACACTATTTTTCTAAGCAGAGTACTTGCTGTCCTTTCTGTAAGAGATTGAAGGCATACTTGTGTCTGGATGCTATGGCTTCTTTTTGCCTTTGTTTTTCCTTAAATTAAGAAGAAAGCCATTTAATAGTGGTTGTTTCCTTTGGAGCATCCCTCAGTTCCTCTGTTCCCTGTAAAATGAAATTATGATCTACTAGCTGTGGCTGCAAAATGTGTTGAGCCAGATACGGCTCATCAGTTGCTCAGGGACCACACTTTGTGTCGGTCTGAAGTCTGTTTACCTGTGAACAGCTAGGAGTAGATTGGTGAGACCTAACAGCAAAAACGGCTTAGCCATCGGTGGTAGCGCTTCTTCAGCTGGGTGCCATCAGTTTTAAGCCAGCAGTTGCCCGGGCAGGGGCTCAGGATGCCGATGCATCCCATGTCGCGTGCCGCGATACAGCGCTGGGGTCTGGGACCCTCTCCGGTTACTTGCCCGCAGGCAGATGCGGTGTTACACTGGACCAGAGATGCTCTTTGGGTTTTTGGAGGCTCAGTGCAGACCTGCTGCGCTTTCCCTCCTCTTTTAGACCGCAGAATTGGCCATGTCGGCCTGTAACTCGGTGACCTTGGCCTGTACCCAAGGAACGCACCTTTCACTGGCGCGATAGGAAGATCTTAATGCCGATCGCTATTTCGAGAAGCTCTTCACGCCGGCTGTAGAGCCCAACTCTCCGAGCTGATGGGCCTCTTTAGGGAGAGGGATGCCTTTGCCAGCCTGCATGAACAGCAGCCCCGGAGAAGGAAATGGGGTAGATCCAGCACTTTTTGCTAACTAAGGGCTTGCAGCTGATGGGGGG
>VYZV01042248.1:31031-69696 GCA_013401275.1 Pandion haliaetus
GAGAAAGATGGGGAAATAAGGTGGCTGGGGTTTTGGCTTAATAGGAGCAAGGAAAAAGCCACCACCCACCTCCCGTGTTCTGTTTTTTTAAATAGAGAATATATTCATGTTATAAACACTTGAGATTCCTCCCGCTAATGATGCCAAAGTCTAAATTCCCAAGATGGGCAGTGGTAGAGCATATTTCAGTTGGGAAAAGAGGCCCGAATTCCTCACGAAGGAGAAGGGTGAGATAAATTGGTGACATGTTGTGATGCAAGGGAGGCATGGCTGCTGGGTTTTGGTGGGGCAGGGCAGCCTCCTTTCTGCGTAATTAGGTGGCAGACTCTGAAGGTGAAATCCTTGAGGTGCCCTGGCCAAATCAGAACTCGTTATGTGCTTCCCACATGCCTGATCTCCCTTGTTTCAGGTTTTGCTTTTTTTTTTTTCTTCCTTGTTTTAAATAATGGTTTCATGTGTGGTAAAACAGCTGCTCACCTGAGTTATCAAAATGGCTGTTTGCAGTTGAGGAGTGAAGCAGTCCTGAGGTACGTCTCCGTGTCACCAGGCAATTTGGGACACTCGGCGCAGCAGGCTGCGAGCGCAGCGCCTTGGTTTGTCTGTCTGGCAGGGTGATTGCTGCGCTTGAGCCGAACACCTCTGGGCACAGATAAATAGCGTCTTTGATGAAGTTAAATAGTTGGAGACTCAAACCCTCCGCTTCTTTCCCCACGTATTAGGTTTCATTTGCTCCAGGGCAGTGCGCTCTGGGCATAGAAAAATGGCCTTTGCTCTCTGGAAGATGTGTGTGTATGTTAATATTGAGCAATTATAGAAGTTAGATGGGTGAGGATTTGTGCCAAAGCCAAAGAGCCGGCAATTCTGGGGCAAACTGCTGTTGGTATAGCTAGTGTGGCTGTATTTGCTATCGCTGCAATGACACTAACTCACATGACTTGAGAAAGTGGGCCCCTGTTGGGTTTTTCTATTCATTTTTTTTAAAACTAAATCAAAGTATTAGATCTTAAAGTATCATCTCTTAATGTGGGCTTGCAATCTCATAAACAGCTTCTTGCAATGAAAATAATCAGCGGTTACAGCTTTCCTGTAACTTCCGAGTACTTACGATTATTGGCTTATTTTTTTTTGGCCTGGCATTGCTTTGTGTCAAAAGAAAAAAAAGCCAAGAACCAAGAGCACCATGTGTGTGGGAGGGGGTTGCTGTTGGAAGGCAGGATCTGATCGTGGCTGGAAAGGGAGCTGGTACAGAGGGGCTCCCAAGGGGCTCTTTGACCCACCACGCCTCTGTGGTGGCACGCTGGGGGTGCAAGCACAGGGTTGGAGGTTCCAGCCAGGCTGTGTCCAGTGGCTGAGCCTGAGAAAATAAGATTTTCAAAGTCTCTGGGACTGCTAAACGCTTCTTGGTTCAGATCGTTAAAAATTCTTCTGCCACCATCACCCACCCGTGCCACGCAGAGGAGCGCTAACATGAGCCGTTTAACTGAAGTGGTGACAATTTCAGTTGCTCAAAGTACAGCTTGGGCTACCCGTGTGCTCACAGGCAGCAAAAATCAAAGTCCTGCCCACGGTGATGTCGAGTGCCTTCCTGTTAGGCTTGGGTTTAGGTCAAAGGAGCCAAGAGCAGAAACTTTTTTTCAGGTAGGGTGGCTGTATCAGTTACTGCTGGTATCTGACGATGCTTGTGTGATGACCTTGTCCTTGGTTGCTTTAAACTTTGCCAGACTTAAGCTGGTCAGAATGAAATATTGGTCAGTGTGTGGTTTAAATCTCAGATTTAAATCTATCAGTGTGGCCTGTTTATACAGGGTCGTGCTTAAGTTCTGCGATGCCTCAGGTGGGCATTACAGCTCTGTGCAACTTTAGCACATGCCCTTAACTGCTGGCTGTTCGGCTCCTGATGTAATGTTTTAAACAACTCCCATGGAATACGCTAGATGCCATATAGTAACACGATTGTAGCGCATAACTCTAATGGGACCCATGCGTTAACTGCTGACTGCCAGTTCCTCCACAAAGTGTGCAGGCCTTGGGTTGGAAATTTGAGGGTGGAGGGAAGGGGAGATAACAGGGGACTTGAGCTGAAGCTGGCAGGACACAAAACATTGCGAGCTCAAAAAACCAAAAACAAATTCCAAGAAGAGCATCTATGTAGTCTCCTTCTGTCTCTTTATTTTTAAGTCTCTAAAAGTGCTCACAAGATGAGGAGGAGGCACTGAAGAAGCAATTTATTTAGGTTTTTGCTGTGGCATTCAATAATGCTTTCTTAGCAGCTGGCTGAGCATTGAAAGAAAAAGAGGTTCTGGGAAATAAGATATAAAAGTAACAGCAAGGATACATGTTAGGAAAGGAAGAGAAATCTTTCCTGTGCTCTTCTGTGGTGTTTATAAACTAGCTAATCTACAAAATAGTTTTCAAACACTCAGGGGATAGACTTGCTTGTGCTACGTGCTTCCTCAGGCAGAGTAACCACAAAAGAAAAGCATTTTAAATAAATTGCAAGTGTTGAAGCTGAGATTGCTTGAACTGTTTTAGACTTGCAAACATAATCTTTTGTACTCTGGCAATTCCTTTTCACTGAGTCAGAAGAGAGACATCTCCATGTCACTGGCACAGGGACAAAGACCGTGGCTGACAATGTTGTCTTGTATTTTCTTCTAGCTGCATTTTCAAACAGGGAGGTTTGGTTTAATAACTCTTTTGTTTGGTTGGTGTTTTTTGGACACTTGAATGATTTGGTGTTGGCAGTAGTGCTTTCCTTTTTTTGTTGTTTTGACAGGGAGGAGAAGCGGAGAGAATGTCAATCAACTTTAAAGAGCGATTTCGTGGTTTGTGCTAGTAGTTCAGTATTCTGGCCTCACATGAGTTTTGTTCGCTGTAGTATGAGCTTCTTAAGGAAAAAAAATATAACAAATGAAAAAAAATTTGGCACAATACTGGGGGTGACTTTTTTTTGGTCCCCCTTCAATACCAGTACTCTTCTAAAAAAGGAAGCAAAACCCCCTCTTTGTGGAAATACTCCCCATTGTTTAGCTGATGGTGCAAGCAGCATTCTTCAGTTACTATTTCTCCAGCAAAAGCAGAAATATCTTAATTCTTCAAATTTCCATGAAGTTTACATTTAGGCAGTCTCAAATCAACCTTCAAATAAAAAGCCTTGGGCTCATACAATATTAATTCTAGCATTTTATCATAGAAAAGCACAGAAAGAAGTTCTTGAGCTTCTCTACCCTGTAGCGTGTGACGTGCTGCCAGCGGCTCCGAGCACTTCCCAGGGGAGGTGAGGGACCCCAGCCCAGCCCACAGGCAGAAAACTGAGGGACAGAAAGGGACCGTGACTTCTTGCGGGAGGGGGAATACAACTTTTCCTGTAGCTGGAGCAGTAGTCGGGGAGGGAGGCAGCGCTGCCTGCCTGGACGTGCGTTGCCCAACAGCAGCAGAAACGCACAGAAATCTCTTTCTGCCAGTGATTCCTTAAGGTGTGAACCCAAATCTATTCCTTCTCAAAGAATCTCCTTGAGGAGCTTCTCGGTTTCTCCGATCTCCTCTCCTTCCTCCCAATGTCTATAGTATATGACCCCCTTGTAAGCTTCTAAGGGCTTTATTTTCCCAGGCTAGCTTCATCTGAAAGGATAGCTTTTGGGAGTGAGAAGGGCAGAACAACATGGGGTGACCCTTCTGTTAGAGGTAAAGCTGCCAAGAAGTTCTCGGACAGGTAGTAATGCAACTTTGGGTCTTGAGGCAGTTTCTATCTATTCCAGGCAAAAGGTCTGGATACGTGCAGTGCCAGCTAATTGCTGGAAAGTTGCAGTAAAAAAACCCCAAAGAAACAAACAAAAAACTCCAAACAACAACAGCCTCCCCCGCCACCCCCCCTGACCCCGACTACTCCCTCACCTGAATAAATTATTGAAGATGTCTTAATATTCGGGTTGTCTGTGCCACGAGATGGGTCTGTGCTGAATGCTCTGGGCACTGAACTGGTCCGTATGCCTGAAGGGGCAGATACAGACTGGGGAGCAGTGGCTTTGGCAGCTGCCTGTCCTTGCCACCTGGAAGCTGGAAACTCTTTCTGTGCTCACCGCCTGTAGCCCATCCTCTCCCAACCTTGCCTAGTGTTGCTTATACAGTTGCAGTTTGTATTACTGCCTCTGTCTGTGTCTTATCCTAATTGCCTGCTTAGGAAAGAAATATTCTGGGTTTACCCCTCGTGTTGGAGTTGGCTGTGTTCTGGGGGAGACTTGCCGCCAGTGAATCCAGCTTTCCCCTCCTGCTGAAGAACTGCTGGGTTTTGTCTTGAGCAGACTCGTAGTTAATACACCTATTGCCAAACTGCGTGGTTTTGGGGGTGAGGGATAATACTGGTTTACAATCTTGAGTAATTTGTGATCTGATGAGCCCTTACCTTGCATTAGGCATCTCCTGCTTCCCTGTGCCCTTGGAGAGTCCAACATCTTTATAGCCTGATCTTAAAACTTCCCTTTGGCCATACTGAAGTCATTCCCATGGGCTTTAACCTCTCTTCGTGGGGATTACGCTTGCTAAAGCAGCATTCCACTTGCATGCCTCCTCTATGTGTTTTAAAGCATCAGCATGAGTGAAAACTGGGTTTGGGGGTCTTGGCGATGGTGTTGCCAAATGGTAGGAGCCTGTTCTGCTGCTGTCGTCCTGCAGTTCCACTCAGCACGTGTTTTGCTATTTATTTTTACAGAATAACGCTTTAAGATATCTGTGCTCAGCCTTGCAGGGAATCTACCAGGAATCTGGGACAGCAGTAGAGAAGGGGACAGATGAGGCTGGTAGCAAAAAAAAAAAAGGGAAAAAAAAAAAATAAGGNTCAGTCTTCAGGGTCTGTGTGAGTCTGAGGAACTTGTACAGGCATTCTCCTTTCCTGCGAATGCCTTCTTGTCACTGTTCTAGCTGCCTCTGTTGCTGCCGATTTCTCCCCAGCCCCTTTGCAACCCACCTATTAAGGGTGCCTATAGGCACCACTCAGTGCCTATTAAAAAGTTGATGTAATTATGACACTTGGGCGACATCTCATCGAAGAGAGGATGTAAGTGCATATCATAGCATAGAAGTTTTAGGGTCGTTGCTTAAATGTGATAAAGCTCAGCTGTCCAGAAGAGAACTGCGTGCTGGAAGGAACGGTTAGGGAGGAGTGGGCTTCAGGGCATTCGGATCTTAAAAACGTACTTGACAAATGAAGCACTTGGATCTAAACGCTGTCGGTTATCACTGGCTTCAAAGGAGCCACCTGCTTAGAGATTTTCATTTAGAAATACCTGTCACCCTCCCCCTTGAAACAGGAGTTTAAACTCTTCCAGCAATGCCTGCAAATTGATTTGCAATCCCCTGAAAAACCAAGTGCTGAGCATGGAAGGTAGACTCAGTGTGGGGAACGGCAGGAGCTGGGGATGCTGAGGGTACCCAGGGATGTGGGGACTGTGCTCTGCCTGGGTCGGTTTGGCTGGCTGGCTGTTTTTTGCCCACATACACCCCTCTATATGTGATGTACCTATATGAGGGTGCTCTAATAATGTTGTCAGGGGCGCCTGCACCAGGGCTGCTCCTCCTCCCCTTCGCACGCTGCATGGGCTCTCCTGCAATGCCGAGGTGAAGCTGGTAAATACCATGATGGGGCCTCGGCAGCTTGGCTTTATATCCCTTGATGCCGGTGTGAAATCGTGTCCCGTGTTACACAGGCTCTTCTGGAAGGGCTGCATGTCAGAGGAACGTGAGCTGTGGCTGCTCCTCCGCTGGCTGGTGGGGCTGCTGGGAGGGGGGGGGCAGAAACACAAATAGTATCATTTTTTGCTGAGTGTTCCTTAAAAACAATTCGGGCTTTGTTGCTGAAGCCACAACAACAATGGCTCAACTTCTTTCAGTTCGGGGACCTTTAAAAGGGCCCTTTCTGCAAAGGCACAGGGCAGCCTCCACCGCATCCCTTGCTCCCCTTTCATGCCATGCCTTGTTAACAGTCTGGGGGGGGGGGGAAGACAAGCAAACACCACCCCCCCCCACCCCCCCCAGTCCCAGAAATACTTTGTGGGGAGGGAGAAGGCCGTGGTGAGCGGCTAAAAACTTCTAGAAATGTGGAATTTGGGACATGTATGCCGCAGCTAACAAGTTTTCTTTCTCATCATAGTGTCAGGCTCTCATGGTACCGTGGAAAAAGAATACAGAAGAGCATTTAATGCTCCCAAACTAACCTCTTTTTTGGGAAGGTGGGGGATGAAGGCTTTAATGCTTTTCTAGAAAAGAACCGTGGTGAGGAACGGGGAAGGTTTAGCTCTTTCCTTGCTCCATCTCTAAAGCAAGCACAGCCAGTAGCTCTCTGAGGAAAAAAAAAAAAAAAGTTTGACATTGAAGATACTATTACATATGGTCTGGGCAGACTGAGGTAAACCTGCTTCCTTTCTTATGGTTTCATGTCTGCTTTTTGTCTGCCCTTTACAGGCAAAAAGGGTCTGTTTACTCTTGCTAAGTAACCTGTGAGACACAGTACTTCATTGCCCGATCTTCAATTTCTAGACGTCTTACTTTCACCTCCCTGCTCTCAAGCTAAGTATTGCTTCATCAGCATAAATATTCAGACTGGCACAGTCTTAAATGCCTTTTAAATGTTGGCTCATTTCCCTCTTATTCTCTGGAGAGGTGGAATTCATGCCCTGTGGTTTGTAGGGTTCGTGGGTTGCCTGAGGGGGCTGGTGCTCAGGGATCCCCCAGGCAGACGAAGGCCATGATGTGCAGATCTTGCAGGGAAAGCTTCCAAATCGGGTATTTCTCGCTTGTCTCGAGCAGTGAGCATCTGCATCAGGTGGTGGTAGAGTGGTAGCCTCTGCTGCTGGCTCCTCTGCGGTTCTGTGAAACCTCTGGCTGCGGGCGATGGTGGCTGGTGCCCCCATCACGCAGGTTCGCTTCAATTCCCCCATTTCTGGCCCCAAACCCCAGCCTTTAAAACAGAACTGGTTTAAGTATCTTCGCCTTTGGCACTAGGCACAAACACTACTTGTGGGACTGCAGCAGGAGGAGTTGAGGCGATGTGGTCCTTCGTGGGGGTACAGGAGGAGGGAAGTGTTTCCCTTCTGCATACAGCACCGTTTCTTTGTCCATGTGCAGAAGATGAGTTTCCTAGTTTGGCTAATAGATACACTTTGATGGTTTTGCTCTACTAAGGGAAGACCGATGACAGCGGGTCTCTTTTTGACAATATCGATGAGTATTAGCCTCTCCTTAAGCTCCCAATACCCCAAAGCTGTCCTGCTAAAGCATTTCATGTCACCTTGGCGTAATGCCTGTGCCTTTGGCGAGCAGGTCACGGTGGGACAGCAGGCAGAGGGGCTGTGCTCAGCCGTTCCTGTACAGGAGTGCATGCTTCTGAACTTCTCTGGTGATCACAGCTTTCTCCTCCGAAGCCGTGCACCCGCTGCGGTGGGACATGTCTATAGGGATGCAGCATTTGCTGCGGTGTCTCAGCAGTCTCCTTGCCTTGGGAGGAGAAGTTCTCCCCCTGCCCTGCACATCCTCCTCCTGATGCTCTGTAAAACTAGCTAGAGAGCAAGGAGAGACCTGAAGTGCTTTCAGGAAGACTTCTACCCTCTCCAGCTCCTATGCTGTACAGCACAAGGCTGGTGCTGTTAGCAGAGGCTCCTTCAGTTGTAATCTGTCCAGAGAAATCCCACCCTTTGGCTGTTGATGAGAGAGGACTGTGATAGGAGTGCTACTATAGGACAGATTTCAGTCTTGTAAGGAGATGCAGCAGGTTGTCGCTTTACTTGGTGACTGCTGGAGGTTTATTCTGAAGGCAGAATAGTCCTTTCTCAGAGCAGGCGTTAACTCGGAGCAAGTACCTTCAGCCAGAACAAGTACAAACTTCAACTTGTCAACCGAATGGATGAAGTTGTCTCTTTTCCATGCCGCTCCATTGACTTGAAGCGCTTTGGTGAGGAGATCATCGTTGCCATGGCCTAACAAACAGAGCTATTCAAGAAGAGCTGTCCCATGCATCTCGGGCATGCTTTGCAGGGCACACGCAGCAGTAAAACTGCTACGTTAAAAGTTCCTTTATTAGGAAATGAAAAGGCTGCCGTTAGCAAGTGATCCCTCTGAAACCTGTGCTATAAATACAGGTCAGAAGCATGTCCCTGAAGCACACTAAGCCTTTCGGGGAATATCGAATAACTGGGTTAATAAAAGAGTTCTTGCCACGTAAGGAACAGGACGCATCTGATATACGTAGAGACTAATTCTCCGTCATGAGACTTCCAGACAACAACTCCAACCCATGGCAATGTTACCTGAACTGCTATGCGATAACGTGCTGAAAACTGGGATCTGAGCCACATGGCAGGCTCCTGCATTGCTCACTTGCAGCAAACTATTTCTGTGCGGACAAGCTTGCGAGCTCCTGCTTCTGCCATAGCAGACGATGCTTTTTGAGCTTGTGTGGGGTCTGAGAGTGTTAATTTTGGCTTTGGCTGCAGCATAACCAAATGTGCGCATGGGATGCAGTTCCTGGTGGGATGGAAGGGAGGGAGAGGCTATCGAGTGCCTCGGGCGCTTCATTGTAGTACAAAATGTGCTTTTTGCCTTTGTGTTAAGGGACAGAACTATTTCTCTCTTCTGGGTTTACCACCCAGCTCTGGTAGGAAGATCTTTGCAAGCAGGGAAATGCCAATATGCTGCTAACTCAATATCCTGACCAAGCTAGCGGTGATCACCTTATCTGCATGGTGAAACCTGAACCTCCGTCCTGCTGGGCTCCTGGGGGAGCAACACTGGGCTCATCCCTTCAGACTCAGCAAGTGTCCTTGGTCCTTCTTCTGCCACAGAATAGGTCGTAGGCCTCTGCAGGTTGGCCAGCGTGCTTGAGGGAAAACTCAACCGCTCTTTTCTCAGGACTTGTATGCTCAGGAAAAACAAACCTATGAAGACAGCTGTCTCTGAGCGTGGTTCAGGGACGTGCAATGGCAGTGGTACGTGATGCCCAGCAAGGTGGCTGATTTCCACAGGAGACGTGTGGGACGTGGGGCTCAGCCCTCCGTGTCCTGGTGCCCTGTTCCAGCGGCTGTTGCACGTGGCCCAGGGAACCGCAGCCGTCCTTTGGCAAGGTCTGCAGTAGCTCTGAAGGTCTCCATTTACAAGTGGGGCTTAGCACAGAAATGTTTTATTCAGCAAGAAATGCAGGGGCAAGCTAGCCTCTTTTTTTTTTTTTTAATTATTTTAAATCAAATTTGTTTTGGCTGTTCTTGTGGGTTTCTGTATATATTGTCAGGTTTGTGTATTAATGCATTAACCCTTTCTGCTCCTTTATACATCTTTATGCTTTGTAGCAGACGCTGCCTAGCAGAGGAGCCTTTGAATGTATTTACTTTGTTCTTCTGTGAGCAGATTACAAAGACCGTATCATTCCCAGTAACTGAGAAAGACTGTCTTTGTCAGCACTGAGGATGCTGCTCTCCATCCAGTGACTAAAAGACACCTGAGCAAATTACTGCACCTGGTATAGTGCCAAGTGCTGCTATGTTGTAAACTTCCTCAATAACTTCACAATAGCTAAATAATACTTGCTTCCTGTTAAATCTTAAATACTAGTTTTGTGCTCTTGGTTAAGTAGCACCAGCTTGCATTTCTTCATGAGCCATCCTTTCTGTCTCCCTGGTTTAGTGTACACAGGAAACTTGGAATTAATTGCTGCTGCTCCTTCTTTTAGAAATACAGTGAAATTCTCATTCTTTCTGTTTCTCCTCCTCTCCCCTCCCCCCCCCGGGTTGCTTTCTAAAGATTCTAGGCTCCCCATACTCTTGAAGCTTTTCTGTTGCTCTCCTACAGCATTTCAAGCAATAAAATTTGTCCAGTATCCTTGGTCCTCTTATCCCTTTGCCCCTCTTCTCCTGTTCCGAGTTACTACCTTTCTGCCTTCCTTTCTTTCAAAAGTTGACCTGCAGAACTGGAAGTACTTTTTGAACATTACCTCCTCCTTCCACCCCTGGCTCTTCTAGCACAGAGTAATACAAAAGCGAAGTTTTTTGAAGAGAGATCAGACACTGATTCCATACTTGGAAGCCAACGAGCTACTTTGATTTTTATTTATTTTTTTCTTTTTAATCATACTTGAAGTAGATGCTTGCAAGTGGTTTGGCACAATAAGTATTCCTGTGCCTTGAGAAGGCATCTTCTGTTCTGAAGCTGGCAGAGTGCAGGGGAGAAGAGGTGGCCTCTAATTTTACCGGTCTAGCACATGGATCACGTGCATGTGGATCATGACCACATCAGAGTGCATTAAGCACCCTCTGTGCATAGGGGCATAAATAGCATCACTTTACCAATGGAGTTTCCAGTTTAAAGATATTTATTGATAGCTCACTCCGGGTTTGAAAGAGTGAATGCCATTTAAATGGGTTTGGTAATCTACAGAGTAAATTCGTAGGAGCTTTTTTAGATGTAGGTTTTTTTCATGTTTCTTAATAGTCTGAATTCCTGTAGAATATTTCTTTTGATAATGAAGATTATGTGAGCAATATTTCAGTAGCGTGTATCTAACACCACTCATGGATGTGCTATAGAACCAGAGAAGCGATAGCTGTAAGAAATTTTTGTAAAATATATAATGAGTAGTGGCGATGCCACCAGCCTGCCTTAATCGTGATAAATCTTCCCTGTTTCTGGGTGCCAAAGTAATTAATAATGACCAGCATGTTCATTTTACAGATCAGCTGTCCCGTGGCTCTACAGCAGGATGAACGTTCTCAGACTTTCCAAGTGCTCTGGGAAAGGCAACCCTTAGCGGATGCCATCTCAGTTATGAGACTGCCTGAGAGTATGGCATGCATTTACATAGGTTGCTTGTTGCTTAATTTGCTGTGCTGGAGGATCTAGGTCTTCTGACTAATCTGACCCAATGAGGTAACAAATGTATAATCCAAGTAATGTAGTTAAAGTTTGCCAAGATCAAAATAGTTGAGGCCTAGTGAACAGAAAGCAATTTTCAAGTAGTCAAGAGCTTAATTTGTAGCTCATAAGGAGTTAAAATATCATTTTATTAGGCTTGTGTCTAACAACTCAATTCTGCAGTAAAATAAAACCACATTTACTTGAGTCTACATCCAGTTTGTTATACCTCTACTTTTCTAAGAATGGTGCTTATAACACAGCACTGCTGTAATAAGGAAGGCTGCAACAAATCGGTTCTTGGTTAAGACAGTGGAATAGTTATTCTACTATAATTGCAAAATGCAAACACCAGAGGTGTAGGGCCATATCACAGTCCACCAAGACAACACTTTAAATGGCTCTTGGTCTGTGTGAGTCTCCTATAGACTTTGCGGCTTTGTGTCATTTCAAGCTGTGAAGGAAAAGCTTACTAAGGAGGTCAGCCCTGCTCTGCTGTAGCCTTAGCAATTGCTGAGTCCTGTACTAAGGCTGCAAACATACAAATATCCAAAAAGGGTCTCATTCTCAGCTGGAAAGCTTAATTCCTGAGCTTCCTTCTTTTCTCGCCAAAACCCAAACTTTTATCTTCTTCCACTCAAGCAAATCTAACTGGACTCTCAAGTGACTTAAAATCACTCTGATGATTTCTCCTATATTGATAGAAATGGATAGTCAGAGGACAGCCTTTAGTCGTCTAGCTGCAGTCAATCTGGCAGCTGTGACAGGCTGAAGAGCTGTTGTATATGCTGGTGCCTTTTTCTTACCCCTGTGGAGGTGGTTGTTGATTTGTCTTGGTTATGATGGGCAAATTAGCTGCACGCTGAAGAGCTGGTCTTGCTTTGGGTTGGGTCGAGAGGTGAGGGAGCTTGTACGGTAGTTGTCCATACTGTACTGATATTAAACAGTCAACCTACGTACAATGCTGAGAGTCGATGACGATTTCTGAGCCCAGCTGGCCAGAATGTGCCATCTCTCATCTCTGGAAAATCATGACTTTAGTAAGTAAAACTACTTTTGCCCTATGCTTGATACGCAGCAGTGCGTGTGAATACATTTGGTCTGAACAGAGCAGTGGGATTGTTGGCTCTGTGGGTTTGTTCCAAAGAAGTGATGGTGGTTTTGGTTTTGTTGTACTTGAAGGTGCCTCATCACCAGACATGGAGTCCAGCTATGGGGGAGGCTTGCTAGATATGGTGAAAGGAGGAGCAGGGAGACTCTTCAGCAATTTGAAGGATAACCTGAAGGATACCCTGAAGGATACATCTTCAAAGGTCATGCAATCTGTTGCCAGGTACAGTACAGCTGAAGCTGCCTAACGCAGGTAAAATCGCTAGCTGCAAAGTGCCAGTCTGAGCTGCTGCCTTAACCAGCACAGCACAACTTCCATCTAACCTGATGGGGGAAAGAGGTGAAAATCACAAGTGACTTCTTTGATTCTGTCTCATAGTTGGTATTTGGCCTCAAGGAAGCAGAAAAACCAAAGTAAAAACATCTAAGCTTCATAGTAAGTGAGCATCAACATCCTGAGATCCGGAAAAGGCTCCCCCCTCCGCCCCCCGTGACAGTGGAGCACCTGGTCTCCAATTCCTTCATTGACCCCTGTGGGGTCCTTCTACTCAGCCACCACCGAAATATTTTGTCACTCAAAATTGGCTCATTTTGCATGCCTTCCCTTTGCTGTGCAAGGAGACTTTTCTTGCTGATGCAACTGTTCCCTTCACTATAGCCACCTTCTGAGTAGAAGAAAGAGCTGAGGTGACTTTGGTTACTTCTGCTGGGGGTGTCCCCTGTGCTTGGCACTCTGCCTGCCTCCGAGTGATATGGGGCTATGACAAATTAAAGAAACTTAATGCAGGCAAGACCTCAGAGGCTTTGAGGGATCTGCAAATTGGCAAACTACTGGAGATTTCTCCTGAAAACTGGCACTGAAAATTAATGACAAAAGGGAAAAGGGACCTTTTTCACAAGCTTCTGCATCCAGTTAATTGTGTATGTGGAAAGGAAGGCTGGGTCGCTGTCTGCAGGAAGTTATTTGCACCCTCTTCTTAAGGCATGATGACAAAGTACAAAGAATTAGTTTTAAGATCATTCTTTCCTTCTCTCGTAAGTAGATCTTTGTGGGAAAACACTCTTCTCCCGGTTCCTCTAATGTGCTGTCTTTTGTAAACATGTGCATAATGTCTGTCTCCTACTTTGTCTTCTTTTAGTTACACCAAGGGGGAGCTAGATATTTCATACATTACCTCAAGAATCATAGGTAAGTACTGCTTATTGGATAAATAAAACTTGTAGTATCCCAGGGCTCAGAAGTCCATAAACATGTTATGGTGCACGCTCAGCCTGGCTTCTTCTTACGTTTCTAGTGATGTCTTTTCCGGCTGAAGGTGTTGAGCTGGGATTCAGGAACCACATTGAAGATGTACGGACGTTTTTGGATTCCAGGCATCCTGACCACTACACAGTCTTCAACTTGTCACCCAAGTATTATCGCAGTGCCAAGTTTCACAACCGGGTGAGTGTTTTCCGAGAGGTTAACAAAAGCAGGGGGTGAAACTTCTTGGGAAAAGGGGCACCAGGTTCTACTTCTGTCTATCCTGAGTGTGGTAGAATGTAAGAAGATGAAAAAGGAATTACAGGTGTTTCTAAGCTGCTGTGGTCGTTTCTGGGTTTTAGCTGATGTCTGGGACCACAGGGATTAAAGAGCTGGAATGTTCAGGGCACAGTGCTTGTGTTAGTGCAATGCCACTTATTTGCACAGGCTCCGAAGTTGAGCCTGTGCGGCTCTTGGCTCCTACATAGGTGTTAGAAGCTGCTGCGGAGAAATAAGGGGTAAAACGAAAGCGCTTTGAACAAAATTACCGATAAAAGAAGGTAGATTATTTTCATGTTGAACAGTCCTTCAGTTGTGCTGTAATCAAGCAGGAGCCCTTAGCAGGCAAAGCACAGGACTGGGAGCTGGATCTAAGGGGCATTTTGGCTTTTCCATTAGCGTATGACTTTAAAAACCCACCTCCACTCCCTGCCCCAGTTTCCTTCTCTAAAACCAGAACAGCATACAGGAGCATTGCAAGGCTCTGGTTCATTAATGGCCTTTAGAGGAAATCTCTATGAAATGCTGCTGTTGAAAGGCAAGATAAGATCTAATCTTTCAGAAAACTTCCTGTTCTTTCCCTCTCCCACAAGGGAGTGATGTTTTTTTTTTTTTTAATTTCTTATTTTTTGTTGCCTTCAGCAAAAAAGGCAACAGAGGTTGCCGGGCTTAACCCTTGGTCAGGGTAAGTGAATCTCATGCTGCATAAGCCTCACTTCATTTTAATTTGAGGTATAGCTGAATCTATCTTCAGCAATTGCTCTGATCACCAGAAATCACTCAGTCACACTTGAAGCACATTTCTCAGCAGCAATCAGTAACCAGCCATGACTTCAAATATGAGTAAACGAATGGGAAAGACTAATTAAAATGTATCAAGGGCTCTGAATCTTCTGTCTCACTTGGTTGTGGTGTGTCGCTGTTGCTGTTGGTGGGAGGAGAAAGACAGATCTACTTTTGAAAGCCCAGCATTAAACTTCTGTTGGTATATTGCTGGACCTGGCCATAACTCCTCCACCCCCGGTGCTTTAGCTCCTACCCTACCCAACAGCTTAACAGATGACTTTGTACGTCATTCTCGAAGTGTGACTAGGTGCCTTGTAAGCTATTGCCTTCACACACAGAGGAAGAAAATGATGCAAGAAAATGATGCATCTTTTAATAAAATACTGTACTTTCAGGTTATGGGCTAGGAAATGCTGACTCCAAGTACATTTCAGGAAAATGAAATGTGCTTAACACAATACATGAGATCAGATGAAACATGAAAGAACTATGAATACAAGGTTGAACTTCATCTATATTGGGGAAAAAAATACTAATGGGCTAACAAGGAGGTGAAATCACATTAAGAGTATTTTCTGGATGACTATGCCAGATGAGCTGAAGTTTTGAGAGGCATGCTTGTTCTTTGAAGTGAAAGGCTTTTTAATTCCTACCTTCTTTAAAACTTTTTTTTCCTAAGATCAAAGTAGGTCACTTTGCTTCATACAGGCACAGGAGGAACATGACAGTTAATGTCCTTCTGGGCCATTTTCCTGCCCTGACATGGCTGTGTGGGGCACGAAGCCCAAAGCGCCCAGTTTGTTGAGGAGAAGAGGGGACTATGAACACTAAAACCTGCTGCTCAGATCTGGCTGTGCTCTGTTCTCCTCCCTGGCTTGTCTCCCCGGCAGGAGAGGAGAGCTCAAGGCTGCTTGAGGACGTGTGAGCAGTTTGAAAACATGTAACTCAAATATAGTGGTAAACAACAAAACCAAACTTCAAAGTCCCTGGTGGGTCACATTCTTGGCTGGTGCTGCCCTACTGCTAAAGTAAAACAAGCGCTGGCTGCTTATTTCCAAAGCTCTAGAAGAATTCCTGTTACTTTTCAGTAAGGTTGTCTTTCACGACTGGTGGTGAGGTTATGTTTGAAATAAATGAAATGTTACCCAGGGCGTATTTAATTTCCTAATTGCGAACCAGCAGGCAGATGTGTAATTATAGGCAAAGTAAATATATAATTATGGATTGTTGGGGAAATGTATATTATTTACTTGACAAGTGGTAATGGCTTTTCCAGATGCTTGACAGTGTGTTATTGTGAGGTCTGCTCAGAAAATCGCCAGTGAAAGGGTCACTGGTCCTATTAATTTTAACAGCCACTTGGATTCTGAATTGTGTTTTAGTGGTCTACCTGCAAGTGGATCTTGTGCCTCCAGAACCCTGCTGCAATAGCAGTTGGGGTTGGGAGGAGAAGACTTTTGCTTGATATAAAATAATAGATGTGGTAATATAAAATAACATACTTCACTTCTGGCATCAATACTCTGGCTCTGTTAAAGAATTGAAGAAATGTTTATGATCACTCCATAACATGGATTTTACAATGGCCCCATAAGTGCAGCAGTGCATGCACTGTCAGGTCTGTGGAACAGAAAGCTAACGCTGGCTGTTCCTGCACTGGGGGTTACCGCGTCGTGAACCTTTGGGTGTTTTGTGCCCCCTTGGCCCTTCCTGAAAATGCACAGAAAAGGAGCAGGCACGGGAAAACAGAGTGTATGCAACAGAAGGAATGAACTAAACTACAGCTCTTGAGACAGGAGAAGATGGGGGATGAGGATAATGCTGTAGAGAGGATAAATAGGGAACGGGCATTCACTACCTTCCCAAAGCTTGAGCACGGATTGACTTACCGGGTAGCTTCTACAATGCAAACCTGCGCTTGCTCACCAAGTGCACAGCTGGATTTCAGGATACTGTAGAGATCTAAAACCTTCAGGGGTCTAAAAAGCGATTAGACAAATATCTAATTAGACATTAGATCAGACAAAAATCTCGCAAATGTTACGCGGAGGTCTGCCAGCTCAGGCTGGCAGCAGGACGGATGCGCTGGGTTAGGCAGTGCTGCCTGCTTGCTCTGTCCCTGTGTTCTCTGGGTGTCATTGGAGAGAAAACACAGCTTGGTAGTTCTCCGGTTTGAGTTGGGATTTCTGTTTCTGCTGTAAGATGTTGTGCAGGTTTATGTAAGGGAGAACCTTAAACACAGGTTTTATGAAACCTGGAGCGCTTCCTTCCTCTGAGAGATGAAATGGTCAGGTATGGAAGTCATACGGCTGTCTAAGAACATCTGGGCAAACCATCTCCTTCCTGCCCCTGGTTCTCATTAAGCGGGATCCAAATGTCAGCCAAAAGAGACAACCAGTTCTTTGTCTCAGAACAAGCCTTGTGACGTTTCTCCTTTACATTTCTTCTAGTCAGAAATGCCCTTTAAAAAAGATATTTCAACTAATACCAGATGAAGCGAAGATGTCTGTAGAAAGCTATTTGATGTGCTCTTTGAGACTGCAAGGACTGTTCTTGAGATAAGTGTTATGACTCAGAACTAGTACATCGATGAATAGTAAATAGGCATACTTTAGGACTTGCGGTTTTTCGGCTCTAAGAAGTCATTCATTTTTCTGGCTCATATCTTAACTGTACTTATTCAGGTATGGTTTTTTTTTTTAACAGAAGTTTCCCTTTCATCAGTGTAATATCTGTCAAACAGGGCTTGAAAATCCTATGACACAAAATGACTGAGATCAACAGATGCTCAATATCCTTTGAAAATCAGAGCTGTAGTTTTTAGGGACAAGTTGTGCAAAGGCTGTAGACATAGCAGAAATCAATGCGCTGCTGCGAGACCGGGGTGTTATGAAAGGCTGCTCAAGATAAGCTGACTTTGGAATGTAAATTTTTAAAAATGTATAGTCAGTGACAATAGATCAATATTATGTTATTTAATTGAGAATTCTTTTTTTGTTTGTCTCCTCATAATTCATGAAAGCCATGGAGCAGAATTATGCATGAGAAGAGACGGAGTAGTTTTCAAGCACATAACTCTAGGTTGTAAGAGAGAAGTACGTTTCTTGGCAGAAAGCATTTGTAAAAGCATGCCTTGCTTAATGCTCTTATGAAGCTGGCTTTTGTTCATCGTGCGATTCCTGTAGGTATCCGAATGTAGCTGGCCAGTACGACAAGCGCCCAGTCTGCACAACCTCTACGCTGTCTGTAAGAACATGCACAACTGGCTACAGCAGAACCCCAAAAACGTGTGTGTCATCCACTGCATGGTAAGTACACCAGAAAGTAACCAAATCCTTAGAGCTATGAGTCGTAAGTTGTATTGCACATTGCATATCTGGAGTCTGTGTACAAGGATGGTGACAATTTTTAAAAGAAAGAGATGTAATAAAACAGACCCCCACGGAAAGGGACATTATCTTCCACGTGCAGCTGCATAGCTAAGCTGGAAGACCTAACACTGAACGAGAAGCAGGGATGCAAAGCAAGGGAGGTCATAATCATTCTAGCAGTGGACTACTAGAGGTGACGAGTAGCAAAAAGGTTTGAACTTCACCTGAGAACCAACCGTAAGAGCTGTCAGCCTGCTATGGCTTTGCATCTTATTGTAAGTAGTCGCGGGACAAAATGCAGCCTCTAGACTGAAGGTTACTGATGGAAGTTGGAGAGAAAACACGTAGTTTGAAATTCTGTTGAACTGTGAAACTGAGGTTGTTGAAGTGTCTTGCAGTCACTGCTTGTCGGGCCTGGCTGAAGAAGTCCAGTTGCCTTCTCCTCTTTGGGCACCACAGCTGAAATACTTGCTAAGTCCCCCGTAAGGGTTATTCGGTACTGGGCAACGTGTAGATGGGATGCATGAGAGTGGTGTGATTCTTTATGACTAACTTGTAATTTACCCCATACAACCTTTGGTATTGATAGTAATGCACAAAAGGAGAGTTCTGTTTTTCTCCTAGAGCATAAATTAGATCCAGGAGTCTGTCAGCCCTGACTGGCATAAACTGGAAGGAACGGAGGAAATGACTGATCCAAAACTGCATAGACTTTACATACGAGTCTGGCATTTCTGCCTCGTGTAGCACAGCCAGCAGCTACGGGGTATAAATTCCATTTCAAACAGAGATGAAGATGCATTTGATGCCTCCAGCCCTGGAAATCTAGCTCAGGAATCAAATTCCTTTACTGTCCTTCGAGCAATGAATATCAGGATAATGCTGTAAAAGACAGGGAGTCCTTTTCAGCGCTTTGTAAGAAGCCTTGGGCTGGTTATTTTTGTTTGTGAACTCTTCTAGGTTAAATTTCTATTAGACGACTGCCTGCAGCTGTGGGATGGGTGTACTCTGATCCCTGTGGTCAGTTCCAGGCCTATGTTTGAAATAATTATAATATTGCAGCTTGGGAGCAGCCATGAAACACCGACATTTGCAGACGAAATGTACTTCTGGGCTTTCAAAACAAGTCTAAACCATCCTCGGCTTTGGCTGCTTACTGGATATTTGCTTTGATCCAGGCTGGTGCTGCTCACTGAAGTCCTAGGTATTAAACAAATGACAGAGCACTGAAAATTCCTCATCATCAATCCTAGTCTTTCTGGAGAAGTTCTTTTATGTGACTTAAGGAAGAGCGGAGAGTGTTCTGCTGAAATTTAAAGGATGCCTCTGATACTTACACATTTTTCTCCCCCTGCCCCTTTCCTTAACAGGATGGCCGTGCAGCCTCAGCAGTTCTGGTCAGCGCGATGTTCTGTTTCTGTCACCTCTTCTCTAATCCAGGCCCTGCTATGCAGTTGCTGAACACAAAGAGACCTGGAATTGTACTGTGGCCATCTCACAGGAGGTAGAGTATACTGGCTAAATGCTACGCAAGCGGGCTATATTCCTCACGCTAAAAACTGCCCGAGTACCTGTTGTGTATGTTTTGGCAATGTGTTCCCAGCCCCTAGGCTGAGATAGGCTTTCGGATTTCACTTTGTTCCCCAGAAATAAGTGGTAAAGTGGTGATCAGGCGCTGGAACAGGTTGTCCAGAGAGGCTGTGGGATCTCTGTCCTTGGAGATCCTCGGCTGGGTATCAGCCCCAGCAGCATAATCCAATTCTGGGATACAGCTTTCAAGTTGGTCCCGCTCTGAGCAGAGAGCTGGACCAGGTGATCTGCAGAGGTCTCTTCCAATCTTCATTATTATTTTATAAAACAATGCATGTGACCTGAAGGGTATATGTGCTGCATGCCCCAGTCTCTCCACCCAGACCAGCCTGAAGGCGCTGGTGGGAGGCAACAAACTGAAAACTCCAGAATTCCTATTGCAGCACAAGCAGGACTCATGCATTAGCCATGGTACTTAGCTTTGACAGGTCTTAACTGATGTTTATGGCCACTTCCATTTTACCCACATTGATATAACAGTAACGGAGGAACAAAGTCAAATATTACAATAGCCTTGCTTACTAGTTCAGGAAAGCTGACAAACCTGTAGTTAATAGGGCCTGGGTGAATCTTTCTCCCTGTGTCAGCTTCATCCTTGCAGGCATTCACACTGTAAAAATGTCTTTTTTACAATTGCCATTAAGCAGAAAACAAACTGCCTATCAGAGCAAACCAAAGATATAGTGTTATGTATGTAATAATAATGGTCCTTCAGTACATGACTAACAGAGTAATTAATCTGCTATGTGTATGTAAAATAGAAGGCAAACTTCTATTGGTAAACCAGAAAAACCATTGCTCCGCACCTTCTCTTCTAAACGGTGAGGAGAAGTGATCTTCAGCTCAGAGCTAAAGGCCAACTTCCTTCCTCTTAAGCTATCTCATTCTTGTAATTAAACAGAAATGGAAGTGTAGCTTTTGTGCCAGCTGCAAGGATGCTGGAGTACATGGAAACTCCAGTCCTGGAACGGTGAAAGAATCACACTTTCACTGGATTTCAAGGTAGACTTCAAGTACAGAATGCAAACTGGTCACCTGGGATGGAGATTTTGATAATGGCTTTCTCTGTCTGCAGGTACATAGGATACATTTGTGACCTAATAGCAGACAAGCCTGTCATTCCTCACTGCAAACCACTTACTATCAAGTCAGTCACCCTCAGTCCAGTTCCCTGTTTCAACAAGCAACGAAATGGCTGCCGGCCCTTCTGCGACATTCTCAGCGGAGAAACCAGAATCCTTACCACTTCCCAGGAGTATGAAAGAATGAAGTGAGTTGCTGTGATCTGCTACCATCCTTAGGACCTTAATGCAAAGGAGGCACTCATTTTGCTGTCATGTGTCTAATATCTGTGCTGCAGTCATTGCCAGACTGCCTGATAAATGAAGGAGTGCATATATTAATCACGAGTTAGTGCCTAGTGTTGAAATAAATGGCCAGAGTGAGTCTGAAGTTCTCATGCGGTGGGATACCTTAATAAAGGTAGTTCAGTGCTGCATTGGTTTCCCCTGTGGAACGTTTCTGTTTCAGCTAAGCCTAACACTAAGCAGAGCACTGAACGCACCTCCTGTTTGCTTGGCCTGTATGAGATAACTTTTATGTTGACATTGCTGACGGGTGGTAATGGTACTGTGGATGGGAGCTTAACTCTGGATTTCCTTCTCTTCCCTTCAAAGAGAATACCGTGTGCAAGAAGGGAAAGTCCTGATTCCACTGGGAGCCACTGTCCATGGAGATGTTGTTGTTTCTGTCTACCATATGAGATCAACCATTGGGGGACGCCTTCAAGCAAAAGTAGGAATTTGTTTAACTTCTCTTGCTCGGTAGAGGCAATGTAGCTAACTAAGAGATGGCTAAACATGGGGTCTAAGAATGCACATGGCACTTGTGATGAAAGTTTCTTTACTTGACAGTAGACATAACACAAACTTCAGCAGTGCCAAGTGAAAACAAAGAACTGCATATGGAGAAGTCCATGATGCCTCTGGCATCTCTTTATGGAGATGGTGTCTACTGATAGAGTGTAGGATCCTTCCAGCTGATGTAGAAGACAGGAACCATCCATCAGTAACCAGCTCAGGGCAAACCACCACCAAAGCTTCTACCTACGCACTCTAAGAAGATGGAAGAAGATTTTCTTCTGCTCAAACTAGAATGACTTACTGAGCCACTGCTCCTGCGTGGTGTCTGTTTTGGTTGCTCTAGAGCAGCCTTCACCTTTTTTCATCATTAGGGCAAAAGGCAATTTGTGTAGATTTGTCAGTCGTGGGGATAGGAAAGACCATTTAAGCTGCAGGCTGGTCAGACAGCCACCTTCTTCATAGCCAAAAAGCCTCTTAATACTAGCAGATGAAAGAAATGGGATATAGTGGAAACTGGGGAAGAAGCATAGGGGAGTGCTGGAGTGAGCACACCCTGATGTCTCCTTCCCATAACGTAGTAGCAGTGCCGAAAGTGAAAATACGTTATCGGTCTGTGCTGTTCTAGGCTTTGAGACTGACTTTAAAATACTGTTCTCTGGCTCTCGTAATTGCAGAAGAGGAATTGGGAAATGCAGTCTGATCAGACCAGAAAACTTGGATCTGCAAAAACTGAATCAGTAGTTGTCACACACTAAGTTGCTCCATAAACCTTTGTAGTGATGAGGGTTAATTGGTTCACTCTGTGAAGTAACCTGTTTAAGTTGTAGTGACTTAAAGCACAAAATGAGAGGGAAGAACCAAGTTTTGTCCCACCTGCTTTGATGAGTACTACCTCATTTGCTCCCTGCAGACGGGTGCTGCATGGCTGGTCAGGCATAACAGTTCCCAAACTCTCCCAGCCAGCTGGGTGGGGTGGCTGCCTTCTCGAATTGCTACTTTAATCTGAGATCTTGATGATTTTCCTGATGATATGTTTGAAACCTTAATATTCAAGTTGCAGAGTGACAAATGAATGTGTTTCTCATTTGTTATTGCTGCTGTTTGCTGTATAGATGACACTTTACTGAAGCCTCTGCTGCAAGTGAAATGGTCTTACATTTTACTGGGGTACAAACCTGTTGCTCCAGTGTATTCAGTGGAAATGGGTATCGGTTTCATTTAACTGCTAAAGTGTCAAGTAGATCCCAGAAATAAAGACAAGCAGGGAAAGAAGGCATGTTCCTGAACGCTGTGAAGGCACTCAGCTGGATGGAGGCAGCAGCAGCAGGGTTTGAGGCAGATGGAAATATCTGGGTTTGAGAAGGAAAAGCTCTGCTTTCTGTAGAACAAGCAGAATGGATTAGCTTATATAGCAGTTATGATTAGTCTATATAGTAAATGTTAGTCAGGTAGACTTAATTAATTGCCTGCATGTGCAATAAACACATTTTAATTTCATGAATTTAAGTACTTGTTCAACTTGGTGCTCTGTGTTTTTTCAGATGACCAACACACAAATATTCCAAATTCAATTTCATACTGGATTCATAGCCCTGGGAACAACCACACTAAAATTCACCAAGTGAGTATCTTAAGCTAAACGTTAATCAAGCCCTTATGAAAGCTGAAGGAGAATATTCACAGACGAAATGTGAAATGTCTGTGTACGTGCATATATTGAAGGACTTTAAATAGCTTTGCAGAAATATCCTTTCCTTTTTAACTGTACAACTCTTGTCCCCATTTAGGCCTGAACTGGATGCCTGTGACTCTCCGGACAAATATCCTCAGCTCTTTCATGTTATACTGGACATAGAAATACAGTCTACTGATAGACAAACTGAATTAACTCCCCCGTGGGAGAACTTCACGACAAAAGATATCAATCCAACCATTCTCTTCTCCTCTCATCAGGAGCATCAGGACACTCTTGCTTTGGCAGGTAAAAGCTGCATAGACTTATTCAACCTGCATGCTTACCTGCAGTCTGAACTTTGTTTTGCTTGATTTTATTTATTTGGTGCTCTGTGCTTCAGGTAGAGGTCCCACTGATTCACCCCAGGATAACATCAGAAATGTTGGACAGAGTGTGTTCTTCTCATCTCTCAGCTGGCAAGGTATGCAGACTTGGTCTTCAAAGTAAAATCTGCTTCGAACAAGATAAACAACTTTTTTTTTTTTTTTTCTCCCCTTCCTGGAGCACAGGGTCAGGCTGAAGGATCTGATTGTAGCATGTCTTTCCCATTAGATCACAATATATTGCTGGTCACACCCTTCTGTTGCAATTAAGTAGGAATTAATTTCCTACAACGTCCTCTTCAGACATTGCCTGCTTGTGCCGCATGTGACAATTATTGACATAGTTCTGGTGTAAAGCTTCGCCCAAGACCTCCTTGATGCTAAAACCAAACTTAAGCTGCTTTTTTCTAGTGTTGCACTTTATATATATATAGTGCTGTGAGAACATAGCACTGAGGGTGTTTGTCTGAGAGGCCGTTTAATAATGCTGAACATCTTGAAAATCTCACAGCATTGCTGAATGCAGTGTTCTTCCTCTGGTATCAGTGCCACGTTGGGTAGGAACCTGGTGTAAGCGATCCCTGTGGGCACAGCTAGGAAGGTGGTTTATGTCACTATTCCTTTACAATGAGCCTTGTTTTGCCTGGATTTTGAGGCATGGCTGGAGATTGTCCTGGATGCTTGGTCCTGACCCAGAAACTCATTCAGTTTTCATCTCTGGGCGTTACACTTGCTGACTTTTCAGGCTTGAGGAGAGTCAATTAACTCCTGTCTCTGTTTCCTGATCAATAAAGCTGGCTCCTTACAATACAGACCAGCAAAGACTAACTTAATCTTTGCAAAGGACTCTTGTTTTCAAACCTAACAAAACGCTGCTGTGATATTCTCGGTAGCTTTTTTGTTCTGCTTGTGAGCTGATTTTTGTGAGACCTTTGTGATGACAAAACTAACAGCTACCTAATTTTATTTTTAATCATCATTTAGATCAGAAATCTGACAAAAGTAGCTCTCACCCCACCTCAGAGGATCGAGCAGCGTTGGTGCATGAGGAAAGCGAACAGTCAGATGACGAACTCTTGTCCCTTTCCAGTCAGCACAGTAATGCCAGCGGTGACAAGCCTCACGGGACACCAAAACACAGCAAAAAGCAGCAAGAGCCTCCGGCACCACCTCCGCCTGAAGACGTGGACCTGCTGGGCCTGGATGGTAGCCCTATGAGCAAGAGTTTTCCCTCGCAGCCCACTGCTGCTCCCTCTAACTCAGACTTGCTGAATGATTTGTTTGGGGTTGGCGGGCCAAGTTCCCAGAGTCAAAGCGGACAGCCTGTTGCTGAGGAGGTCTTCCATGTGGGGGGACCTGGATCCGTGCAGTCAACTCCTCGACGTTCTGCAGCTTCGGCATCCCCATCCCCGTCCCCAAGGGTAGGAGAAGGTAATAGCGGCTATGCCTAGCGTGTGACTTGGGGCACATGCTTTGGGAATCCCACCTGGGTGATCTGCTCTGGGCTGTTGGATTCCTCTTGGCTACGCTTGTTTCATGAAAATTAAGAGCTGTGAGGGATCCCAAGAGGCCAGCCAGCTCCTCTACTCTGAGACAGGAATTGGTGCATCTTCACAGTCAAGAACACAAACCAGATTATCTAGTTTGTTCCCTAAAGTCTCTACTGGAGCTCACTCAAGTGTTTGGCTGGCTCCTTACACTGATGGCTACTGGAGATCATCTGTTTTGCTCTTACTATGTGTCCATTAATGCATATGAAGAGAATATGTATTCATTTTAAAAAAAAAAAAAAAAGCCTCTTGGGTTTTTGGGTAGACCCATAGGAGTTTGAATTTAATTTCCCTTTTAACTTTAGGGGGTTTGATACTGATCCTGGACTACGAAATACAGCTACACAGTTCTGCTCTTTCTGCAGACGAGTTAGGCACTATAAGATGATCTTTTGTTTCTACAAAGACAGATTGAGACCAGGCTGGCAGAAGGAGTGGTTGAATAGATATTAGCAAGAGGGATCTTTTGGAGGGTCAAGTGAAGAGAGGAGAGCAAGTGAAAAATCGCGTGTAAGTGAACAGGTGAAGAGCCCAATCCAAGCTGCTCGGATTCGCTGAGGGCCTCTGGAATAGACGGTCAGTTTTGTCAAAGGCAAAATGCGAGCAAGTGGCCGGATCCGACAGCAGGTCTCTGTGCGCCGCACTGAGCTGTGCAGCCTCCCCGTGTTTGGTTTGGCCTAATCCTTTATGTTACAGTTTAGGAGCTGACATTGTCAACACGTACCTGATTCAAAGAGCACAGTATGCTTACTTAACTTTTTCTCAGCAGCTAATAGCTTAAAGCATTTGCAGCACCTGCCAACTTTCTGGTACAGAAACGGTGGTTTTTTTCATTTTGTTAAGGAGGTGCAGGCTTGGGTGATGCTGCGATGCTGGGGCTGACATCGGTAGCACCTACCGCAGGATGGCCATGCAGCCAATTTCTGAAGGCTCTTCTCGAGTCCTCTGTTCTCAGCTAGAATATAAAAACCTGCAGGCTTGGGGAGGTTTGTCTACTAGTACACTCAAACACCAGATTTGCCTATGGTGGTTTTCAAAGTGAAAGGGCCAGGAGCAGTTATAATCTACTTGTACCGAGACTTGCGAAGGGAGGGGAGAGATGGAGACTGAGGACTGGAGGCAGGAGAGGGGAGAAGAATGCAAGTTTCGGTAGAAGAATTGGGCCACTTGTGTATGGAGAAGCTTCATCTTGCTGTGACTGTTGCATGCTCCACCTGAGAGCTTTCGCCCGTGGTGGGAAGGTTGTGCAGACAAGCATCTCACAAGGCAGAGGTGCAGCAACAGTATCGGGAAAACATTTCTGGATATTGTTGTCAAGCTTTGCAGAGCCAGATTGGTGCTTGAAAGGAAAGGTATCACACAGCTAAATTGCCCCAAGCCAGGCAAGCAAGAATAAGAGCTTGCGAGATAAGTGAAGACTAGTAATTTATTAAGTATCCTGAACAATGAGTAATATAAGTAATGAGTAGCATCATTAACATAATGCATAGCTTCTCAGGAATGTATCTTTCTTACAGTAGTATATATAGCATCTCTATTCGGGACGCTCTCTACCTTAAACTTGTTGGCAAGTAGGAATTGGAGTGACTTCATAGGGGTTTCTTTTGTTGGTTGAGCTTGTTGGTTTGTTTTTTGCATGAAAGACAGCGGGCTAAACAAATTGATCAAAAATGGAGTTTGAGAATGAGCTGAATTTTTGTAACAAGTGATGCTATGTAGGAAAGATAGCTTTAGAAAATAACTGGTATTTCTGAAAGATGGTGCTTTTACCCTCAACATGTATAACCTTTGACAGACTAAAATCATCTTGGACTGTGTTCAGCTCTTGAGAGGAAGCAGGATTTGCACCAGACTCCAGACTGTCCCTCACCGTCCGTTTATATATTGGCAGTATGTGCAAGTTGAAACTTCATCTGAAGTGTCTAAGTATCTAAATACTCACTTTGACTGCTCCTCTCTTTGGAAAAGACAGATGGGATCAACAAATGTGTTGCCATGCCCAAGTCATGTAGCCCGCTCTGTCCCTTAGCATTTGGCTAGGGTACTGGTATTTTCCAGCTGCTCTCTCGCAGTTGCATGCTGTCTCCTATTTGTTATCTGCAGGTATTAGGTTTTCTTCTCCACACACCAGTGTCTTTTCCCTGAAGCACGTTCATTGCACAAGTTAATGAATTAGTTTTCTCAAATATGTTTTTACAGCCACTGCCTTTGATCCATTTGGAAGTAGCCCTAAGCAAACTGGTCCAGACCTCCTGAGTTCCTTTCTTGGTTCATCAGCTGTCCCTGGTGATCCTTTCCTTCAAGCAACAAGAAGCCCTTCACCAACTGTGCACAGCGATCCCTTTCACATGGGTAAGAAAGTGAGGCTTTTCTAGTATATTTAAGTAAACGTGAAATGCTGCTTTTAAATAGTGATGGAGCCATTAAGTACAAACTGATGCTTGCCATAAAATGACTGTAAACCACAGAAACCCCACTAAACAGGAAAGAGCTTTTTGTCTCCAGACTTAAAGCATATTCATAATTTGAAGTGTGGTAGAGTGAGACTAGTTTTGCTCAAGTCTTATACTTAATTAATAAGCTATTTGTATACATGAGAAAAGAGACCATGAAGAATGTCCGCCTGCATATTCCTGTGGTTATGAGGTCTTGTTTGAACCAAACTACCATTAATTGAGCTAAATAGAGCATGGCATATTAAGCCTGCTAGAGAAAACACATATCCTTTGGTGATTTTAATTACAGGCATCTGCTTTCTTTAGTTCTGACAGTAACCCTGGACAAATTCACAGTTGAATTTGACTCTTATTTGAGGAGAAGGATTTATTTTTTCTTTATTGGACTTTTTTCTTCTCTTTGTTTGACATGTTCTTTAGTTGTCCTTTTCTCCCCCCATGCCAAAATTTCATGTTGTAACCTTCTGCGAAACACATTCAGATACAAATTTGTTTGTGTGTGATCATCTAACGCGTGTCCCTTGGGTGCAACAGTCTCGCTGGAAAGCCAAAATGACTAAGGAGGGAACTAGTGTGCTGCTGGCACTGTTCGCATCCTTGCTTTGCCAAACTCGGGTATTGGCTATTAACTCTGTGAATAAGATGGTAGGGTCACACTTGGAGCTGGCTGCAATAATGAAAGCAATTTAAGTGGTATCCCAGCATGATGAGCTATTAAATTACAGTGCTAGTATCTGCAGATAATGAAATGCTGGCAGGGTGAACTGCATAGATGTACAGGCTTTATTTGATACAGGGTTAAAGGAAGGACTGTGTGTGTTCTCACCGGTTTAGAACTGTGTGGGCTGCTTTGCTTTATGTTTTCTCCATCCTTGCCCTTTGCATGCAGAATATGTCCTTGGGTTGAGATGTATTCAGAAACACAAAACCACATGTGTTATTCTGGTGGTAAAGTTTCTATAAATAAGTATATAAAGCCTCTGACCAAAGCTACCATAAAACGAACACTGTAGATCTGTGTCCTTCCCCACTTACCTCTGTATAGTATGACATGACAAAAACCCGTTAAATTTGTAATGCCCATCATGAGGGAGAAGCTCACTTCTCATTGGCAAATGGTAGGTGGACACAATACTGTTTCTCCTGCTCCTTGCCCCCTGCTCTTCCTAGATGCTGGATTATGTTGGTTTTGCTCTACTACTTTGAGATATTTATATGTAATCATTCTGCTTAGCTTCTAGCACACCAACCGTTTCCATACAACCAGATGTTTCCGGTGGTTGGGACTGGCCCAACAAACCAGGTATGTATCATAAAAATTCAGGACATTTAACAAAAACCCCTTAAGGAGCCCTGAGAGAGGAGAGGTAGAGGGAAAATGCTACCAGTGACTGCAGTGAACACGTTCCCTCCTTCTGCTGCGTAGCGCTTTGACTAATACAACAAAACTTCTATCAAGGTTTTAGCTAGTCTCATCTGAACTGCAGCAGGTATGCTGTACCTGTTGTCCTGGTCTCCCAGTCGTCCAGGCGAGGATCTGGCTAAAGACTACCAAACTCTTTCTGTTCAAAAAAATCTGGGTTTCTTTCCTCAAGAAACCAGGGCCTGAAGTGGGAAAAGTGCTTGGTGAGGGTGTACATAGTTGTGTTTTATTCCCATGTCGAGTGATGTGAAGGACCTGGAAAGTGCTCTGTGTTCCTGGGATGCCAGTAAAGAATAGCATGATTCTCTCTAATCTTGGGAGACTGTGTATGTCCTATCAAAAGTTGCTTCCTGACGGCTTCTGGTTCTTAAAATATAACCATTTGTCATAATTACTGTGTCGCTGCGGACAGTCTAGGGAACATTTTTGTTGCTGATCCTAATTGTGAATGGGTGTGCAACTAGTCTGCGCCAACGCTGAGTTGAGACTGCTTAGGAACCTGACAATAATACACTTAATTTTAACAGCGGTCTTCTAACATCATGCGACTGAGCACTGGGTAAGAGCTGCACTCATGTAAAATAGGGATAAAAACTGAGTTATTTTTTCTTTTTTTTTTTTTCCTTTAAGGTGGCCTAGGTGTGGGAAGTAAGTCAGCTGCCACCAGTCCTACAGGATCCCTCCATAGCACTCCCACTCATCAGCCTAAACCCCAAACGCTGGATCCATTTGCTGATCTGGGGACTCTTGGAGCAAGTTTAGCAGGTTTGCATCCCGTATTTAAAAAAAAAAAATTAAAAAATTAAATTACCAGCTCTGTTTTAGAGAAATAGGATGAACAGCCTGGTATGTGACAGAGCTCTATGGGGTCCTTTCAACCTACCTGCATGCCAGTGCTGCTTTCAAGCTTTCCCTTCTGCCTGACTCTCTGTAAGGTCTCACAAATTTGTGCTTCTGCTGATCCTCCATCAAAAGAAACTGCTAACAACTTGTTGGGACCTCTGTAGGCTATATGGATTGCAAAGCGTATCCTCTATCTTGTAAGTCTAAACAGTCTCTGGCTAAGGATGCTCTGTGTTCAATTCCAACTGGAGAACTGTTGCTACAGACCTTGGAGCAGTGCCTGGGAGGAGACTTTGGCTCTTCAAAGCTACTGGGGTCCTTGAGGAATTGCTTCCTTCTAGACTTGACTCATTTTTGTCTTTTGTGAGGGAACGCGTGGAACCTCGCTAATCTGCCTCTAATTTGCAGTAGTATCTAAACGTGGAGTTTGAACCGGTTTTCATTTGCACCTGGCTACAAAGGACTGTTTGCTTGACTGCTTAGACAAGCATTTTCTCCTTGTTTTATCTCAGAAAAGGATCAGCAAACCCTCGACCCTGGTGTTAAAAAGGCAGTTCTGACAAATTAAGTTTTCCTTAAAACCCAGCATGTTGGCTTCTCTGACTCTGGTAAATAGATTTTTCTTCCCTTTGTCACGGCCCTCAGCTCTTTGCAAGCCATTGTGGTTTTATCTGATGTTTGTATTCTCCTTTGCGTCAGTACCAGCATGGTTCTGGAATTAGGTTTCCCAGTTCCCTCTGCTGGATCACTAGCTGCTCTGCAGGAGCAAAATAAAAAGTATGCCAAGAGCCATGTCAGAGCATCGAGGTGCTTTTAAAACACATATTCTGTAGCAAAGTTATGGCATTTAAAAACAAATGACTTGGCATCCACAGGATATTTAACCGCATTTTTGTTGTTCATTAGTAAGTCAAAAGCACTTGACCCAGTTTCCATGACATGTTCCAGAGCTCAAAGTTGAGTGTGGATGTTAGTCTCAAATAAAAAAGCGTTAACTCTGCATACCTCCCACCACAAACTATGCCAGAGGAGCATCCCCTACAGTAATAAGGTGCTGAAACACACGGCTCTGTGGGATAGTGTTACATCAGTACAGCATAAGGAGATACTATTTCAACATAGGTCAACTTGATGTTGCCACCATAACACACAGCAGCTGTCGTTCCCAGTTAGCTGCACATAGCTTTCCCTGTGTTTCCCCAGTGAGCCACTACTCCAATTCCTGTGCAATCTCCAAAGGCAGCTGCTGTCTTTTAAGCAGCTTACAGAGCAGTGACAGGTAAGTTGCAAGGCTTTGCCTGATGTTGCAAAAATAAGTTTGTGGCAGAGCTGAAAATAGAAGCCAGCTGCCTGGGGGATTTTGATTAGGTTCCCTTTCTGGAAGGCAAGTCAGTATCCTGTTTGCTAATGCTCACCGTCATTCCTTTCCCCGTACTCTGCAGGTGGCCCTTCGTTTGCCAGTAAACCGACCACACCGACGGGCATGGGTGGAGGATTCCCCCCCTCGCCGCAGAAACCCTCTCCCCAGCCCATGGGCGGCAGCGGTTGGCAGCAAGGAGCTGGCTATGGCTGGCAGCAGGCACAACCCAAAGCCCAGCCAAGCATGCCTCACGCATCTCCCCAGAACAAGCCCAATTACAACGTGAGTTTCTCAGCAATGCCGGGAGCACAAAACGAACGTGGAAAAGGACCAGCTAACGTTGGTAAGCTTTTCAGAGTTCAGCATCCAAAAGGTTGACGACTCCTAATATTGCTTTAATGTTCAAACACCTTAACGGGTTAGGGTCTAAGCAAGTAAATCATGCTGACCATTTCATGATACATCAAGTTCAACACTAGTTGTCCTGTCCTAGACTCTAAAGCGTGCTAATATTTGCCAAACGCTGTGTACCATCTGGGCTTCAATAATAATAATAATAATAATTCAAAAATAACATTAGCGTATACCTCTTTTGTGAGAACCTGCACGCTCATTAGCACTAAGAGATTGTTATAGTGATAAGTGTGGGGGGTGGCTTGGGGAGAAAAGCAGTGTTAAATAAACCTGGATTTTGTGATAACAACTTCAAATCTTCTTGTTTTTCAAGATTCAAAACCAAAAGTGTCTGCAGATTTCGAAGATCTATTATCTGGTCAAGGTTTTAATGCTCACAAGGACAAGAAGGGCCCCAAAACAATAGCCGAGATGAGAAAAGAAGAAATGGCTAAGGAGATGGACCCTGAAAAACTAAAAGTAAGCAATATTCTTGTTTATGCTCTTACAATCGTTCAACGTGTCTGGCTTTCTCATCATGCTGGAGGCTGCTTGAAACTCTGCCCCTGAAAGGTGGAGGGGGCAGTAATCCACCAGCCGTCCTGCATGTGAAGCAGCAGAGCAAATCTTTCAGATCATTTAGTGCCAGAAGCTATGCTCCTGTTTTAGCACTTACTTTAGCGCGTGGCCTCCACAGCATTGCTGGATCCCAAGGACCATGTGCTGTCTCTCCTACTTGCTTTCCATAAAGTAGGTGTCTAAACTTGGTAGCATCACAAACTGCTGTGCTCCCCATTCACATGTCAGACAGCAATGAGCTAGTGGGAGCAGAAAGACAAAGTCATAAACTGCAGGTGTTGGGGAATATCTGGAAGAATCTCCACTATCTCATCAGAATGAGAGATACTGCTTGGAAAAAGTGGTAAGTTTGTAAAAACTGTGTTCTGAAATAGCTTCTTACAAATAAATCAGATAAAAAACCAGTGACCATCTCTGCCAGTCCTTCTGCCAGACCTAGGTTTTTGTGAAATGAGGGATGTTCTCCCCGTGATGAGCTTGCCTTGGGGCAGAAAGTGAGAACTTCTGGCTGTTTGTTCCTATAATAAATTGTCATGCCTTCCCTGAAGATGTGAGCGTCCTTTGGAATAGATTTAAAACTCCAAGCTTACATTTCTGTCCTAAACCAGACTGTAGCAAACAGTGGCTTGCTCAGTGTTACTGTCGGGGCTGCTGGTCTTCCACATCACTCCAGCCTGGATTAGCAGGCACAGCTAATTGAACTAAGCCTCCGTCTCATTAATCTTGCCTGCTTTGGAATTCTCTTATCTCTCCTTGATAAATTGCCAAACTATAGATCTATTATGAAGGGAAGGAAACTCAGTCTGTCCTGCTCTACATTTGAAACTATGTATTATACTTACAGAAGGATACAAAACTGAGAGGAAAAGCCCAAGCAAAAGCCAAGCAAACTTCTAGAAAACAGAATGAGTGAATTCGTTAAAAAAATTTTTTTTTTTTTAAAGCCTTTGGAAAGTATGTGCCAGCAACCATGCTGAACACGAACGTCAGTCACTTGTAACCAAGCCGGACAGCTGTCAGGCCATCAAGTGGGCAGTAGTTTTCCCAATTCATAAGCTATACAACTTCAGCAATTCATGTGGTACTACTTACTGCGTGCAACATTTTCCCCCCAGCAAGCTGCCGAATCACTGAAGCACCCAGCAGATTCTTCCTTCCCAATACAATTCCCTTTGCTCTGATGCATTTTATTTCACTGAGTCACTTCAGTTCAGCCTGGAACTGTTAAATCTATTTACACTTTGGTTTTCACATTTACTTCCCTTTCCTCCTCCCCTTCCCCAGCCGTAGGCTAAGACGGCAGCCGCTACGGGGCACTACATCATCTAGGAACGCAGGCTGCCTATTGCTTTGGCTGCTGGATTGCAGGTAGAAAATAGGCACATGGAGAGAATTGAGGCTTCTGACTTAGAGCTTAAAAAGATTTGTATTGAAGCCAACCTTCCACACGAGTCTTTAGAAGACTTTAGACGTGCACAAAAGATACGTATCTGCAGCAGAGTTCTAGTCGAGCTTACTTCAGGTATGCAATTAAGCTTGCTAAAGAGCCACACAGTTAAACATTTCATTTATCTTTTGACTATTGCATCTAATGACTGTTCATAAGCGTTACCAACTCAGTATTTTTAGCAGGGATGTTGCTCAAGGCGCGTCTTGTCATTCGTTTTTATATCACTGCTTGAAAGTTAAAGCAGAGACTGACAAATATCTTCCAAAGGTTTTCTAAAGTTTGGAAAGAAATGTAAGATGCTCCTTGGAGTCATTGCTATTCAAATGAAGAAACTTTTTCCTGCTGCAATATCTAATGTAAGGCATAAATTGAGACTCGCATTCTTCTCTCCAGGTCCTGGAATGGATTGAAGGGAAGGAGAGAAATATAAGAGCCCTGCTGTCCACAATGCATACAGTCTTATGGGCAGGGGAGACCAAGTGGAAACCTGTTAGTATGGCAGATCTTGTCACGCCAGAGCAAGTGAAGAAGGTCTACCGGCGGGCAGTGCTTGTCGTTCATCCTGACAAGGTAAGGTTTTCCTAGTTTCATGTTGTTCAGAAATTGTTACTGTTCCTTAATTATAAAGTGTTGAATGCGGTTGCTTAATTTATTGGTGCAAACAGCTTTGTAGAAAGTAGTAGTTCAGGATTTTTGCCAGTTTCTGAAAGGCAAAAACTCTAACCACTCCCAGCCCCAGGACTGCGCTTGGTACACGCTGCTCCAAGCAACAGAGATTCAGATCTTCAGCTTTTGTCACCCTCACTTTGACTCTAAGCCATACTGGTGGTGAACAACAGTCCAGAATATTGTGCCTGCCGAAGTGGATGAGGGTGTGATAAAGGCATATGAAAGGAAAAGGGTCTTGAAATCAAACTGCTAAAATGGGAGAATCAGGTTATCTGATTATCCAACTTGTGGCTTGTGGTCTTGCTGCTTACGCTTGCCAACCAGAGTGCAATGACACCATCTGGGAAATCCAATGGTGATGACGAGGCTTCCACTTTTAAGGAAATGGAGGCCTTGAGAGTTTCAGGGCAGTGGGCAAGGCTTGAGACGACGTGGGATGCTGAGAGGCTTGTAGGAATACTGCTTTTTATTAGGGAACTGTGTCAGGTGGCAGCTCTTTCCCTTCAGCACAGGTAAGATGCCTCTTGCAAAGTCCAGATTAATTTTTTTTTGCCCTTGGGACTGCAGTGCTTTGTCACACTTGGGGGGTTACCAGCTCTGAGAAGCAGAAGAGCTGAAGAGCCAAGAAATTCTTAAGCTGAAAACAAGGTAAGCAGCCCTCAACAGTAGCTCATTCTTGTCAGAGAATAAGTGAAAACCACTCACGGAAAGTGAACGATAACTGCTTGGGAATCTAGCTTCTCAAATGTCAACTTTGTAGAGTGATTTGGTAGATGTGATATCCCTCTTTCTGTTTTTATTCCAGGCTACTGGGCAGCCATATGAACAATATGCAAAGATGATATTTATGGAGTTAAATGATGCCTGGTCAGAATTTGAAAACCAAGGACAAAAACCCTTGTATTAGGTACTTTCTCAGTCTCCACTACAGACCTGTGCTAGTGCTTATATAGTCTCCTGTCACAAATGTCACAGATCAACCAAACTCTGGCTGGAGATTCAGAAGTTTCAGAAAACTGAGAGCCTAATACTTATCATGAAGAACAAGAGAAAGGTTTCCTTATATTTGTATCAAGAATCCTGAGCTCAGAGGAACTCTAGCCACCTGGCTTGCCATATGAGAGCCACGGGGTTACAGTTTCTTGTAACTTTTATATTTTTCTTTGGATTCTAGTGGGGTGAGAGAGAACACCTTCTGGGAAAAGGTGGAATTGTTCTGTCTCGGACACAGTGTAGCCGGTGAATTTCCCATTTTTTTTTTTGTGATATGTGATATGGCAACACTTCAGTTGAGTTCAATAACTGGTGGTGAAGCCCAAACTTCGATGTACTTTCTTCCTAGGTTTGGATCAAACTTTATCAAATTTAAGTGCTCAGATGTGGTTTAGGCACACTTCTAACAGTCACCATTTACTGCTTAATTGCTCGTATAGTATGCCTGAATAGAGACAAAGCTGAATCCTGGGTTAGATCAGTGTGGCAGCTGAACTGCTGCTTTTCGCATTAATACTGTACTTCACCTCACAGTCCAGCAGTGAAATGTGCAGGAGAAATTCCTCAGCATTATGGAACAAGTGTCTTTTAAAGCAAGCAACAAGTAATTGATGTTAAACAGCACTTTGTTGGTTTGTTAAACAGCAGTTCTGGGGGCATAGGGTTCTCTGGGGAATAGGGAATTGGGGGAAGGGTGAATCCACATTCATAAATGTGAGGAATGAGCATGTACTGCATTTCCCATGAAGTTCTCATCGATAGCTTGAAACCATCAAACAAAGGAAATATCAACAAACTAAAACTCTGCAGCAAAGTTTCTAAAAAACTTCCTAGTCTGTAGGTCACACTTCCCCTTCCGAGGATTCAGAAGACTTTTTTCCAGCCCCCTTGTATCACCTCTATGCCTTTATCAGCTCCAGAGCACTTGGCAAAGGCTCTTGGCAGAATGCAGCCTGTTGCAACTTCACTTTTCAGATCACGGTCGTGTGCAAGCTGTCATGTAGACATCTGTGGACCAGGTCTGATTTTTGAGGTAAATACAATGCAAATTGATTATCTTAAAAGTTTATATTGGACCAAAGCAATAATATCACAAGGAAATATCTCTGATGCTAAAGCTGAAGCATCTTTCCTAGTTAAAAAGCAAGTTACACTCTTCACCCCAAATTCTGACATTCTCCTTTTGTAGAATAACTAAAGCTAGCAGTTTATTTACCAACATGTTGTATCTGTATTTGAGCTTTGAAAGGGCAGGTATATTCAGAAGATGGGCAGGAAATAATTTGTATTTGCTGCTTAAGGAACAGGTTGCCATCTGATGCGAGTCTTTAAAGCTGGTGGTTTTTAAAGACAATCCACTTGTTGCTGCACTTACATTTTCAAGTGGCAAAACTTTTACTGCAAAGACAGTGTGTCAAAGTACATTGCTTTCTGTATAAAAGTCATCCTTTTGTTGTATTGGTCCATTATTTACTACCAGTAATTGAAAATGTGAAACCAACACATAGGTCTCCTTTATATAAAGGACCTTAAGATAATAGTAACAAACTGGATGTTATTTATTAATGTTTTGATCCAGTATGTGCTTGTCTTATTTAAAGAGATAACTGGAATGTGAACCATGTTCCTGTGATTTGTTGGTTTATTGTTTCTCATTCACATTTGTAGATATTGTGACCTATGCCTATATAATAAAAAGGATCTCATTACTATAACGTACTTTTTTAATGACGAAAACTACATTAGCTTTGTATCGAGTTTGTCATGGCACATGACTCTGGATACTCATACGTTCACAAAATACAAATACATCGTTAAACTTTATCTACCCAAAGAAACCCTACCCCACTTAAGCTTTGATTACTTCCATCCCTAATGTTTTTATGGATGCATGAAAGTATTAGGACGTATGTATATCAAACTAGTTAACTAAAAAAAAAAATTTCTTGTCATATCTGGTAGTGACAGAGGTTATCAATGTTCAGGTTTACTGTTTCACTAAATTATTGTAATTTTTGTAAATACAGTATATACTCAATGAAATTGTGACTGGTCTAAACCATTTGTATATACATTAAAAAGCTCAAATTAACATATTCAGGTATGTTTTGTGCTTGTGGGGAAAAAAACCTCTACCTTCTCTGCAAATGCTGGATAAGCAACAACGCATCCATGTATGGTAAATAGAGACTTCTTTTGTCTACACCGTCTTACATGTGTGCCTAAAACCTCTGCTGCTCTAGGGCAGAGTTAGGTGGGACCTGTGTGGTACACATAAAGGTAGCCATAAATTACTTGCTCTAGAGACAAATACTTTTTTTTTTTCCTAGAGCTTTTATTTCCTCAAAAGCAAACAAGCTACATGAAGAAGCCAGTTGCCATTACTGCAAGTAGATTGTAAGAGCAGTAAGGGTTTAATTCAGAGAACATTTGCAGTGGGGAAAAAATGCAGCCTTTTGGGCTTAAAAGAAAAAACCTTCAGCCCAGCTGAAACAGAAGGTGGTAATTTAACTTGCTTCCATGTTTTGATTTTTTTTTTTTTTTTAGACAAGTCAGGTGCATATTTATTGTAGGTCCAAGGCTGTTTACGTTAGCAGCAGCTGTACCAGGATGTAATCTTCTGTTGAAAGTCCTAGGGCTTTTTTTGCTTGTTGATGGCGGCCAAAGGCTCTGTTCTGCTCTAACACTTTGGGGAGGGTACAGCAAAAGGGTCTCTACGTGGTCTTCAGTCACAAAATAAGCCCAGAATGCTGAGTTCAGCTGCTGCTCACAAACTGTGACTAAACCATAATATTAAAATCGTACATCTGCTCCCATGATGTGGGTGGTGTGCCTTGGCCAGTGTCAGTATTGCCTCTTTAAATTGGTCACTAAAGCCATGCGGTAATTCACAGGTCGGCATTTGGGGTGGTTTTCCCAAATTAAGACGTTTTGGAAACAATTTGTCACTCGCTATTCTTATGCTAGCCTGCTTCAGAGACCCACAGCCAGGCACGTCAGCAAATGTAGCACCTGACAAAATTTTCACTTGAAGCATTTAGCTACATATTCTTGGCTCTAAATTAAAGTTAATAATGAAATTGGGGGAAAAAAACCCCAACATATCGGAGAAGATACGAAACAAGAAGACGAGGCGAGAGGCCGAGATGGGAGATAGCTGAAGAAATCGCCCTTGGGCAGGTGACTCCACAGGGCTGTGCAAATTCTCCCTCAAAAAGGCTGCTTTTGGGTCAAAAGTGGGATCTCAGAAATCGAAGGCTTGAAAAAATACTGCTCTAAAAAAAAGACATGCCCTTCCTGGGGTGGATTAGCAGAAGGGTGGATGATGCAGATCCTGAGAATGCACTGCATGAGACAAGCAGGTGCCTGGGCCCATTTTTGGGGGTGAAAATCGGGTTTTTTTGAAGTAGCCAGCAAAATGGCAGTGACTGCTGGGTGGGGGCTCTTCAAAACTGTATTTATGTGCTTAAATCGTGCCCGTGCACACCCATAGACACGTATGTACGCACGTATTAACCATATATAAAACCAGACGTGTACGTTTGCGTGTGTATGTTAAACACCCGCCCCAAGGCCTGACTGGAGGCAGCGAAGCACCGCCCCGTCACCATGGCGACGGGTGCGCGGCCGTTTCCTCACAGCGACCGCCCCCGCCCCTTAAAGTGCGCCCCGCCCCTTTTCCCGAGCGAGGGCGGGGCAGGCCGGGAATCGCCTCTCAGGTGACGCTGGCCCTTTAAGGCGGCCGCTCACGTGGTGCAGG
>VYZV01042248.1:69973-80254 GCA_013401275.1 Pandion haliaetus
ACACGGGCGGGCTTCGCGGGGAGGGATAACCGGTAACGGGTGAGGCGGCTGCCGCCTCCTCACCGCCTGCCTTGTGCCGTTGCAGCTCTCGTGGCGCTGTCCTTCAGCGGAGCCATCGGGCTGACGTTCCTCATGCTGGGCTGCGCCCTGGAGTACTACGGGTGAGAGGGCCGGCTTCGTTTCCAAACCTTCCCCTTCTTAATCTGTGTTAATTGAGGTGTTGGTCTCACTTAATTGAGCCGTTTGGCTCGAGTTGTCTTCCAGCGGTCGCCCGCTTTCTGGCTCTTGACGCGTTTAATCACGTTGTTGTGATTAAATACCACCTCCTTAGCCAGCGCTTGCGTTTCCGTTAAAAAACCGACTGAAAACAGCTCAAGACTTCCTCAGGAAAAGCGGTGCCGTCTTGCTGAGCAGCCGTTTTTAACCTCGCGTAATTCTTTCCCTTACTTCCCTGTTTCTTTAACCAACCCTCCCACCACAAGGCTCCACCTGGGATGTCTCTTACACTTAAAAATCCAGGCGAAGCTGACGAGAACTCTCACAAAGAGATGGGAGTGCAAGGGTGTGCCTTCACGGTCGGCTTGTTTATACTCCCCGTTCCCTCAAATTTGGGAAAGCTCTTGGTTCCTGTCCCGCTTGCCCGCGTTGCCTGTTCCCTGTGGGGTGACTGTCGTTTTTGTGAGGCGGTGGTGTGAGCTGAATCAGCAAGGTGATACAAATGTAAAACCGAGGCTTGTGGTTAATCACATAATCCCCTTTTCAAACCATAAAGTAGGATTACAGCTGTTGCAATTACTTTTTCTGAAAAGAAGGTACTTTTTATTGAAGCGTCCATCTAAACTGATGATCTATTTCCTTTTTCCCCCCCTTCCCAGTGTATACTGGCCTCTGTTTGTCTTAATATTTTACTTCATCTGCCCCATTCCCCACTTCATTGCAAAAAGAGTAAGTGATGACAGTGATGCAGCCAGCAGTGCCTGCAGGGAACTGGCATATTTCTTCACAACTGGAATTGTTGTTTCTGCCTTTGGATTTCCTATCATCCTCGCACGGGTTGAAGCGGTAAGTTCTGCTTCCTAATTTTTATTGTGAGGCACCCGTTACTGAACGTAATCTTTAAGCGTACCGTTGCTGTTTGTAAATCCTGCCTTTAATTTTGTTACTGTGATGTTTCTAGATTCTGATTGAAGTAATCACTCTGCTGAAATTTTGTCTGTCGGTGCTGCTTTTTGACCTGAACAAAGGACTTGCATGACTGAAAAGCTTTTAGTTGGGTTTTTTTCCAGAGTTGTTTTGGTCCAATACAAGATACTATCACCTCCTACATCTCGCGCCTCTCTGTCTCGTCAACTTTTGCACTGCTTCTTGCGCCATCTTCCTTATTTTTATTTCAGAATGTCTGCTTTCTCCATTTAGGATGCTGAAAACTTGGTGACTGGAGTGCGTTATCAGTTAAAAGATAAAAGGCCAAACTTCCAGAGTGCCCTTCTGGTTTTCAGAGCATTTCCCAAGCTCATGCTTTGTCCTCTCAAAGTCTGAGGAAATTCTGCTAGCTTCTTTTCTCTTTGCTTTCTGAACTGCTCTTCAGTGGTGAGATTTTTGTCACTTTTGTTTTGCAAGGCAAAGAACTCTTTCATCCTGTCTCCCAAACTACCCGATGGCATTTTTATGTGTTGTGTTGTTTTTCTCCTTCAGTCTTTCAGTTTTGCTTAAAACTTGTGTGCTTAGTTTGGATTTATTTGTAATGCACGATTTGCCTGACGCTGCATTTTTGTTTTTAAGTTGTGGACCTGACAGTAGGCAGAACCAGAAGTGACCACGAGGGGGAACTCTAATGCATAGCTAGATCTTTTAAGAGTAAATCTCGCTCGCTTGAGTAAACTTAGTGGGGCAGATCGTTAAAGAAAGCTGTTTGCCTTTAAGACCACGTACTGTTTTCCATGCTTGTTACTGGCATTTATGTGAAAGGCTATCTTTCATTTTGTTGCATAGCAATTAAAGGAGAGCGCTAGTTTCACCAGATCTTTTTCTATGACTTAAGTATGTTTTAGTGACTTGTATAGCAAGGTAATTATTTTGTTCTAAAACATAGTGTTATTAGCCTGTCTGTTGAAGTCTTGTATTAGTAATATGAGTGGTTTCTAATTGAATAATTAGTCACATAAATTGAATTATTTACTGTTTGTCTTTTTTCTTTATGCTTTTAGCAGCTTTCTGTAGTATTTCGTTTAGTTTATCTAATGCATATAAATAACTGGCCTGAACCTATCTTACAAGAACTGCTTTGATTGTTTCATTTCCTTGCATTTCAGATCAAATGGGGAGCCTGTGGTCTGGTGCTGGCTGGCAATGCAGTCATTTTCCTTACTATTTTAGGCTTTTTTCTTGTGTTTGGTAGAGGAGATGACTTTAGCTGGGAACAGTGGTAGGACATCGCTCTGATGCTGGTAATATTTTACAGCAAGTATCACCATATGTATACTCTGTGTGTGTATATGTGTATGTATTATAACGTGTGTGTGCACGCTGAGATGTATGTATGTGCATATGCATGTAGTTTTACATTATCAGATCATAACATGCTTTTTCTAAATGCGTTTCAGCCAAAGGGAAAAGGCCTTTGTGACAGCTGTCTTAATGTATTCAGTAAAAGCTGGAATCACCATTGCAAATTTGTCCCCAAAAAAGTTTACAAAACACAAGCTGTTTTACTCATTTTTTCACTATATATGCATTAACTTTTGTTTTAATCACAGTAGTATCATTGATACATGTGATACTGGTCAGCATACCTGTTTGGTTTTTTTAAACATGTAATCAAAACAGGCTAATACAAAGATTATCCTACTTGGTATTGTTAACTTGATCGATCTTTCTGCTTTGATTAGGGATGAATGAGTACTTGCTTTTCATTTGAGTAATTTAATTTTAGTGGTTTTTCTTGATAACATAAAACCAAACGTAGGTTACGCCAACTCTTTTACTCCCTAATGAATGGTTAGAAATCCTTCCTTCCACTTATGGTTTTCATTTAAAAGATAATTCCCCTCCAAAGATACTCAGGCTTTGTCCCTATTCAGCTTAACAACTGTGGATATATTTTGGGAATAATATATTTTAATGTCTCTTTAATGCTTAGAGCTGACATTACTTCTCTTATGAAGGTTCACAAAAGAAGAAACTGTGCTCAGGACACTTACAATCACAATGTAGTATTCAACTCTGTGTTCTTATGTGTGAAATGCCTGAATTGCAAAGGAGTGTTCTGCTGGGTAGGACTTCTTAGCTCCTCAGTTCTCGTTGCTTTTAAAACATACTTATTCAACTACTATTTTCTTGTCTGTAAGAAAAGATTGTTATATTAAAACACTATATTTTTAAATAGCATTATCCTAGCAAACATTCACATGACCACACTTACAAAAGTAAACTTTATTACTGTTTTGACTTGCTGAATCCTGCAAATTGTGGAAGGCATGCAGTTTTGTAAAAATGCATTCTGATACAACCCTAACTCTGGAAGACATTTCGCTAATCTGCAAAGGGGTAAAGGAAGAGACACCTGAAGTTTATTCTTTCATAGAACAATGGACACAGAGAGGTTTCTGCTCTGTGAAGTGAGAAGCTGAATTCCTGCATAGGGTATGTTTTATTATTGCAAGTTCTTTAGACTAGTAGATTGCAAATGAGTGTTTTATAGTTGTGCGAGTTAGTTCACAGCAGACTATCACCCTGTACAGCCATGAGGGACATTGTGTAAGGAGGTAACAGAATCCACCCTACAAGATGTGGCACCTTCACCAGCGTGGTGATTTTTGCCCCCTAAGTTGTATGGAATTACTTACGCTGCTCTCCAAACTCTCTCAATATTTGTGTACTGCAAAATGGTGTCCTGTGGATTGCTGTGCGCAGCAAAGGTTCAAAAATTAATGAATGGTACATAAGCCCTCTGATACTGGGTCTTTTATTCATGCTTAATGCCCTAGAAGAAGGGTACATTCTGTGGTCCAAGGAATGTAATATCACTTAAGTAGGAATGGAATATCAGGTTTCAGGAAGGTTAATTACATGATTTAAATTTAAACTTCAGATGTGTGGAAGGTGAACAGTTCAGTGCTGAGGAATGCTGACTAGCTGTATTTTATACTGAAGTGTGTCTAGGCTGTCATTCTTGTAAAAGAAGAATTAACATTAAAGGACAATTTTTTCTGGATGTTAATGCTTCATCAAAGACATATCAGGAATAGAGTTGTAAAGATGCTGTGCATAAACAAGTTCTCTTACAGTGTCTTCTTCCTGACTTTAGGTGAAATCTGTTGGACCCTACTGATTTGTAAAGTACCAGCATGGAAATTATTTGTCCTAATTATGAGCCAAGTTGTTTAGAGTAAACATAGCTTCCACGTATAAGTCCTGCTTCAATTTTTGAGGAAGTTGCTTTTTTTCCTACACAATGGCATTTTTCACTCAAATTAGTGAAGTAAATCAGCAACAGTAATACACTAAGTGAAGTGCCTGATCCTGTAAATGCCTAATGTTGTTGCTAACAATTTTGTTTAACTCCTGTTAAAATACTCGTGTGCTTGCAGGGTTAGATTCTTGAGTGTTTTTACTCCTTGGAATTTATGTACCAAAGGCCGCAGTAGAAGTCTACAAACTACTTAATAACTGATGAAATTTTGCTTTCAAGATAGTGGCAGGAAAAACAGCTGAGATGAATTTTTCTTTAAATTAGAGTCATTATTTGTAGAACCTGTTGTGGATCTGTTGGTAAATGGTGTGCTTGTGGCAGACTGGGTTACAGGCAGTAAACATATGACAATCTGAAATGAAAAGGAGGACTAGAAAGCGTGGTCTTGAAGAGAGGTTGCTGCTTTGACAAATTATTCTATTGTACTGTATTTCCTTATTACTGTGGTTGGTGGGTACCTCATGAAATGGCAGGTAAATGTTAAATGGAGGAAGGCAATGCTTTTTTTTTTTTCCTTCTTTTGAAGCAGCTACATGCACTAATCCTTAATGTGAACTTCATGCAGTTTTCACCATGGACTTTTATTTTAAAAGGTTTAACTTTAAAAATTGTGTTTAACAGTGTTTAAATCATGGAAATCTTCCTTGACCTCTTTAAAAGTCAATTTGCTTGAATGAGTCTTCGATATCAAATAGGGTAAAAAATACTTCCAATGCTTTTTTTTTTTTTTTTATCAAGAGCTTCGCTCATTTACACAAACCTGGTGCTTTGATGGCTAGTACTGGGCATACCGTCACTACCTACCAGTAGCAGTTTACTGTGGTTTCTCTGAAATTGTTTTCCTATATGGAAGTGAATACTATGTATCCAAAGTGCCTTAATTTCAATACTATGCCGATTTTGTGGATGCATATACGTGGCAATATCACTATGTTTCATAATCAGCTGAAAATCTGTTACTGCGTTTTATAAAGCTTCCTTGTCAACTAATCATGTTTTCTGTAATTTGGAATGCAGTGCAGCTTTTGTAACTTTTGTAAACACTGTCTTTATTTTCTGTGATTGCCAGGTTCTCGAGATGATGAAGTGTTAAAATACAGAAATTAAAACATATTCTACTTTTCTTTTTGAATTGTCTAATAAAACTGACATTTTGAATTGTCTAATAAACATATCTGATGCTTAAATGTTTGTCTGTCTTAAATTTCAAGAGGTGACAACAGACTCTTGTGTGAGAGGAAAGAGAGAGAAAACATATCCAGTGCTGCTTTCCTAATGGTATAAATGGTATAATGAACACATTTCAGAAGCCATGATCTAATTGCAATAGGTGGAATTACTGTTATGGCATGCATTAGAATGTATTGTACAGGTGGTACTCTAATATGCGGGTAAATTTTCATCACTTACCTCTTATGTACATGGTGAATCTGTGAGCTTTTTAAAGGCGTTCAAAAAAAGATGGTGTGTAAGGTGGTACTTGCCCTCTTCCACTTCCCTTGTTTCGAAAGAGTCTAGAGTAAGACCCACCTGCTCTGTCAGCACTGGTGGGCAGGGATGCAGAGGGCATCAAAGCTCTCTTTCTTTTCTAGGTCAGCACTCCTGTAGTTAAGTTGGTGAATATATTAAGTGGGTGATTTTGATCCCACCAGTGCTTGTGAAAATGAAGCCTGCTCAGTTATTTTAATCAATTTGTGAAAGCACCCATCAGGAGAAGGCGGCTGTAGTGTCTGTGCTCTGAGTAGCTGATGCTTTCTGTTTACAGCAATGATTTGAGCAACTAAGTGTTGCAGAAGGTGAGTGTGTTTGCGCTTTGAATCCGTTAGCTGCTGGCTTTGCCCTCTTTTGCAAAATGAACGTTTGGGATTGTTGTTCTGTACTGCCTAGCCCAATACACTTTGCATATAACTTCAGGCTCTAGGCTTGGTTCCTGAGCTCCCTTATTTAACCTGGTTCTGGATTTGTGAGTATTATCTGTATGGTATAACTTTTATTTCCTACCCCTCCCACCCTTGCTCTCGTAGCTGCTTGTTTTTGTAGTTAATAGAGCTGTTAACCTGTCAACATATACTTAGCTGGAGGAGAAAAATAAAATATGCGTAAGGGCTCAGGAGCAGGGGGTACCAGTCACAGTCTTGCACTGGTTTCGTAGTCTCTTCAGTCCTTTAAGAAAGCCGGTAACCTTCCTAACTAGTTATGACCTTGGGTCGCTTTCTAAAAACTTCCAACAGACTTTAATCCCATAACATGAATGTAAGCTCATTAATACCTGGGTGTTAACCAAACAAACTTGTCCTAGTAAGCCACGTGTAGATTTTTATTGTTAAGCTGAAAATTATGTAAAGCTCTAAAATGATCTCTATAACCCCGATCTCAATTGTTAACACAGCGTGACTTTTAAGATACTACATCATTTACTCCACAGGGATTGTTTCTGATCTGTGATAACAGATGAAAAGACTATTTCATGAAGCTGGATGCACACCAGGTACTAATGACTAATTGATTTGTTTAAGTGGCCCCTGCAAATATGTGACCAGTATGTACTAGAGGGCTTGACAGGGAAGTGTCTCTTGATAAAACATGGAAGGAAGCATTGACTGGTGAATTGTGATTAAATTTTAAACATCAGCTGGACACTTCTAGAGAAACATTTTCTCCAATGGCCTGTTCCTGTATTTATCTCATTTTATTGTTTTGCTTTTGCTCTTTATGTTGAGGTTTATTTCAGCTGTGTCTCTGCGTTATTTTCAAAAATTGGTTACAGTTGTGTGTGCCCCATGACTAGCACTTCAGCTGGAGGTACTTCGCTGATTTTTTTGGAATTACTACTTCTCATAGACTAGGTCCGGATTTTAACAAATATTCTGGATACTATTTCTTTCTAATGGCTCATTTTAAATGGACTTGTTGATTGTTCCCTACTTCTTCCCCCATGATGGTGATCATCCCTTGTCTACGTGTGCAGATGGCTTTCCTCCTGCTGGCCCTCAAGGCCTGGAGGTCCTTGAGGCCATCTATGAGGCAGATACTGCTGGGGAGAGGACAGGGATTATAAAAACATACCTTCTTTTCCCCAGAAGATTCCTAGGGGATAGGAGGAAGATTGTTTTCAAAGTGAGACTAATCCTATGGCTTTGTTTAATAATGTAATTTACATATGATGAACATAATTGTGCAAAATTGTAACATTGCTGCCTATGAAAACGAAGAATTTCAAATACGTAGTTACAGCAGTCCTCCCAGGTGTCGTGATCTGAAACCGTGGTATTTGTTAGCAGTTTGCTTGCTGACAGCTGAACTGGCATTCAGTGGTAGAAGTTGCCTGTGTTATGTTGTATTTTTAATTGCATGTTTTCCCAGGGAATGCTTGTAAAATTAACTGCTCACTTTTGTGGAGTTTAAAAAATAAAACAAGCCGCACACAAAAAAAACCACCCCAAAATTGTATTCAAGCTCAAGTATAGTTCATTCGAATCTGTTAAGTGGAGACTGGAGTGCTGAGCCTCAAGCGGAGCTCAAGGCAAAAAGGGATGTTGATGTCTCCTGGTAGGTCCAGGAGGTCGGCTGAGGCTATCGATGTCTGTGAATTTTGGTTATATCACCTGCTTTGAGCTTCATTTTCTAGTACACGGGCTAAGATGCTTTCATTTTCTTGGCCAGTGTGAATAAATGACAGTTGCTGTTTGAGTGTTTTTGATTGCTTGAGGATTTGGGGACAAGTTAAACTATTTATTGTGCTTTATAAAGCATATGCTTGGAATAACAGGATTGATAATGACATTTATATGTTTTGCTTACGCTTTGTTGTGACTGTTTGATCTGGGCTTGTGATTTTGTTATTCATTGAATTCCTGCCTAAGACTAGTATTTCACAATATAATAGGAGCCTTTGTTACCAGTCTTCCATCTTAAAAAAAAAAAAAAAACCAAACCCAAAAACAAACAAAAAACCCCAACAAAAAAACCCCAAAACCCAAACCTAAAAGAGCCTTTACACGACATAGAAACAAAAGCTGCAGTGGTTGTAACTTACTGGCTGCTGATCAAATTCTCCCTTTTTGAAGCTGGTGGGAATTTGCTGTTGGTGTCAGTGCGGTGGGGAAGGAGGGATGGAAGAGGCCTAATCCCGCTAGATGCTGAAACCCTAAATGTCTGAGGGCAATCTGTGAGCGTGCTTATGAGTCACTTCTATGCAATAGACTGTCCGCCTTGTCCGAGTGTCTTGTTTCTTCTGGCTGCGCTACACAGGATATGGGGGTGATGTTGGCTACAAAAAATCCGTATGCCTGTATTTCAACAGAGGGCACTTTACTCCGGGAGAGGATTTAACAGCTTGTCCTCGTTTCTAGTGACATGGCTCAGTGTCACCCTGCATGGCCAATCTTTCTTTGGTATTCTGGTTTTTTCTAACTAAATAAATGCTAATGACTGCAATGAGACATTAGGATGTTTTAAACAACTCCATCATGATAAAACAATTTCCCATGTAATATGTCTTGAAAGAGAACTCTGTTCTCCTTCTGCATTTCTTCGTATTTTAAAATTAAACTATTTCTCATATACATACATAAAGTAAATTTTACCTTTTCAGTCGGATAATACAAAATAATATACCTTAGGGAGTCCGGAGCACGCTATCTCTTCTGTTCATTCCTTCAAAGAAGACTGTATTCTTAACAAATACCTTGCTGTTTAATTGAAATCTGCAGCAGAAAATATGTTAGCTTACAAGGATCTTTTAATAGCTTGACAGATACTCATTAGAAACAACTTCAAAATGCACAATCTTAAGCTGGTAGTCTCATAAGTGAGCAATGTGTAAAGTTACTTAGGATTCAGCAAATATCCTCAGTTAGGATTCAGATTATTCATATCCCTTTAGACACCTAAAGATTGATGCAGGTGTCTCTTTGTTCCTCTCCCCTTTTACAGTGTTTGTACCCCATCGTTAGTCTGTTCTCTTCATCTTTCTTTAGCCCTTTTCCCCCAGGGTCCAGCCCTGCAAGGAGAGCACAGAAGGTCCCAGCTCCACACAGGTGCTGAGCTGCAGCTCTGCCCTGACTCCAGCGCTCATCCTAACTCTTGGGGTTGCGCAGAAAGTCCTCAGACCCCTTACCTAACCCTGGCCTACCATAGGGCCCGGGGGGGTCTCCTCCCTGCTCCACGTGTTCTGTTAGCTACAGTTCCATTAAAAAACAACCAAGCAACACCAACCCAAAGCAACCCTCCCCCAATTGCTGGTAGTTCCAGGTTCTCTGGAGTGAGAGGGTGAGTTTTGAGCTCCCAGTCAGTAATTGCAACCAGTCCTTGCTTCCCTGCCCTGATGGGACTGAGCTATTGTCAACTCTGGGTGTCAGAAGCAGCTGAGCCAAAAGCAAGTCACATTCAAAATGACAAACAGTGATTTATGCGTAGTAATAACAAGATGGAAAGAGGGGCAGGCAAGTGGCAATTTAGAAGGAACTATGTCATGAAATACTAATTGGTTCTGCATGTGAATTGATGTCTCTGATTTCCAATTTCTAATTATTTAAAACTTGTGTTTAACAGAAAGAGGCTAAAAACACTCAATGCTCTTTTGTAAGGACTTTCTCAGATACACCAGGAAACCATTCTGAGATGACAGCTGCTTTAACCAGAGAGAAACAGCTTGAGCAATTACAGTTCCTCCTTTTGAGTGCTATTGTCTTGATTGTCTTTCCCCCATTTCCCCTCATTTGCCTTTTGGTGTCTTTGCTATTAAAGCCAGGATTTCTTGTATAACTTGGTATAGCAACATGGATATTAAAAAAAAAAAAAAAAAAAAC
>VYZV01042248.1:80333-93170 GCA_013401275.1 Pandion haliaetus
TTTTTTTTTTTTTAGCACAACCTCGTTTAGGGAAAAAATTGGGTTTGCATTTTGTAACCACAACACTGGCTAACTCTTAAAACATCTTGTCTCTCCAAGGTGGATGCTTGGCCTTGAATTTGAGAGCTCCACAACAGTTTGTGTTGAGGTGCTGAATGCTGGCTTCTGCTCCAGTCACTTTTCTGTCAAACGCATTAATGAACCAGAGAGCTTGTTTAGAAGGACAAAGTTCATTCCCCAGAAGGTCCTTTGGGATGTAATGAGGATTAGCCAGAGCCTCTTTCTAGATGTGGTAAGACGAAGCAGAACAGATGTATGGGTAGCCTTGGGATCGAGTCCTTGTTTTCAGAGAAACTAGCACATGCTTTTAAAGAATGTACTTCTACATGATATACATCCAGCATTACTAGATAAGGCCAGTAATCACTACACCAGGATGCATTTCATTAACCTTACTCCAGTACAACTGGCACAGCAGAAATGTCTAGGTTATATCCCTGATTTGATTTTTGGAAAAATGGTTGCTCTGTGGGACAATTCCTATTAAATGTGTAAGTACATACATATATACATATATATATATATTTTTTTTTTCATATATTCCCATGCAGACTTTTGTAGGTATAATTTCTTTCTAAAACATAGAATATTATGCATAATGACTCCAGGATAAGGAAAGAATCCACTCTTTCAGTATAACAGAACTCAGATTTGAACAGGGAATAAAATACCTGACTGGAAAGAACATCGTAGTGTATACATTAAAAAGAAAAATCTGTTTTCNCCCCCACCCCCACCCCCCCCAATAAATCTTACAGAAGAACTTTTGTCTTGCAAATCAGTGAGTTGTCTGGGTCTTGAATTGGACTAAAGGATGGTGGTAGATTGATCATTAACTAGTGAGAGGATTCCAGCATGAATAAATAAGTCAATCCTGCTCTTCTCAGAGCTTGATTCAGCTCCTGTTGAAATCACTGGGTTTCAGGTTAGGACTGAATTTTCCGTTCCCTCAGTGAGCAGTAAATAGTTTGGTACCTCCATAGTCCGATCTGATTTCAGTGGAAATCTTTTCATTAAATTTCAGCGAAAGAGTGCAGCTGAAGTAGGTAAACGCCATGTGTGGTGGCTTTTGAGAAGGCAAAATGCGATGCAGTGCAGCGCAAATTAAAAGGCAGCAGTTCCTCATGGTGCAACTCCCCGCGAGTCCATCAGTAGCTGTGATGCTACACGGATATCTACAGTCGCGTTAAAGTTTACAGTTTTTCTTTAAGATGCAGTGATGGTATTTCTGATTTAAAAAAAAAAAGTCTCAGATGATTGTAATTGGGCTGTAATTTATTACCTGTCTTATTGGTGGTGAGATATACAGTAAATTTCTTGTGCTAAATCTTAAAGGCTTTGTTAATAATTTTTAAGAGAGTTTTAAAAGATAAACTTTTTCACTAGCTCTGATTTGGTATATTTGGATGTTTTTTAATGTTCTGTTTTAAATATAAACTCTTACTCATGTCTGAAGCTCTCTACAGAATGGAAGGATTTTTATTAAATACAAAAACCTAATGTCTGCTTTATAATTCTTGGAAGTATATGCTCTGGCAGTGTTTATGATTTACTGTGTTTCACTGTGTGAAGTTTGTTCTGAAATGGTTTCTCAAACTTTGTGGGCTGTAAGGTATTTTTAAAATGTATACCTCTGATTTGGTATGAAAAATGGCCCCATTAATCTTAGTTTCATCTTCTGTTTATACAGTGAATGCTTCTGACAAGTGATGGCAGTCGTAGTTAATGACAGCACTGATATTTATGCATACCTCTTTTTCTTTAGTGACAAGAATAATTACACCGATAGACAGAAATAAAGTCGCTTTTAGTGGATCATTTACAAATAGATCCTGAACTTTCTGATTCTTTGTAAAAGACTTTGTATAAGTAAATCAGAAGGTAAAACCATCATTCTTCCGGCTATCTGACATTTAAGTGCCCATTTTTATCGTACACAACTCTTCTCAGTTACGGTGTAAGGTATTACAGGTTACTGAAGCTAATTGTATTCTCTTCACTAAATCTCTTCTGTAATGTGCAGGTAATGAGGAAGTCTGTAGGTAAACTCATTATGAGGATCAGTCAATACATGTTTTCCTGTAGCATTTTTAGTAATCACGTTAACTTGATAGCATTTCCCTGGCCTTCCGAAAACTTAAATCGCAGTAATAGGCCATTTCTAACGACTGTGTTTTTCTTTGGAGACTTGAGTGTGGGAACAGGATTTAGGCTATTTTGCTCCCATTTAAACATCAAAACTTTCTACCCAAAAGGAAACCTTTTGAAGTTAGTTATATTAATCATGTTTAATAGTCATTTTTATCTCTCTTTAACCCACATACAAAGAAACTGGAGTGGTGGAAATGAAAAGTGGTGAGGTGGAGGGAAAGGCAACCGATGCTTAGCTGGGGTTATCTGTGGGTGCCACGGTATTAGCAGCCATTCAGATGTCCTGCAGTCAGACGCATGATGGAATAATGCTGCATTAAATATGACCTCTGTGAAGGGAAAACCTGTCTGAACTGAATAGTCAAATCAGATTTGTGTTTGACGCGCTTCAAGTGGAGACCTTTTGGCTGAAGTACCTAATCAATAAGAGAGAATCTTGATGTTTGGAGATGCGGAGTGCCTCCCAATGCGCAAAACAGAGGCCTGCGATGTTTTAAGCAGGGTGCAAGCCATGGGATACAAGTGAAAGACTAGGATGTATTCTGTACCTGAATCTTCTCTTCTGCTCTAATCTAGTCTTGCATGAACAGCTCTGGTCTGCATACAGCACAGCATTTTTGTCTGTGGGTGGAAGGACGGAAGTCCGTGTCTGCGCTCCTTGTGATCCAGATGTCAAGGTTCATGGGTGTTTGTGGGGGACCTTGCCAACAGAAACCAGCGTGAGAGGGCTGACTCCTTCCCTGCCCATTCTTCTCATCCTCTCCAGCATCAGCAGAGGTTTAGCCTTTACCTCCTCGTGCAGAAGCAACAGTGCTTGGCAGAGGGAGGTAATGCTTTCTGAGGGAACGTTTCCCATGCGGAGTTCATGTGGGAACGAAACAACGCCATACGGATCACCTCCCTCCCCACAAGCCTCCCTCCATGCGTCAGTGTGCTCCGAGCCTAGTTCACGCGGTGCTGAAAACTGGGGTTGCTACAATAGGAAACAGCTGTCCGAGTCGGTGCTTGTTGGCTTGGTGCCCACACCTTGCTGCTCCAATTTTTGCTGCCAAGTAGAGGGTAAAATTTTCAAAATGCAATGTCACAGTCAAAAGTGCTCTCACCAGCGCCTAAGCTTGAGGGTGTAGCACCCTTCCTGCCAGCGGTGGGTAGATGGTTCCTGCTGGTAGTATGAGCCCCTTCACAGGCACTTCACTTCCCCACCCCCCCCCTTTTGCTGGGGCTCTGTCTCCCTGTTGACCCTTTCCCTCATATCAGAATCCCATGATCTTCCCTTCGGTCACACGTCTTCTGTGCCAGGGCTATCTGTACACATCATTTCCACCCCGACGGGGTCCATCTGCTTGTTGTTCTTGCTTCTTCCCGTATCTCGCCTTTCCTAGCCCGTTTTCCCCTGTCTTCCCACCACACACTCTTTCTATGCCCTTGTATTTTTCTTCTCATGCTGTTTTCCTATGCTGTGCCGTCCTTCTCACCCATTATTATTTGTCTAGAAAATAAGTCATGCAGAATGTCAACATCTCAGCGTGGAGAGGGGTCCATCCGTTCACCACTCTTTTTTCCATTCCATTTCTCTGATTTTCTTCCAAAACTATTGGCCACTTATGTTGGAATATTCCCTGATGTTTTGAAATTGTCAGATCTAGCCCTGAAAAGTTACTGAGACAGAAATGTCTTCACTGCTGCACATAATGTCTAGGCAACCTAGTACATCTGTTTTTGAGATGCATGCAAGATGTGCTTTCTAATAGGTCTTGATCACAGTGCATCTTAATATGGATGAAATACTGCCAGAGTTTGGAGACTGAGACTCAGATCCTCAAGGGTAGATGCCAAACTCCCCCTAAAATTAGTGCCTAAAGATGCAGTTTGGAGCAACGTTGAAAAACTAGTAGCTGAAAACTGGACACAGTATGCTAGGACTTTGCTTGAGATTTAGGTAGAATAATCGGATTTTTAGATTTTTCATTGTTGCAGCTACTTTGGGGCAAATTACGCTGTTTCCTAGAAGTTAGGAGAAAAAAGCATGTTCTCAGTAGACACTTGATTATGAAACAGATCCAAACATGATAGACTGAAGAAGATTCTAAGGCTGAGATGGCTCAGCAAAGGGCTGCTGCCAAAAAGCCTAATGAAACTAATTAATAGTTGCTTGATGAACCACTCAAAATAGCAATTGTCGCTAAACTGGAGCAGCAAACATGGGACGGCGCTTTTAAGATACCTGGCATCTTCAGCAAGTTGAATTGCTGTGCAAAGCGAGTTGTATGTAACGACAGGGACATGGTACGTTGGGCTGCACAGCACATCGTGCTGCCTGGTGCCTTGAAGGTGAGTTCTGCCTGCCCTGAAAATACGATGTGTTCGTCTTGGCATTGTTAAATGCTCTGTGGCTATTCCTAGGATTTTAACCATATTCTAGAGGTGATTGTGATCAGAAGTAGGTTTTACTGATACGTCATGAATGCATGCAATGTTTGTACCAGCAGTTCATATATTGCGATGATCTCAGTTTACTTTTGACCCTGACACTCGGAAGCAATGCACCCTTTCCAAACACATAGCAATGAAATCTTTTCTGCGTATAGTGTATTCCAGTCATGTAGATACGCTAGCTTACAGTTTAATCACTGCATTTACATGGCCTTGACTCAATATTGTACAAGTCACATAAACCAGATGGATTCCACCTGGAGGAATTTACAGTCTTGGAGACTCTGCAGTGCGACAGTCCATCTGAACACTCAAATTCCTAGTTAATCTCTTCTTCCTTCTTTGTTTTAAAATACTTCTGTCCAAAAATCAATTTAGACAGAGGTGTTCTTCCTTCGTACTCTGGTGTTACATGAGAGGTAGACGTTGATCTTGGAGAAAACAAATTTTGAGGCGGTCTTTGCCGAAGCAGTTGGGGTCACAGCTAGCGGGCTAGAGAAGATCTATACATGGTGCAGCTTGGGAGAAGGTAATGTGTAGGGAGTGGGAGAAGAGGCAGAATTAAGGCTGCCCTCATGGGCAGAGGCACTGTGGCCTTGCAGGCACTTAAAGGACAGAAGATGAGTGATAGGACTGTCTGGAGTCATACAAGACTAATGACATGAAATATGTCTTGATGGATTAGGAATTGGTTTGGTTAGGAATTGCCAGTGTAGTTGTGTGACTTCTGTTTTGCAGGATAAAGTCCGATAAGGAGTTTAGGACAGCACTGGCTACTCTTAAAATATAGGAAATAATAACAAAGAGATTCTAATTACGAGTGGAATGTAAAAATGAAATGATGGTCAGATCTTTTAAGTCTTCACATGCATTGGTGTGAAGGTGGTTTCAGTCTCTGGAGGTCTGGCACTCCTAGATAGTGGCATGTCCGGAGTCTCTGCTCCAGCTACATTTGTCAAAGAACATTGTTGGGTTTTCTTCTTTTCTGGACTGCCTTTTTTGTCCTCCTGAGCTATAGTGGATGAACACATGATCCTTTCCTTTTTTAGAGAAGAACAATGCATCTGAAAAAAGCTATGAAAGACATGTGTGACGTTCTTTCTTATTTAGGAATTTTTTCCCTTTTGGGATGGTGGGGCAGGGTGGGTGAGGATCCTTGTACCGTTCTCTAACTTCTGCTTTCGTGAAAAAATGGTGGCATTTTCATTTATTGCGGGCATGAAGTAGATGGGGTTTTTATTTTGTGTTGGATGAAACTCATCACTGATATATAAACATTTGAAGTAAAATCCTGTTTCCATAGCCAAAACCACAAAAGTGGCCTCAATTTGGATTAGACCACTGTTTCATTTGGTATTTTTTTTCTGTGTAGTATTGAGTCTGTGAACGTCACACTGGGCAACAGGCTAAACTTCTGCCAGGTTTAGAAATGTCTAAGTTGCAAAAAGGCCTATTTTTTTCCATGAAGGTATTTCTCTCTCTTGCAAGTCACATTCTGTGAATTCATATCCTCTGTGCTAGATGACACACTTGAGAAACTCAAATTAGTGCCAGGTTTTATAAAGCGCTTCTGGAGATAGAGTTCCACCACCCACTTAGGGAAAAAGTAGTGGTGTTTGCCTTCTTTTTGCTGAACTGTAGTTGAGTAGTGCTCTCATCCTGGCAGGGGTTATGGGGATGATAGACTAAACAATGCTTCTCTTCTGAACCAAAAGCAAATCCTGTTTTTTCCATGGTTATGACATCAGTGAAGAGTAACTTTAAATGACCAGCAGTGTTTTGGCTGTGCTACAGTCCCATTCATCCACATTTTCACTACAATCTGAGTGGAGTGTATATACATCAGGAAGAAAAATAGAAAGAAAAAGCAAGTCAACCCATTGGAGAGGTGTCTGATAGCTCTATGTAAGTTACTTGCACTTCTTCCATTATCTTCTGCTCTCTATATTTTCTAGCTGCTAATTCCTGTTAGATAAATGCATGGTTGAGAAGTGTTTTTACTGGAATCAAGAACCCTGGCCAAAGCACCAATGATTTTTTTTACCCTGTCAAGCTGCATTTTGTTTTTATAATTCCCTTTATTTCATCCAACGCCACCTCCCCACCCCCATTTCCCTAGTAAGTGTTTAAGCACACCTCTGCAGAGGGGAGAAATCATGGAGGATCTATGGAAAGGTGCAGCTGTAGGCACCTGTTCTCTAGTATTGTATGTCCTTGCTTCGTTTCCTCATCTGCCAAAGAGGGTCACATTTTGCGAACTAAATGTCGTGCTTCTGTAGAGTGAGAACAGAGTTTAACCATGCCAACTTGCAGCAATAAGACCCCATGGAGAGTGGAATAGGTCTTCCAACACTGTATCAGGGCACTGCAAGCTTAGGGGCGTTCTGCTAGCGAAGGGGCTACCCAAGAACAAAGCTGGCTGAGCAAGGCTGTCCACGTTCTGTGTCTTGTGATTACTCACTGTAACTTTCATGAAGGAAACTGATAGGTATGTAAATGTAGCAGATGTACAGAAGCACTTGACAATGATAATAAATCAACTGGTAAGAGGCTGGAAAAATAGTGGAAAGGACAGCAGAGGCAGAGCTCAGAATGGGCCATGCTGCTTTGTTATTCTAACAGGCTAAAATAAAAGCTACAGAGGAGAAGACTATTTGTCCAAAGAAATAATAATCTGTTATTTTACCATGATTCCTACAAGAGGAAACTAAATTACAGAAGGACTAGAAAAGCAAGGTTTGTCTTATTTCCCCATACTGCAGTTTTCTTTCTACATACACTCTCCTTGTTCTCCCTGGAACCAGATTTCATGTTCCCACACACGGGGCTTAGTCATTTAAAAGAAAATTAGATCAAATGTATTTTAATTTATAATCTGAGGAATAAAAATGATTAGAGAAAAAGACAGTTTATTAGAAAACAGGTTTGTCATTTAAAATATTGCAGAAGTGAAGTACAAAGGTTAACATAGCAGATTGGTTTTCTGTATCTCAGAGGCAGCATAAGTACAACCTGTGATGTAAATGTTACTATAGTAACTAGTGTTTTTATTTAAAAGCCCAGTAAATAGACATATCAAACCCATATAGCTTGTCAAAATGTAAGTTAAACTGCAGAGCCTGGTAGTTGGAGGAACGCTTTTTGCCAAACTTACATTTTTGCTGCANAACTGCATTTTGGCACTCAGGCTTCACTAATGGTGACAGCACTAATTACCTGGGACCTCTCAGGCAGCCATGTGAAGGCTTAAAAAGGGATGAAAATTCCTTCTAGTGAATTTTCTGTAGACCATTCCCATCTGCCTCCCTTGAAAGCTTATTCCTAACAGCTAGAGCTACCTACCTAGCTGTAAAAAGAATTAAGAATATGTTATGAAATATTATATAGTCCTCCCTCTTATTCCACTGATTCAGCTGAACGGGAGAGAGGTGTCCCTTGAGAAGGCAAGTGTGTTCAGTGCCGCTGTCTTTTCCTCTCTTCCTTCCTCCCACTCCATCTAAGCAGCTGGTGCAACTCTGTGCCCCTCCTGACCCTGTGCTGGCCGCAGCCAGGGCTGCCATCAGGGCTGACTGTCCCGAGGTCTCAGCTCTGCTCTCTCAAATTTGCATTGTATGCTTTGATTATAAAGTAATTACAGATTTGCATAAATGAAGGGTCATTTCTTATGAATAGCAAGGATACGTGCTTTTTGTGCTCATCTTTCCGATTTTGAAAACTTCCCTGTGCTTGCTAGCATAAACTCATGTTAGTTGTTTGCCTAAAAGATAAGTAAGAGTGGGTCCTTGCTGTTTAACCTGTTGGCATTACACATTTCGTGTTGGACAGTGAAGTTTTTGTGACTAGACCATTGATGCGTTTGAGTTTGATTGCCAGGAGGAAACCCATGTTGTGCTGCATTTGACAGTTTGTTTCCTAAAAGATGACACTCAGAAGCATTTGGGAACATCACAAGCTTAGCAGGTTCTTGCAAAGAGGTTGGGATACGACCTTTGCATCTGCCAGCTCCGAGTTCTCAGAGGGGTTTTGGCACCCTTCGGGCTTTGAAGATGTCGGGCATGTCCCGCAGGGTTCCTGTCTTCTGGGAGAGATGGGATTTGGGGAAGGAGACGTGAAGGGAGCGAGCCTCTTAGATCAGCTTTTAGAATGGGTGCCAACAGGATCTGAGCCCCCAGGCAGGCTGAAGGAAAAGTCCTAACAAAGGACTGGAAAGATTGAGAGCCAAGAGGGAGGAGCAAATGGGTGTGAAGCCTGTTTATAAATGGAAAGAACTAGCTTGAAGCTAGGGAAGGCGGCTCAAGTATATTTTAAGACTGTCGCCCAGGGAGAGAGGGCAGTAGCAGACAGAAAACTGGAGAATCTGGATGCAACTCGCCTGGCCAGGACAGAGAAGGAAAGGCTCTTACGCAGCTTGCCACAGGATGGAGGGAGACTGAGGTGCTTCTCCACATGGGAACAGAGCAAGGTACAGTGCACTGTGCTGCCTGGTCAGATTCCGAGCTATGGCAAGGAGAAAAATTGTATGCATAGTACCTGTAATCTGACACAGCCCATAGAAAAATCAATGTTACTGTGCAACAGTGCATCTGGGTTATGACATAGATGAAGCTTAAGTCTCGCTTGCTGTCAGTGGTCATCTTTCTCAAGCTGTTAGTTAAAATTTGGTTTTGATATTGCTGATTAGCTGAGATCAGGACTCACTGTGAGTGAGCGTTTCCAAGGGAAATCACTTGCACTGAGGAGAGTATACTTTTAACAGGCAAGACAAGAAGAATCGCCGGTATTAGCAACAAATACCCGATGAGCTGAGACCGGTTCCAGTGACTCGCTTATGATCAAACTAATAACTCTACGCAAACGTGGTGCAAGTAGTGGAGACCTCGGCTGACGAGTCTGTACGGCCAGCACGACACCATGCAAGTCTATGGTGTAGGTCTGGGACCACCACAGACCCGTTCTCCTGGGACTGCCCTTGAGGCAGTAGGCTCAGCTTGCAAAGCCACGGTGGCTTGCTCCCCAGTGCTTACAAGACCAGTTAGCATGGCCAGAGCCGGCCTTTCGGGCTGTGCTCAGGCTGTCCTGCCAGTGAGCAATCACAGCTACAAACTCAACTTAAACCTTGTAAGCTTGGCTGCCTTAGGAAAGAGAAAAACTTTCTTCAGCATAACAGAGCATATCAAATGTGTCTCTGCGTGTGTACAGATACAGGAATGCATTCATCAGAGAACATAAATATTTAGGTTTTTGGTTTTAATCTCTTTCCCAGTTATTTTTTTAAAAGCACATATTGACTAGTTATCATTAATTTCTCTTGATGATGAGATACAGCTCCCACAGGATGACGGGATCACTGGGTATTTAAGGTTAGAAGGGATTTCAGGAACTCTCTAAAACAACCTTCTGCTCAAGCAGAGCCAGCTGTGAGATGAGGCCAGGTAGCTCATGCTTTTATCCATCCTGGTCTTGAAAACCTCCAAGGGTGGAGACTGCTCTTCCTGTTATACTACTTGACTGTCCTCATGGGGGGAAAAAGTTTTTATTTCTATGATTTTTGAACACTCTCATTTCAATTTATGCCTGTTGTCTGACCATGCACCCGTTGAAGAGCCTGGTTCTGTCTTCTTGATAACCTCCCCATAGGAATTTGTGCACTACTTGCCAATTTGTGAACAAGTTTGGCACTGATGCGTCCAGAAGATGACATGTTATTCCCTGCAAAAATGCCTGCTGTTCATAAGTATTTTTAGTATTGTTTGTATGGATGCTTCAGCCAGACTTATTTGGGAAATTCTAAGATGGTTAACGGAAGTAACACAGAAGCTTAAAAGCACAAGGAAACATAAAAGTCTAGAAACCTGATGTGTCTATCAACTTGAATTATTAATGTGTGCAAAAAAAGCATGATGCAAAAGTGGGCAATTTGTCGCATATGAATCAAACTTTTTACACTTCTCTCATGAATAATTTTCAAAGTCTCTATTATCCTCAGAGACTTATCAGCTTTGTGTAATTGCTATCTATATGACTCACTGAATTACTTCATCCTCTGCAACTATTTTCTTGCCTCAAAAACTTCCATTTAAGATGGCGCTAGTTTATATCACAATTTACATATATTTAGTGCGCTCTCCATTTTTTTCTCTCTATATTAGGAATGGAGTATTTGAATGTACACGTTTCTGACCATCTAGAACATGGAGCTGAGCATAAATATCCTGAGGACAACAATTCTGGGAAGGAATACTCATGTTAGGGGAACTATAGTAAAAAACAGTTCTAAATCAAGGTTTTGCTGAATATTAGCCTATTGTTTCATAAGGTTTTCATCTGTCTCTTGCTATCCTTCTGTTGTTTCCTGCATGCTTTTTGGGACAGGGAGCATCCTCTCACAGTGCATTGGTAGAATATCTAAAGCATGAAGTTCCTTAGAGGAAAGGTTTAAGGTTAATACAATTCTGCAGTGAGGCAGGTTTTTCGTTAAAATTAAATTTAACCTCAAAGACAGAACTTGTTAACTATTTGTCGGTAATTTCTCCCGGATTTGTTTTTCACAGGAGAAGGATCTACTCCCTTTTAGGTGCTTGTCCAGTGTGTCAGAGAGAGAGAGATGAATTTTATTCTTTTTATATGAAAGACACAGATTTGGAATCCCACTTCTCATTTCCCCGTGGGCATCTTAATAGCATGTTACCAGGGTGCTCTGCAGGCAGGATGGTTCAGCTGTTCCACTATTCAGAGACAAACTGGTCTTATCCTGCCATCATGTGAGACAAAAGATAGTAGATGAGTTTTACAGATCTTTAAAAAAGAGAAGATCTATTCATGCTACACCTTGTTCAAAAGTTTCTCTTGATGATAGCATAAAATGTCTGAGAGTGAGTCAACGTTCCAAGATTCCTATTTTGCTGCTAGCATCTCTGCTGTTAACAGATGTGATTCATTCCTGTGTGCCCCCAAGGTGAATCACCGTCAATGAGGTTTAGATGGCTGACGATGAATGATTCTGTCCTGGAAGGTAAACGTGTGTGCTCCTAGAGCTGCAATTGTTTCTCCAGTCCAACGCAGCACTTTAACTTTTTGTGTCCTATAATGAAATGAATCAAGGGAGGACTTCTGAAAAACAGGGAGGAATTATCCTGCTCTAATTGAGAGAGGTGTGTCTCTTGGCTTATCTTTATTAAATGAACACAGTTCACACTTGCATCAATCCGGAGAGGAAATTTGAGCGTGCAGCTGCTAGGGGTTTCCAGCGAAGGAAGAACATACATGTAATACCATTATCAAATACAACCGGATAATGTCCAATAAGTTTTGATGTCTATTCAATTGTTCTTTGTTCTGGTTATAAGACAAATCTATTTTTTTGATTCTGCAACTAGAAGTTTAGTTTATTAGTGTATTTGATGCCAATTTATTGTATCGGTCAAAGTACAGGACTGTAATATGTGTACAGCCATGGGAAAGAGATGGATCTCTCAGGGGAAAGAACGTATTTTTTGCACAGAACATGTTTAGTCACAACCTCTGGTATTTTTAATTTGCAAAGCGGATTGCAGAGAGTATTTCTGTGGGTGTACAAAAGGTGAAGTTTAATTTTGTTGGTGGTCTTAATACAGTAGCAAGCTTTTGGTTGGCTGATTAAGCCTGGATGCTGGTAAAGAGGTGCAGAGACATTAAGTGCAAAGCATTCTTGCAGCAGCAAAAATGAATCACTGAAAACATCCCCTTGTGGAGGCATAGCCCATCTTTCCATTAACTTCATAATGAAAACAGACTTTTCACTTCCGGTGGTCATTAAATGATTTAGAAAAAGTTCTGATACATACATACATATCTATGGGTGATTTGTTTTTATAGAGAATACCAGTATTTGATTTTTCTGCAGCAGTTCTGTAGTTAGTCTCTTTCACCTGTTTAAGTATAAATTGGTTAACCTGGCACGAATCAAACTGGATGGATTAGAAGGGGAAAAAAACCCAAGAAAAATGTTGAAACCCATGCTAAAAACCCAGAAGGAGCTCAGCTGTGCTCAGAAACGACAAATTTAACCTGGTAGAACTAAAGCTGAATTTCTAACACTTTTTCAAGCTCTTGCAGATGCATAATCGCTCAATTTGCACCAAGTAGCTAAGATTAGTATGCTTCAGATTTCTGCATTGTTATTCAGAACTGGAAACCTCAGAAAAGTACTTCTGT
>VYZV01042249.1:9957-24515 GCA_013401275.1 Pandion haliaetus
AAATCTTTGCAGACAGCAGCTAAACTCTGTTTTCTTCCTTCAAGATCTCCTAACCCCTAGCAGGTATTATCTCACGTATAGGACAGGGAATTGTGTGTCTCCAGCAAGACAATTGTCTTGAAGTGAGGGCACCCAGCTACTGGGGAGACCCTCTCGTTTCACAAAAGGGGTGTGATCACTGCTACAAAAGGAGAAGAAATTCAGCTTGCCTTTGTGCAATCCATCCGTCGGCGGCATGCAGAACAGCAGATAATAGTGAAGCATCATACTGTTTGCAGCAATCGTAGTTACAAGAGCAGTGCTCTGTTTTGCTGGGTGTCCACAGAGGTGAAGTCAGTGTCTGCTCCAAAGAGTTTACTATCAAAGTATCAGTGAAGGGATAGAAAAATAGAAGCTGTTCATTCTGTCTTACAGATAGGTAGCAGAGGCAACAGAGGAAGAAAGGCAAGTGATATGCCTTCGGGGTCTCGAAATGGAGTGGGTAATAGAAGTGAACCCGGGGCAAGTGAGGTGGTTTAAAGCTAACCTGGAACTTTAACTGACAAGTCTTTTCCTTTTTCTAATATGCTCGGTAGGTGCGGAGTGGTACTATTCTGCAGACAAGTATTTATTTAATATACTTATGTAAACACAAAATCTACAGAGCTGAGAGAATTCATTATTCCTCCTGCTTATTCTAGACATGAAGCTGTACAGGCTGGCCCATCAGTTGCTAATGCAGTTGTGAAATAAACAACTTGGAAACCTCCTAGGTCAAGTTCACATCTTGTAGTGTGAAGGTACGCATCAGTCTCTGACTCTGCGCATACATACACATTTACTGCTGCATCTCTCGACATGCCTCCAAATGCCACATTTTCTCTTGAAGCCATCTAAGCCCTCGGCTTTGGTGATCCCATGTGGCAATGAGTTTCACTGACTTGGCTCGGTGAGGATGCTATTTGCTTTGGTCAGTTTGGGACAAATCGTAACCTGCTAATCCTTGAATAACGCGAGGATCTTGCGCTGTTGCATTGTTACTGTTCTTCTTCCCTCCTGGATTTTTTATTGGAAATGACCCAAATTCATAGTTACCACTGCACAGAGTGCAACAGTAGTACAGACCAGCATTTCACGCACTGTGAAACCTGAGCAAGGGGAAGCTCTGGCACATAGCTCTTAAATTCCTCCCTCCTCCTTTTCAGAAGGTATCAAACTTGGTAAAATCTTGAAACAAAACATTTGCTCTTTAGTTTTATGTTCACGTGTAACATCGTCACACTCTGGCAGTGATGGCTCAGGATCATTCAGAGGTAGAAAGGGGAAAACCTCACAAGAGGCAGAGAAATCACCCCGACACATCTTTCAAATTGTTGTAGGAATTAACGAGTGGCTCCTGTTAACCCTCAAACCAAAATGTCACCACAATAAATTTCTAGCAATACCAGAATGCACCGGCGGCGTGAAGGGATGAGTCTCTTTTGCCTACAAGCTTTAATTTAATTCTTTTTAACTCTACCATTTCCAATGGTCTCCCAACAGGAAAGCGAAACAGGAATCAGAAGCTGAGGTGCTTTGCAAACTGTGGAAGAAAAGAGACTTTCTGCCTCACTTCTCCCTCCCCTAATCCTCGTCACACTCCCAGGAGGGCTTATCTGAAATGGTACCATGTGGTCGTCTCATCAAAAGACAAAGTAGCAGAAGATGCTGAAAATCACAACTCGCTCCCTCCTCCAGCCCCCATGCTCGCTGAATGAAAGGGAAATGGTGGGGTTAAGAAAATAAAGTTCTCTCCCAGTAACGCTGCCACATAATGAATACAGCATTATTATGCAGAAGGCCTCTTGAGACATCGGCCTAAAAAATTCCACTGAAAAAGGAAACACCTGTTGGAATATTAACTAGGACAAAGTCAAGCAAGGAGAAAGAGGATAGGTGGCCAAGAGGTTGGAAAATCTAGGAGGAAATGTTGTAGGGATTTTTCTTTATTTTTTTAGAAGTGTGACATTCCTAATATTTGAGTTCCTAAACCAGCAAACTGCATTTTCTTCATGCAAGTATCTGGAGGTAATGGAAAAGACAAAAGAAAGCCAACATTAGGTAAATGATCTATGTTTCTAAGAGCAGAGCTACTTTGGACACCCTTACACTATAAGGCCCACAGTCAGGAACCTACAGGAGCAAATGGATTCTGGGTACTGGAAACCATTTATAGTTCCTATTTCATAGGGAATTTTTTTTTTTTTTTTTTTTAAGAAAAATCTCAAAATCATTTGTAATTCTATTTTGACCATGGGAAGTTTTCTATTAAGCTGAACTCCCCACTCTGTTTTACAGGTTTGCAAAGACCTAATATACTGTAATAATAAATTCCGCTTTGCATTCGCACAGCCTCCAAGTCCCTTGAAGAATGCCAGCAATCTTCCTTCCCCATTACCCTGCCTGGGAGACTGAGGCACAGGACGAGGTCTCCTCGCAGATGGGCGAGACCAGAGAGCTCTGCATTGGTCTGGGCATCTAGAACTTAACTGTGAAAGACCCCAACATGGAAAAGAGAGTTGAGAAATACACCTAAAGACCATTACAGCTGTGATCCCAAGGCTGCACCCAGTACATCAAAAGAAGTACAGTGTGACCTCTGCTATACTTCCCAGTACCGGACAGTCCCCATTTAGTTTTTCACAAGATGGGTGTAGAAAGGAGACCGAAGTTCACTCATTTTGCGGTGTTTGCTGCCTAACTGGAAGATGTATCATCAGCCAGACCCTATCTTCAACTGAATATCCAATTCAGACTGAATTCAGCAGGACTTCGCACAGGTTCGAGAGCACTATAAAGAACAGGAGCCTGCCTGCAAGAGCACTTATACTATGCTAGGAAACATGATACTTAGTTGTAGTGCACTTGTAAGCATTTTTTTCTCCAATACTTGTATTTTAAAGGGAATAATGTTTCTTTCCCTATAATACACTAGAGAAGTATCTTGATCCTCTTGTAAAAGTCCCTGCAGAGCATGAAAATAATGTGTTTCAAAGGTTTAAACTTGACATATAAAGGCGGGGGCTGAGAAGCCCAGTGCTTCACAGGGCAGATACGCTTACATACACAGGGCAGGTCTATAGCCTTCCTATAGACAAAGAAATGCTCAGCCTCTCTGCATCACAGATACGATGCCTGTTTCTAGAATCTCACCCTTTTGAATAGGCTGGATGCAGAAATTAATCATGATAGATGTAAAGCACAAAGCTTCACTGAGACTTTCAGCAAGGCAGCCATTTCCCACTGCCTGCCTCGGGAAGAAGAAAGAGAAGGAAAAAAAAAAAAAACCAACCCACCAACAAAACCCCAGCCACTTACAGGGATCTGTCTTGGCAGCTTAGCAAAAAACCACCGAAGCTTCAGAGCAGTGCTTTCAGATTAGCCCATATACCACACCCAGGATGTATGAACACTATCAAAACCTCCTCTGCAGCATATTGATTATCCAGGATAGCCTCGCTAAAGAAATAATAAATGAGCAAGCAGCCGTCCTCAGACCTATTGACTGGGAGGAATAAAACCTCCAGCTTTCCTTCCTGCCTCTGCTCCCTAAAGCTCTCTAAGAAAGTGGCCCCACCCTCCTCTAAGGTACTTGTATTTTACAGACAGCTCAAGCTCATCCCTTTTATAATGAGCTTCAGTTTATCCTGAGAACTTGGAAAGCACATCAGCCTGTCATATCCAGCCCCATTAATCTTTAACCCTTTGCACACTGACTCCATCCTACGATAGTGATAAGCAGAAGACTGGACACACAATTCCCTTCGGGCATTTTTTATGGAAAATATCAGTGGCTACTCACAACATCATGCTGAAACCTGAACTACTGGAAACACTTTCTTAATAACACGCAAGGTTGTTTCTTTACGAGAGCAGCTGCTTTCACACTCCCAGTGAATATTTTAGCAGAAACGTGTGTGAAGGAAGGAGCAGGAGTGAGTGTGACTACGGGTGCATGAAAGGGAGGAAGCACCTATAGGGTACCTATAGGGAGAGCAGCCTAGACCAGAGGTTGCAGCACTACCTTAAGCATCATGAGATGCATACTGTCCTTTGCGCCCAGCCACTAACTGTGCGTTACCTTGCTTTGCCAATGCCTGTTTCCCCTTCTGTGTTTTGTTTATTCATTCTATAAGTACTCCAGCAGGGACTACCTCCCCCTATGTATTTATCAAGAATATAGCCAGTGGGGGGGGGAAATGATCTTAATTGCTGCCTACGGGCTAGCAGTCCTTACAGAAAAAAAAAAAAAAAAAATCACAGACACAGACAAAATACAATTTCATCTTATATTTATGCAAGTCATTGGAGTTTTACTGTGATTTCAATTAGGGGTTGTATGAGAAAAAAAAACCAAACCAAAACACTCTGTGTAAGGAACCACAACCAGAAAAAGGTTGGGAGATGCTATTACATACACAACTGCAGTAGATATATTATTGGTACCAATAATAACAAAAATAAAATTGACATGGCCAAGCCATAGTTTACATTTGGGTTATTTATCATCTTGCATTCTTTTGTTAACAAACATTGAAAATAAAAGCAAAACACTCTTTACAAATACCAGCACTAAAGTAATTAAAGCACAAACAGTGAAAATTGAGCATTTTTTTTTCAGCTTGGTTTCTCAGCAAAATGTTACATATGGGTTTCTTGCAGTCTGTGTTCTCCTACCACTTCCCAAATTTTTAACTTTCTGGCTAATTTCAAACAAACTAAGAACACATGGTAAAGGCCTGAAATATCCTTAATTCCATGAAAATCTCAATAATAGAGGGACGAGGTAAAGGCAAGCAACACTATCAATGCCACCACTGAGAGAAAGACTAAGTTCACTCTTAATTCAACATTAGCAAATCTACGCAGAAACAGTGCTGGAAATCAGGCTCCTGTACTTTTGCTAACCCCAGAACCACTACTACTTCCAACAAGTATGAAAAGCACAAAAGCAGTACAGACTGGGTTGATAATCTGGGGGCAAAGGAGAGGCCCAGAGCATGGAAAAGCTTCACTTTGTCTGAGAAAGGGAAGAAACTGGGAACAGCCAGAGAAAGACTCACTTCTCATCCGCATGGGACACCTATTCCAAGCAGCTGCTTACAACTACTGTAATAAACCTTCTCAATCAGAGAGGTGCTGGTGCAATTCAGACTTTTAAAAAAATTAAATAAATAACAATTGGTTTGATTTACACAGCTTCCAAGCACTCCCATCACTCTCTAAAGCTGTTTGGAGGTAACCAGGTCTGTCCTCTGAAAATTAAGGCAAAGGAGCCTTAATTAAGCCTCCGAAACACTCAACTCCACAGGTCCACTTGTATGAATCAACTTCCAGGACATTCATTTAAACACATTTTACAGCCAAGACCATCAAAATTGCCTTAGAAGGAGCCAGGGTGACTTACCTCGGTGCGGGGAGGATGAGCTCTCCTCTGGGGTGTTGAGGTTGTACTTCTGCAAGAGCCAAGCTGGCCTGGCTGGCTCCTCTCCTTGAGCATCCCCACCACCTGCCCTCCTCCACAAGCTCCAGCTGGCCCAAAGAAGCTCTTCAAGGAAAGCAGACATTGTCATCCAATAAAGACTGCTATCCAGAAAAAGTGTCCTCCATTGGAAAGATAATTCTAATCAAAAGGGTTCACTTACAGGTTTTTTTGTTACCTATACACTGGCTGAAAGAAAAAGACAACAGGAACTTCAGCAGATGTTCAGTACTTGCTTTTGCTTAATGAAACTTCCTTTTTTTTCATCTTTAGAACATCACCACACCCAAACATACCTATCACGTGCAGACTGTAGAAGCTGAAACATCTTGTGTACTTTAAATGCCACTCTAAATCCACAGCATCTCTAAAAAATAAGCCCCGGAGACCACAAACTGTGAACAGAAGCAGCATTACAGAAAGAACTTTTGGAGTCATATCCACATATACCTGATTTTTCAGCCACAAAAAGTCCAACTGTTGTCATGCTGAATAACACACAGGATCAAAAATACAGAAGGAACATGAATTAAAGCCATGTTAAAATACTGTTGAGTGGTGTGTAAGTGATTTTCTATTTAAAAACCAACACTTAAATAATCCATTTTTATAGGTTTGTTATACTACATTATTTCTGCATCTTTCCCTGAAAGTAAATTACACATGGCATTGATCAGACTCCCTCTCACTGCACAAGTCAAGTAAATCCATGTCCATTTTCTATCAAAATGGTGCCAATTTCTTTGTGCCAATATTCTCGGGCAGGCAGCCATGTATAGTGACCTCACTGGGTTTTGACTCTTCAGGTGTGCTTGAGCAATATCCAAATGCCCTAAAAGGAGCTACAAGAAATCCTCTGTGTTCATTAGTACCAGTAACTTGATGGCATTTCCACGGCTCCGTACCCTCTGGAGGATCTCAAAGTCTCTCTCACCTGTGATTTAAAAGGGGAATCTTAACTTTTGCAAAGCAAAAATTTCAGCAATGGAATGCTATAGCCTTTTAAAACATGCAATATTTAATGTTAACTTGAGTCTAGCAGGAAGGAATACCTAGTCCACAACAAGAACATAATTTCAGGAAAATCAAAAGTGACTTGGCAAATTGAAATTTCGCCAAGGTACAAGCACAACTCAGTGAAAGGGAACTGTGCATGGGACCACAAGCTCTCAAAAGAGGTCCAGATCTTTACCTCATACCTTTTGCAAAATACAGGGATCTAAACCTTTAGATTCCCCATACCATGTCGAGCATGCAGGACAGGAATAAGAAAGGCACGTGGCTTGAATGAGGAACACTGTGTTCTTCTCCGCTGTGACTACGAGCAAATTACTTAGTCACTTGGTGACTGTTTTCCCCATCTGTGGAAGAGAATAATATTGAATGCTCACTTTGCCCACACACCATTACGTTAAAACTGTTTTAAAAGGTACATTTTCAAGCATGGTAGCATCATCAGAAGTTTCATCCTGGGAGTCATTCTGCCCAGATATTCATGCAAAGCAATACCTTTCAAGAGTCAGGGGTTCTTTTTCCAGCTTTGACAGACTTGCATTATGGGCTAATTAATTTTTATCAAGGGCTTTCAGAATGTCACAGAAAAAGGCACTACATAAATGGAAAGCCATTTTAAATAGTGCTGAGATGAAGCCAAGGAAAACAGGTTTGGATCAGAACCTGTAGAGCTCTAAGCCTTGGGTTGCTTGAATCTCTTATAATAGTAATTAATGAATGAGACTGCAAACATTTGTTTTTCAGACAGAACTATGACCTTGGTATGAAATGCCTGAAATCGCTTCAAAGCAAAATATTTAAGTTGTAAATATGTCAGAGCACACTGAAAAGCATTTGAATTTAATCTCCTGAGCTGTGCTCCACACTTAGCTCTTCTTGTACTGCTTTTATTATTATAATCTTGATAAAGGCACTCTGAGGTGAGAAACAGAGCTTAATAATTCACACCCAGTTGCAAAAGGCAGTACTTAGGCAAAGCTCTAGTTGTGAATTATTACACCTGAAGTCATGTCCTGGAGTGCGTTAGCCACAAAATCTCTTCTCGGTGGTGGGAAGGGAGGAAACGGGTAAGGAAAAGGATGCTGCACGGATATAAATGCATTTTAAAAAAAACCCTACCACTTAGCCATGCCTGTTCAGGTGCCCTTCTAGCAGAAAACAACCCAGAGGGTGGGAGAGAGGGGAGAGTGCAGGTGTAAGCCATACAGGGAGAATTCAGTATCAGACTGCTGTTGGTTACATCAGCCTAGCAACTGTTTATGCAAACAATCTGGCTGACTCATTAAAGTACTGCTCTGATCAGCTATTAACTGTAAGTGACAGATTAAGAGGAGAACAGCATGAGACAGATACTTCAGAAGTGAGAGCAAAACACACTGGGAGCTTCGTCTATGTTTTAATTCCAGCACCCTGCTCCCTGCCCCCAACCCTCTCCTTTGTGGCAGCAGCTTCACATGGCATGTTTCATATTGTTTAGTGCATATCTTGGCGCCCACCTAGACAGTTTTGCATTCTCGGCAGCACCCGGTGGCACCCACATGTTCATTTGACATTCCAGGGAACCCATTGCAACAGCCACACATTCTTCCTCGCCTTTCTGAGGGCTTCTTAGATCACAGATGCTCCTGGTATCACCCACTGTGCTTCAATACTTCTCATGTCCCATGCACATTCTTCAGGGTCTAATCCTTTCAAATAATAGTGCTTTCCTTCAGATGCTGCCTGATACCAATGAAAAAAGGGCTGAGATAGATGCTTGCTCTTTTTCATTTCCCTAAGCTGATAGACAGGACTTGTCAAATGCAATCAAGAAAAAATAGCTCAAAACCTGCTACTATTCTATTACATATTTCATGTTCTCCATGTAGCAGGGAAGCCCCAGTCCTAAAGAATTTCCACTTTGAATTAGAAAAATCTTATAAAAGCCACACCTGGTTCTCACACAGCCCACAGTGAATTTGGGGAACTCATTGCCATGGGAGGTTACAAAGTCCATTGAAAAAAGGGGATTTTAAATGCACCTAGACTAATAAGTAGAAGAAAAACCCACCTGAGCTAGCAAACACAAAAGCTATAGGTTGCCAGAAGTTAACACCCCATTCTGGGAATCTGTGAAGGCATTACTGGTGGTGGTCTTGAACTCTGAGCATCAGTTACTGGCTCCTGCTCAAGGCTGGAAGCTGGCTTAGAAGGACCTTGAACCAACTGATCTTATAGACAAACTCTGTACAAGCATTATACTGGGCTAAAATCCATATGGTTTTTCATACAGCTCTCATAGAGGTTAGGAGAACAGCAGGCCTGGGATAAATCCAACCCCCACTGAATTGTTAAATACCAACTGAAGCTTTGCCCTTCCCCTTTCTCCTCCCCTTTTTCTACCCCACTGGGCTTGACTTCAAAAATGGAAACATCTGAATCCTCTCTTTTTTTTAGGGCAGGGTGGGCCCTGAATGAGAAGCAAGCCTTAAGTAAACACACCTTTGCGCTACGCAAGCCAACTCAATGATATAAATTTAATTTCCTTTTCATACGGGCCATATCCTTCAAACATGCCACGTGGAGCCCAGGTACACTGCACGGCATCGTCTGTGGCTGCCTTACCCCCGAAGCCATCCAAGCAGTGGCTGGCTCATCATCAAACCCAGACAGCAGAAATCCTTGCCAGCCTCTACCATGGTGTCAGGCTGGCTTGAGCCGCGATCCCCTTAAACCTCTTCCCCTCTCCTGTGACACGGAGGAAGCATCACTAATAGGCCTATGCAGCAATTAGCCATTAAGCCTGATATCTCATTAATAGTTGCCAGCAGCAGACGCCTAGTGAAGGGTAGGAGAGGAAGGTAAGTGTACGCTGGTATTTCCACAACATACTCCTCTGGTTTCAAGTGGTCTGCAGTGACTTTGGGACAGCAGTGGGATCTTTGTACTTGGACTGTAATTTCCTTTCTTGCTAGCAAACAGTTAGCTCCCTAGTGTACCTCCCTTGACTTAAATAAGAAGCTTTGTGAATGATGGGGTGTATAAGCTGGTCACCATCTTGCCCATAAATATTACCCAAAACACTTTATTTCCTGCAGAGATAAGAATATCTCCCATCTTTATAAGTTCCACATTGAAATCAATATGGTCCGCATTTAAAATGCGCACACAAACATGCATCTATCTATATATATATAGTATGTGTTTCAATACATACCATATATATAGTATATATTCCCACATTGTGCAGGATTAAGTGCATATTTTCACTGAGAAATAAATAAATAAGCAACCAGCAATTTCTCAATTTCTTCCTGCTGCGTGGCAGTGGTGAAAATTGCTTAGAAATAGGACTATTATAAATATTCTATATATAACCACACATTGTGGAGGAGGGGGGGAAAGGGGGAGAAGGTTTGTATGTTTGAAAAAACGTGAATACAAAGGAGGGCATAGAAACATATCCAGCCATTTCCACCTCGGTGCTATTTATAGCTATAGTGTTACGAGGTGTTTGTTTAAAGGGGCACCGGCAGAGTATAGAAGGACCTAGCCCTCCTTCAAGGAGGCATGCAAACAATATTAATTTGGCAAAAGAAAGGCGCACTAATCTGGCCTGAAAAACTGTGTCTGTTCTTGCTTTTTTTCCGTGTCTGCAAGAATTGAAGTTTTAAACTGTATTTACTTCCTCATTAACACTTTTATTCATCTAGCCTGAGGAGGTGGCTCACTGGTTTTGGGGTCGGGCCCCAAACCAAAAAAGAAGAAACAGGGAAATTAGCAAGCATTTCTGCCACCACCCTTCCCAATTTTCCCTTCTTTACAGGAGGCCTTGGCAAGGGATTCAAATTTCAAAATGTTCTGGTTAGCTCTGCAGTTGGTCGAAAGTAAAAATGAAAAATACTCACTTGAACGCTGCCAATTCTTCTGTGAATGTATTTAGTTTTGAAATTCAGTAGAAATATTGAAATAATTGGGATGAAAAATTCAACCAGCTCCTTAGAGAATACTTTGCTTCTGAAGAGTTATAGTACAAACCCCTGAAGAGCTCTCTATTGTTCCCTTGTGAGATGCCATATGGAGTAGGAGGGGTGGGAACTCAAGGGAAGAGTTATGACAATGAAAACAAAAACATAAATAAAATAAAGGAAGTTCTGTGTTCTCTGCGGGGACATGACTAAGGACTCACCAGTCCAGCCACAAGAAATTTCTGCTCCTTGAGCAGTGCAGGGATAAGATGGCAACAGCACAGGAGGGTTCTTTCAGTCCTGAGTTTTTACAGAAAACGTGGAGGCCAGCAAGTGAATGAGCATCCCTGGAGGCCCTCCGGCTGGTTTTGCCATGCTCTAGTCAGCACTTCGCCAGCTCAGCCCCACCAGCCAGACAAGTTCTGCATATTTTTATTCATAATAAGGAATTGTGGCTGCCCCGTGACAAGAATAAGATGTTCTCCCACACTCCTGCTTTGGGAAGATGTTGAATCAGGGATCCTGGTTCATGTACGTGGCCATAGCCGCAGTGAATTGCGCAGTGTCCTGTGCTGCTCAGTGTAAAGGGAAAACCTGTTTCTTGCTCTCCTGGAAGCCTGCAGAGCCAGTGATGGCCAACGAGTCCCCTCATAAGGCTGCTCTGTCAGAGCCCGTCAAGTATTTCCAGTTGTAATGTGCTCTTCCCATGCTAGCTGAAGTGCAGGTCCTTACACGGTGCTCCAGCCCATTAACTCCTAACTCACAGGCATGAAATTTGCTTACAGTCCTATTGACGTTAGCAGAAAACACATTAGTAATAAAAACACCCATTCCTCCAACAAGAACTGCAATATGGTAATGAATATCTTGGTTCACTTTAGGAGGCTATCTGTTTTGCAATTGCAACTGATAGCTTTTTTAATAAGCTTATAAAACCTGTCTGAAAGAAAACGTTGGGCCTCAGTGTCCTCTCGCTTAATCAACGCAAAGTGGGAGGGAATACGGTGAGGCATGTGGGCTAGACTCACGTCAGTTGAATTCAGGATAGCATTAATGGGAGATGAAAATGACACCGTGCCTGGCGGAAAACAACTGTTGCAGGAGCCCAGTCCCTTCCTGCGGATGGATGGGGGTTTCGCTGCTGCAGAAGCAGGTCTCGGGAGGGGGCAGACAGCAACAGCTCTGCCATCCCCTCCTTCTTTCCAAAGCTCTAGCTTTACACATGATTTTATTAAGGCTACTGGGCCGCTAATTCTAACAGCCTTGTTTTCTGTCTCCCAACGGGCTTGTTGACATACAAAAGCTGTCCTGCTTTGGCTCTGCAATATAGCCTGGAAATAGAGTAAAGGCATGCCTATGGGTAGGGGAAAGAGTCACAGTGGTATAAATTACTTTTACACTGGTACATGCTGTGTACTGTGCTGTGCCACTGTTACTGTTTTGGTAAAAACAATGCTTATGTCTATATAAAACCTGTATTGAAATCTAGTCATAAAACAACAGCTATCAGATTCAATGCTTAATTATATGTTTTAATTGTTTAACTGCGGGGGCATTTGGCAGTCATAAATACACACTTAAAAAAAAAAAGGACTTGAAAGAAGTTGAATCAACCTGAGAAAATAAAATATCATCCTATAAAATGCTTGGTATATTGTTACTTTGATAAGTTCAAACAAGTGTGACTCACTATACAACCATTCTATCAATTCTGAACAAAAAACTGCATGGGATTATTATGCTTTTAATCCAAAGAGCTGGGTATTTGGAATTCCTCAAGCCCTTTGTGGTGTCATATTAGCTAGGCCAGTCTCTCATGAAAAGAATGTATTGTTGAATAGAGTTGAGTCCGGATCTCTGCTCCATTGGGTTGATAAAATGGCAGTTGATTTAAAAAGAACCAGCTTGTCTGGAGAAAGGATTAGCAGATTAAGAGACTGCATGTAATTTTTTTTTATGTAATGTAAAGTTACATTTCATAACTAAAAGGGATTAATTAAAACGTTAATAGAAGGAGAGATGTTATTTTTCCAGGGACAAATGCCTCACCACACATATGAACATTCACTTTAGTTGCTGCTGCCTCAACAGTAGGAAACGAAATGCTATTCTCTGCGAGTAAGAGTTGACACAGAAAAGACAGACAAGAGGTTTGTGTGGTGGCTCAGCATTTTATTTTCCTGTTGCACTGATCTGGATTTCAGAACAGGAAAAAAATTTCCCTGTGCAGCTCGCTCTATATATACACACATGCATTATTTTATCCCAATCCTTTTTACTTGCAATGAAGAGTAGAGCAAAACTATTTTGCCCAATACATTTTCTGGTCTAATACGATGCTTTTCATTCTTTCTTTTCATGCTTTGTTTCTGCTTTTTATTTAGAGAGCTGATTCTGCTTCCCGGCTTGTACATTTTCAGTAAGTTAATAACAGTTTTGCAGTAGGGAAATGTGGACAGGACTGTTAGTGTCCTGTTCTGTAGCAGTAATTTGCAGGAAAGTTGCAAACCTTGGCCATAAAAGCCCTACCTGAGTACAGTTTTAGCCTTGTTTATATTGAAAACTTCAAAGTAAATCATGCCAGAAGGAGGTGGCAAGAAGCTGTCAGATTTACTGCCTGTGTCAGAGGATTCAGCTCATCTTAAAATCCTGGTTTGAGGCTTTGCTGTTTTGTTCTGGTTTCTCTTCTTTCCTAGGAATGAATTTTTACCTCTTGAATTTTGGACTCCCCAGGTTTCTTTGGCACTTTTGTGAAGCAATCCAGGGGTGCTAAACAAATCTGGGCTGAGCCCCTGCCCTGGGAGTAGGCACCCGGCAGTGTCGAGGGGCTGCTGGGGGGGTTGCCAGGGCAAGCACGGCAAGCAGTCCCCAGCCCCTGCACCAGGAACCCCAGCACTGCACCCCATGGGCATCCCTGGCACCCCCAGGGCACCTACTCTCTCACCTTGCCCTCCATCTCAGCTGAGGATGGGCTTCTCAAACTGGACAAATGCTACTCCTCTGATTCGTACAAAAATAAAAAAAATTCTAAATTCATCATTATTTTCAGTCCTTTCCCAGCTGGGCAAATAATTTGAGATTTGTACAGGAGTCTCATCCCCCCTATTAAGAATAACCACAAATAATCTCCCTCAGTCTGTCATTTATTGCTAGCTCTTAAATATACCTGTGCAATAAATTTTAATTGAGTGTTATAAACTTGTTCAATTACCGCCCTAAGCATCTGTGTACAGATGTGCATTGATGATGCCATGTTGCAACTAGCAGAAATTTCACTCTTTAACTACCTTTCCTTTCACAAAAATTTGGACAACATGACAATGTGCTACAATAAAAATGTGTTTTCTATAATGTGTTGTCCAATAAAAATTTGGACAACATGACAATGTGCTATGTGTTGCCATATTTGTTTCGACCAATGGCTAACCTATTACAGTGATCTGACACTGATAATCAAATTTTTCAGAAGAAAGTACGTATCTCCTCCTGGATCACAACAGAAAACCTTAATGAGGAACTTTCTTCCCTACACTTTCCCCAGTCATTATTTAAACTATGCCCCAACTTAGGAGGGTTGGTGCTGGTTCTTTTCGAAGAATAGCATTGCACCCATTTTACTGCAGATGTTTCCATTCACTGTACAAACGTTCAATGATTTTTTCAAGCCTACCAAATTCCTGGCCTCAACCATGTCAAGAGACAAAGAACTCCACAGGTTTTTGTAAACTGTACAAAACCCAGTTCTTTTTAACTGTTTTGAATGTACTGCAATTCACCTTCTCTGCTCCTTTTATTATTTACTTCTATGTTCTCTCATCTGAACAATCTCTCTCAAGAAATTATTCTTTTGAGAACTTTTGCGGGCATCTAATTATTTCTGTTGTCCGTCTCCCAGCTGTTTCTATTTATTCTGTATCCTACTTGGATAGGAGTGACCAATATCATGGGACACTGATATAATATCTTTATATTTTCAATATCATGTTCCATAATAGTTGCTTTTTTTCCTACTGCTTCACTGGTGTTTTTCTTAGCCACTGCTGTAGACTGAACAGTGATACCATTGAACTGTTCAGTTACAGACCTCTTTTTTTTTT
>VYZV01042253.1:0-41770 GCA_013401275.1 Pandion haliaetus
GGCCCGGTGGCTCTTCCTCCCCGCCCCGCAGCCGTCCCGGCGGGAGCTGCTCGGCCCGCCGTGCCCCGCCATCGCTCTGCGCCTTCCCTCGCCCTTCCGGACTGTCCTTCCGAGTCCAGCCCGGGCAGGCGAGGCGGACGGGCGGCTGCCGCTCGGTGTTTGCAGGCTCTTCCAGTCCTCGGGCGCTTCCTGCGAGGACGAGAGCCGTGCCCGAAGAGGTGCTGCGTTCAGGCCGCAGCTGGACTCCGCAGCCGCGGGGTGCAGCGCTTGGCTCGCGCTGAGCCCTGCTTTTTGGGAGCGAGTCTGAACTGTTGCTTTCTTCCTTCTGCAGGTCGACTCCTTCAGGGAGCGGATCACGAGCGAGGTGAGTATCCTTCTGCCGCTGCCCCGGAACGCGATAGGGCGGGAAAGAGGCCCTTTGGCCGTATCTTTCTGAGAGAATTGGTTGCGATTTGAGCCTCTCCTGGAAGCTTAGCAGCGCTCAGGGTTTCGGTCACCAACTGGAGCGAGGTTACGTAGCCTCATGGCTCTCCTGGCATCTTCTCACCTCGGCTTAGCACGACAGTTGCTAGCAGGCAGAACTTGTATTCTCTCCTGTTTCCTGCCTTTGGACAGTTGACTTCCCTGGTGTTCTCACCTGCTATCGTGAACCTCGCGGCATTGTTTCACGTTGTCGTCTGCTCTTTCTTTCTCTCTCAGGCTGAAGACCTGGTGGCAAACTTTTTCCCAAAGAAGCTCTTAGAACTCGATGGGTTCCTTAAGGTAAGGTGTATGTTGTCCTCTGTATGCTCTTTTGTTTTCAAGCCACGTGTTGAAAGCAACGTGGCGGGTCTTGTCCTGTGTATTTTCTTCCGTATTTCACCTTGTTACAAAGACGCGAAGTAGTGGCTCGGTCGCTTGGTGCGTTTGAGTGCTGTTAGCTCTAGAAGGGGGTGCTTCCTTTTTCAGTTTTCTTCGTGTGATCGTCACATTTATCTTTCTTACGTGTTTGGCAACTTCGGGCTGTCCTTCGCGATGCTGTAGTCTCACGGGGATTGCAGCGTTGCAGACACTTGATAGCTTTGATCACAGTCTGGAGCTGGCACGCTGTTCTTGGGTGGAGGGAGGTCTTGTCACAGGCCTATTGTTAGACTTTTTTTTCATTCATCCTTATTTTATAGTTGGATAAGAGGAAGGCCTGAATCTTTTGTCTTTTCATTGTGTTTGGTGTGACAGAATTCGTTAGTTCATAATTAAATAACAAATCTGTTTTATTTTCCAGGAGCCCATCCTGAATATTCATGATCTCACTCAGATCCATTCGGACATGAACCTCCCAGTGCCTGACCCAATTCTTCTCACGAACAGCCATGATGGACTGGACGGGGTAAGGTTACTGTCTTGGCTGTGATCCCTACTTCTGTTAATTAAAGCTGCATGGCTTGCTCTGTGCTGGAGTAGGATATTCTTATTTAATAACAGGCTATAGCTCTCCCAAAGGCTTTTAGGAATTGGGCTCTCGGGCCTGGGAACTCTGCTGGAGGTAACGCTGTGCTCTGCAGTCCTGCTTTGTTTTTAAAGAAGGATGCTTAGAAACCAGGAGCGTAGCAGAGGCTCTAAAGTTTTCCTTATTTCCTTTGCAACACTGTTAAAGCTTACGACTAGTTTGTGAGTAAAACGTTTTGTATATTTTAGCCAAATATGAAAAAGAGGAAGCTGGAAGACCGCGAAGAGACCTTTCAGGGTAAGAGTCCCCAAGTCTCTTGTGTTGCTGCCTGCCCCTTGAACCAGTGCACCATGCCTTAGGGATACGAAGTCACGTGAACCCCACTTGCCCTGTCCTGACAGCAGCTGCTGCTTACGCAGGCCCGTCCCCACAGTCTCTCAGAGCCTGAGCTATGGATGTTCTGTTGTGGAGGAGTCAGGTTCCAGCTCTTAGAAGCATAATTAGGACTACTCTGATAGATATAAGTAGTACTGGCTTGAGCTTGGCCTGCTGACAGAGGCAGCTGATCTCCCTGTGGCTCTGTGCTGAAAGCTCTCCTTGTCTGGAGGAAGATACCAGGCTTTGGATTAAGCTGAGGCAGAAACGGCTCATACACATGCATCAGGAAAATCCTTTGTGCCCAGCCTCAGCAGCCTAGAGTTCTTCAGCTCTCGTCTCCGCTCCGTGTTTTCTCTTTTCCTTCCTTCCTTTGTGGTAACTGCTGTTATCCCATGTCAAATTTCCCCTTCCCCACAGGTTAGCTATAGCCTGGCTCAGTGTCCACTACTAGCCTTTGCGGGAGATAAGACGCTCAGGTGGACCTTCGGTCTGATCCCCTGGCGCAGCTGTTCCTACGTGTCGTTGATGCGAGGCGTTTTTCTCCTTTGCTGCTAGGTACCAAAGTGTTTGTGATGCCCAATGGGATGCTGAAGAGCAACCAGCAGCTGGTGGACATCATTGAGAAAGTGAAACCAGAAATCAGGCTGCTTATTGAGAAATGTAATACGGTGGGTATGAGCACTGGAGCAAGTGGAGACAATAGGATGCTTTTACTCCTGGAGAGGCAAAGCTGCTCTGAGTGGAAGGAGCAGGCCCCTCTGTATTCTGTAGATGAGGAAAGGCAGGATTCATAATGCAGTGTCTGAAAGTGGCTAGGAGGTAGGTGTAGGGAAATAACGTTTTTCTGAGCCCTCGGGGAGCTCTGCAGTTTGCCTCCTGAATGGAGGAGGATCGTGTCTGTTATACCAGCTCCTTCCTTGAGGCTTTCCTTATCCCTTCTTTTGCACAGTCACAGACCCCTGCTGAGAGCTTCTGTGGCACAGCCAGGAGAGCTTCCCAAGGGAAGCTGTGCTTGTGCTGGCTTGTGTGGTGTCCCAGCCATGTGGGACATGATCTCCTCAGAAGTGTTACATGAGCATGAAGGACCTGCAGGAGTTTATCATGAACTGTGTGGCAAAGGCAGGGTCCTGGGGGGCTTTTGGTAAAACTTTTGAGAGAGGTCTCTGTGGAGATGTTGGCATTGATCAGTGTTGTGATCGCTCCACTGCAGGTCAAAATGTGGGTGCAGCTTCTCATCCCCAGGATAGAAGATGGAAACAACTTTGGTGTTTCTATTCAGGTGAGGCACCACTGGCTCTGTGCCCTGCTGTAGGAGAGAGCTGTGCTACAGGGACGTGGATCTCTCGGGTTCCTCTGAATCTTTCATGTGATGGTATCCAGCAGCTGCAGTCATGGGGTTGGTTTAGGTTTTAAAACCCAAACCTGAGCTTGGCGTGGCACTGCTGAGACGTGTTGCTTTCAGAGCCCTGAAGGCCAGCTGCAGTCTCATGAAGCTAATGGCTTCCTTGTCTTCCCTGCAGGAGGAAACAGTTGCTGAGCTTCGAACTGTGGAGAGTGAGGCAGCGTCCTACCTGGACCAGATTTCTAGGTAGGTGTACAAGGACAGACCTCTTTTTTGGGATCCCCTTGAGAAAAGTAAAGTGCTTGGGGAAGGTCCTCCAGCTTTTCTAGGGCAGTTTGGGCCTGAAAAAAAGTCTTGCTGCTCTTTATCTGACCTTTGGTCTTTCCCTTTTCCTACCAGATATTATATCACAAGAGCAAAGTTGGTTTCCAAAATAGCTAAGTACCCTCATGTGGTAAGTAAACGGGGAAGTGGAGATTGACGTGTTATGTGCTGCTGCTTTTTGGGACTCCTTGGGCCAGTTCATCACTGTCCTTTTTGAGCTGAGGGTCCTGGGGGGAAAAGAGGGGATCATACAAGGATGCAGGACATCTGCATTAGAGGAGAGCAAGCTGAAGGGGGGATTCCTTTGTAAAAGGTAGGATCTTCACTTGGTGTATGGGAGGCACAGCTGAGCTCAGGCCGCTCAGCCACGCATCTGCTCTCTGTAGGAGGACTACCGCCGCACAGTGACAGAGATCGATGAGAAGGAGTACATTAGTCTGCGCCTGATCATTTCAGAGCTGAGGAATCAATATGTAAGTGAAAAACCGGAGCTCGCGCTGGCTCCTTACACAGCAGTGGAGAGAGAGCCCTTTTGATCCTGCTGCTGCTCCCCCCCTTTCCCTGTGAGAATGCCTAGTCCTGGCAAGAAGCCTCTCGTCCCCACTCTGGCTCTAACGAGAAGAGCCAGCTGTTGCCCCTCCACCATCTCGTAGAGGTGCAGGTGTTTCCAACTGAGTGTTCACAGGAGTCTAGCACAAAATATTCCTTCCACCTCTGTGGGAACCTGTGATCCTAAACTCTTCATGCAATATAAGCCATTCCTGGGGTCTGTAAAGAAATCTCTCTGGTGTTACATGCAGTGGCTTCTGTGAAGTCTGGCTGAAGTAAGCCCTTACCTTAGCTGGGTGTGTGGCTGCACGCAGGGGTTGAGGGTAGCGCCAAGGTGAGCTGTGCTGCTGTTTTTAACCAGTGCTCATTGTGAAAGCTGAACACTGGATGGCTTCACTCTTCCTGTCTGAGTCCTGTTCTCCCTTTTTGCAGGTGACTTTGCATGACATGATCCTTAAAAACATTGAGAAGATAAAGAGGCCTCGGAGCAGCAATGCTGAGACCCTCTATTAAGTGTCAACGTTTGAACTTGAGAACTGTTCAGTCAACTAAAGACCGTCATTGCCTTGGTTTGTTACGTGACTATCGAGATGGGAAACTGGCTGGAAATAGTATCGCATTCTTAGTTAAACTCTAAAGAAATTCTCACCTAGTTTTGTGATTGGTTTTGTTCAGGTCTCAGGAGCTCTCCCTCCCTCTAGTAACTGGTAATGAGAAGGCTGTGCTGCTTTGGGGTGCCCTAGAGGCTACTGCAGAGTGAGAGCACCAGCCAGGCAGGAACATTCCTTCATGCCTTCTTCCTACCTGAGCAGGAACCACATTAGAGACCAAGCCCTTGTCCTGTCCCATCTCTTGGCTGGAGGCTTCACTGGGGTCTCTGAGAATGGGGCAGACAGTCCTCAGCACGAGAGCAAGCCCAGGTGGTGGTGCAGTGGTGGAGAAGCTCGCGCTCTTCACTGCTGGCTGTAGCTGGGCCCCTCTGCCGCCAGTGCTCTGCACTGACCCATTGCAAAGACGGTGGAGCCTGCCCCTTCTGGGCCACGCTCCAGTGCTGCTGAGCGGTCTGCACTCCTTTTCTGGCTCTCTTCTGACTCAGCAGAGACTGCTCCATCTGTCTCTGCCTTGTCAGTTCTGGCTAGATCAGTGCAGAGCATGAGGCAGTGCTTGAAACTAGGGCTGGTTGCTGTCCTGGCTGGTCGTGAGCTCAGGTGGCTTCTGCTCCTGTTTGCGATTTGACTAGAGCCACTTTCTTGGCTAACATCGACGTTACGTCACATACGTCCTTGTGCCCCTTCAGCATGAGATGCTTTTGCCCAAGCTGAGAGAAGGGAGGGGCCGGAGGTCCGATACTAAAGTCCTGATAGTTTCCGCACATGGTCAGACCAAGACCCGCTGTCTCCTGGCAGTTCTCCCCACTGCCCGGGCAGAGCAGGCCAGCTGCGACAGCTGGTGCTTGGGGGTGAGGGTGGCCGATACCCACCTGGTACCATGGCAGACCCTGTAGTCTTTCCCCTGCAAAGGGCACGCTCGTGTGCCCGGTGACTCCCCTAAGGTGCCGGAACGTTTCATGGTCCATTACAAACCCCTTTGGAAATGACTGGTTGTGTTGCGTCAGTTTTTGTGTGTGGCAAGTGGGCCCATAACGCTGCAGGCTCCAAAATTTTCTTATTTATAGTATTTCTACTTAAGTCCCCTATTCAGGGAACGTTAAATCATTTGTTTCAGGAACCTCGCTGTTTCCTGGGTCTCGCTGTTACACCTGTATATTCTTATTGTGCAGTAGCCTTAATAGTTGTGTTAACCTCATTGTAACAACAGTGACAAACGGAATGAACTTTCTCCCTTTCTTTTTTTACTTTGTTTTTGTTTCTTCTGCTTCCACATCTAAGAGCCATGTTGTCTCTTGCTGGTTTCCCAGGGATTTGCCCAGAGTGTGGAGGGCCGCTGGCCCTTGCTATAGACTCTTCTGTTGTTGTTTGTAGTAAGTCAACTCTTAGTCTTCCCGCTAATAAATATTCAGTAACAAACCAACTGCGTTCTAGCTGCTGTCTGGGAGCAGCACTTCCCCTTGTGTTTCTTTGTATTGATTCCTTTTAATTTGTTCAGCTCTCTTTGCCAGATGAAAGTATGTAAACTTTTACCATGTCAAGAAATTAAAATAAGGTACTTGGAATTCTTTTAAGGTAGCCCCTTGTGTGTGATACTGAGCTCTTAGGCTGTGCAGTGTTAATGTCTGTTCTGATCCTGCCTTTCTCACATCCAGTTGCTCCTTCCCTGCGTTCTCCTCATTCCTCTCTTCGACTGTGTTGTAAACTGCTATGCACTGCTTTGTTGGTTGTTTCTGTTCCTTTAGCAGCATGCCTTACACTGGGCCCGCGGTCTTGGGTTTAATGTGGTCTGTCCCATCTCAACCCAGCATGGGGGACTCGGGCCATCTCGGCTAAAACAGACGCAAGAGATTTGCGTGCTGTTTCTCGAAGGGTCTGCAGCGTGCTCCGTGGCTGCTTCTGCACCTCTGCCAAGCAGGTGCCTGCAGCGCTGTCCTGGGGCAGGCGCCTGGATGCCACACCTGGTGCCTGTGTTCGGTGCATGGTCTGCTACGCTCTTGGTACCAAAGGAAACGCAGGCCGCCCGGCAATCGCCCAGCCAACGCGTTCTCTGCTCTCCCCAGGGGATCATCCTTATTCTTGTTGCGCTTCCTCCCGTCTCTGCTGCACCGCAGCCCGGGGTGCAGAGGCCTCTCCAGTGGCACTCCTGTTCCCTAAGCGTCCTGTCCTGTCCCTGAGCCACCCCTCCCAGGCAGGGTGCCGCTAGGTGGGGCCGGTGCCCGGCCCCGGAGCGCCCGCCGCAGGCCAGGGCTCCTGGCTGGCACGTCCATCCTGGAAATCTTCAGCTGCTGAGAAGCGGGAGCAGCCGCTTGCGGACAGACCCTCCCTGCCTCCCGCAGGGCCGTCTGCCCCACGGTGCTTCCTGCTGTGTGGGAAAGTCCTGCAGGTGCCCGAGCTGCTCCTGGGAAGGCGGGAGTCGAGCTGGAAATGGGTCACTGGGGGCCGAGCCGGCTGGAGCCAGAGCTCAAAGGAAGGGCTGTTGCTGGCAGGGCTCGATGTGGTGCAGCACGAGGGGTTCCTCCTCACTGCAGCCAGAAGAAACTGAACTCCTCGGAGGCCTGTGGCAGCAGTCCTGTGGAAGGATGGAGCATCCAGGACAGTTGTCTTGGCGGGTGTTGGCAGGGAGCGTGGTTCATCCGCAGGAGCAGGGGAGGGTTTATTGTCCGTGATCCTCACCCCTCAGTCTCAGTGCAGTGGTTTCTGCTTTGCTCTCCGGGAGAAGTGGCAGCGTGCTTGAGACATCCCAGCTTATATGCAGTGACTGTTAAAACCTTCAGAGGAGAATAAAGGCACAGCAGTTGTGTGCAGACGCAAACACTGCCAGAAACGCAGCCGGCATGGGTAAGGGTCAAGCAGTTTCCACTGTTTTGTTTTACACAAGCTGACCCTATGAGATGAGAGAATGGGAGTGGGAGTTTTCCAAAGTCTGAGGTCTGGCTTAGGGTATGCTTAAGACTTGCCTGTGTCAGGATTGTTGGCAAGGAGGTTTCTGTACCGTACTCATTACCCAGCTGTCTGGCAGTCACTGACTCCAAGTTTCCTTGAGCCAAAAGCTGTCTGTCTCTGGTTTTGGTTTCTATAAATTTCAGAGACTATTTTTTGCTACCTCTACCTTTCTGTGCGAGCAAAAACCAGCAAACTCCTCTCTTCCTTGCTTTGTTTGGGAGACATGGGCAATTTAGCAAATACAAGATGTGTTGGTGGGCAGTACCTAAAAGCAACTGCATAGCCAAAATAAACATTGGTAGGATGTGAATTCTTCATGTTAGGTGTGGGGCAGGGTGATGGGCTAATCAGACTGGGGAGCTGAGTTGTGGGAAGAGGTATGTGCACCAAACAGGTCATAAACAAGTTACACTGCTCTTAGTGAGACATGTAATTTTTTAAATTCTAGGTTAGCTTTAAGCTGCTGCAGGCTTCTTTTGGAGGAGGTACGCAAGCAATTCAGTGGTATGTGTGGTCCTTAAAGATCCCTGATTGTGTTTCATCGGTAAGGCATTGACACAGGTTTCCTGGGTCTGCAGGCTCAGTTAGTTACTCTGCTTCCCAAAATTTCTATTTCAAGATGGAGATGGATTTAGGGCTGTTCTGTTCATTCTGAAATGGAGCTCCCAGAAAGTGCAGGCCAATTCTTGCATTGCTTGTCATAGGCTTTAAAAGTCCTCAGCTTGAAAAGTACAGCAGAAATGGGCGGTATTAAATAACGCGGTATTAGACATGGCATCCATGGTGCATATCCTGCAGTGGGGCAGAGGCAGCGCACAAAGCTTCGTTTGTGTCATCTGTGTCCTGCAGACCTGGGGTGTGGGCTGTGGGTTGGTTTGTCACGGGGATGTCATTACAGGTTAGGGTTTCTCTTTTTTTCGAAACACCCGATGTGCGCAGAACTAAGAGTGTTCCCACACTTTATTTTCAGACATCTCCCAGGCAAAGCTGCAGGGTTGAGTTGTGATTTGTGGGGCAGTAAGGCCTGTGGAGTTTATCCAGTTCTCTTAAACTACTGCTGTGCTGCTTAGAAAATGACCATCTGTAATTGCAGCCTGTGCCTTGACTTTTAGGGACTTGGGATGAAAAAACCCAAGAGGCGAAGTCAAAACTGAACGATCTGCTCTGTTTGTACTTTTTAATGGAAATGTCAATGTGAGCATTGTGCATGCAGCCTTGCAAGGTCGTGCAGTAGTCTCGGCTCAGCTGCATAGGTGCGTGGTGCAGCAGAACGCTTGTTAAATTCCTGGGAGGCAGGAGGTATGTCCTGGCTCTGCTCTAAACCTTAACTGGGTAACAGTGCTTCCTCTCTGCTCTCCAAGTGAAACGGATACTATGTTCTAGGCTTACACCAAAAGGGAATTTTTCTTTCATGCCTAAACCCGGGTAATCCTTGAAGCCTTGTTGACTTCACAGACTGAAAGACTGACTTGGAAGTCAGTGCTGCTTTGCTTAATTTGGGGCTACTCAGGGGCTTCTGACTCTGCCACTGGAGGCCAATTGAAAGTCGATGAGAGCAGGGTACCTCTGAAACCTGTAGCTGTTGCATCCCGTGCAGCCAAGGCTCTCTTCTCATCTGGCCTGCCTATCCCCTTTGCTTGTGTCCGTGCCGCAGAGTGAGCCCCTCTTCTGGCACAGTGGCCAAGTGAATTGACTGCTGTGGCTCTGCAGGCTTTGCTGGAGCAATGGCCGGCGAGGCAGAGATGACGCGTGCTGGCATGGAGCGGACGTGCGTGTCCCTGGCCTGCACAGCTGCAGCCTGGGCTAAAGAAGGCCGAGGCTGCCAGTGGTGGTGAGGATAATAGAGCGTGTCCTATGGCAACGTGGCCTTCTGCTTACCAGTGTGGTGTCTGGTAAGCACGGCTGGAGGACCGCAGAGGGGCTGAGTCCAGCGTGAGATCCACTGCAGAGGAAGAGCTGGAGGCAGTGCTGAGGCTGAGGGGGGCCGTCTCGCACCAGGAAACTCTGACGGGAGGAGGAAGAGAAGGCCAGGGTGAGGTGAGGTGAGGCTGGCAGCAGGAGTGGAAATGTTGGGTTGAATCTCCAGCCCTGGTTCTCTTGGATGCCTTGTGCTTCTCAGCACCAGCTCAGGGACAGGCAGGGATGAAGCAGCTAAAGCGGTACGTCTTGTCTACCCCAGGCATCTGCTGCGTGGCAGGATGGAGCCCTGAGTCCTGGTGTCTGGCCACCTTATCCTGCCAAGGCCTTTCAACAGTGCTGTGAGACCAGCAGAGACACCTTTGGTGGGGGTGGCAGAGAGCAGTTATCTCAACCTTTGGTAGAAATCCTGGAGGTGGCTGCTCAGCCTGGGCAGCGGTAGCCTGGCAGCACAGTGATAGCAGGCACTGCCATCGGCTGCCTGCTTGGATGATGCAGGTTGGGGGTGGTTTTGTCCTTGAGGGAACTTCTCAGAAGCTGCACCTCAGTTTATCTTTGAACTGGAGGCAGAGACAAAAGCTGTGTGATCTTGTTTCAGGGGAATGTTGGGGGATTAATTAGTTCGTAGCTCTTCAGAGGTGCAAACTAAGAGCTAGTTGTTCGCAGTGCATTGAGGCCTGAATCTCATCCTGAACTACATCTCTTCATGCCTGCCAAAGTTTTTCTACTACTACACAGATGGATGTGTTTTCACCAAAGGCTTCCATGTGGAAGATTTAAAAAAATAAAATGAAAAGTAACTCCAAGCTTGGAATCATGCTGCCAGGGAGAATGTTTACAAGGAAGCAGCCTGATAAACAAGGAAATTTGGTGAGTTGCAAAGAGGTGAAATTCTACAGTGTGGCAACAATTCCCAGCTTGTCAGAGCCTCACAGTGGTCCCAGCCACCTCAGGCTGACTACAGGATCTTCGTTTTTACAGGCAGCCTCAGGAAGCTAGGTTGGACTGAAAAAGTAACAGAATTACGTGAAACTTGTCTGAGTCACTGACCCTGCATCTCCACTAGTTCTTTCAGGGCACTGCTCGTGGAGGAGGACAGAGAAGGCTGCAGCTGAGAGAGATCTGCCCTTTCTGGTCACCACGAATTTCAGATCTCCTCCCCTAGCCTCTCCCAGTCTTTTGTACTTTCCGTGCTAATCCATCCAGTGCAGCGTAAACTGACAGAGGCAGCAGCTAGAAACCCTGCTCTGAAAGCTGCTGTGAATGCCTCAGGACCAGCAGCAGGCATGCACATGAAAACCGTGCTCATCCTCCTCGTTCTGGCTTTAGCCACGATATTTGCTTTAGTCTGTGTGTTGCTGACAAGAGGAAGGGCCCCCAGCACCTGCCAGCACCAGCCCCCGGAGCAGGAGGACACCGATGACGGCCAGAGCCTGGTCTTTGCCGATCTGACGCCCGAAGAGATGGTGCAAGTGGTGCGGTACCTGCAGGGAAAGCTTGGGGTGCAGCTGGTTGATGCCTCACGTGCAAAACCCTCCGACAACTGCATCGCCTCCGTCGACCTGCAGGTCCCTGCCAAGGCGGAGGTGCTGCGGTTCCTGGATGGTGGGGGGGCTCGCCCCCCCCGGGAGGCGCTGGCTGTGCTGTACTTTGGGAACCAGCCAGACCCCAACGTCACTGAGTACGTGGTGGGTCCGCTGCCGACACCGGCATATCACCGGGACGTCACGGTGCAGAAGTACGGGGGGAAGGTGCCGTATCACCGCAGACCAACACTGGCTGTTGAATACAAACAGATGGCAGGGTTTTTAAAAAGCCAAGTGTTCCCCACAGCTCCATCTTTCATGCGTCAAGTAATGGAGTATGATGGAGGCAGTCTAGCAGCCCTGACGGCTGCTCCCCGCGGATTCCAGTCTGGAGATCGGATCACCTGGTTTGTTTTATTTCAGAACGTGAGTGGGTTCTTTGTGCACCCGGTGGGGCTGGAGGTGCTGGTGGACCACAGCAGCCTGGACATCTCCCAGTGGGCGGTGAGCAGGGTCTTCTACAACGGGCAGTACTACAGGGACATGGTTCAGCTGGAGAGCGCCTACGTGCAGGGTCGCATCAGCGTGCAGAAGGTGAGGAAAGCGCCGCAGGATGGGGACTTCTCGTCCATGAAGCCCCGAGCGCCTTCAGCTGCGCTGTTCCCTTTGCAGTACGAGCCCCAGGGTCCCCGCTACAGCGTCAGGGACAACCACGTCCTCTTCCAGGCCTGGAGCTTTGCCTTTGGGATGAGCGTGAACACAGGCCTGCGCCTGTTTGATGTCCGACACAAGGGGGAGAGGGTTGCCTATGAAATCAGCGTCCAAGAGGCGTTGTCGGTGTATGGCTCCAACTGCCCTGGAGGGATGTCAACGAGGTACATGGATGGGAGTTTTGGCATTGGGCGCTACACCTCCCCCTTGGTGCGAGGGGTCGACTGCCCCTATTTAGCAACATACCTGGATGTGCACTACCTTGCTCATTCCCAGGTCTCTAGAATTAGTAAAAGTGCCCTCTGCATCTTTGAGCAGAACCTGGGCTCCCCTCTGAGGCGCCACTACTCCAACTTGCAGTCGCTCTACTACGGGGGGCTGGTCAACTCTGCTCTGGTCGTTCGGTCCATTGCGACCGTGGGCAATCACAACTACGTGTGGGACTTCATCTTCTACCAGAACGGCGCCATCGAAGGCAAGGTCCGGGCTACAGGGTATGCGAGCTCGTCCTTTCTCCACGGGGATGGTCTGAGATACGGCAATAGGGTGTGGGAGCACACGCTGGGTACAATACACACCCATTCCATCAACTATAAAGTGGACTTGGATGTGGGAGGTAGGTCTGGGTCTTTGTTTTATCTCTGCCATTATACTGATAAAGCCCTGAGCTTTGGGGTGGATTGCTTTTTCGCTTGTAGATTCCCTAATAACTGACATCAGAACTCTGCTTTTTCACTCTCCTAACCTTTCATTGCAAAATTATTTTTCTGTGTGCAAAATGGTCTGTCGAGGTCATGGAGTTGAAGGCAGTGGGAATTGTCTGGGAGCTCTGTGTTCAGCCCAGGGAAAGTATGAAAGGTAGCAGCTGAAAAATGTTTGTGTTTCCTTGAGGCCTCATGTCTGGCACAGCGTGTGTTGCCATAGGCATGGCCAGGCAGACAGGGAGACACAGCCCTGTCTGCAGGACTTAAGGTGTGAGCCTGCTCTTGCTGCACCTGATGCTGGTCCTGGCGCTTGTAACTTGGAAAAGTCCTTTTTGTATCTCGACTGCCCAGCGTAAAGCAGGACAGCTGGACTGGTGCTCTGCAGGGCTGAGCTTGTGCAGCTTTATCCCCGCTTCTCTTTTGAGGAAACACTTGGAAGCTGGATCCTGCGTCTTGGGCTGCAAAGCCGCTGCAGTGAGCCAGTGAATTCCCCTGCTCCTGCACAGAGTGACGGTTTTTGGCGGCTGTTCCCTGTGGAGGGTTATTTGAGTCCAGGAGCAGCCCCTTGCTGCACCGTCTGGCGGGCTGAGCAGTGAAGTGCTGGCATCCACCCTGGGAGGCGCAAGGATGCTCAGCCTGAAAGGACAGCTTTGCTTCCTCTTAAAGGCCATTCCAGTAACTGCAGTCCAGGAAGGTGCGAAGGCAGTGGTGGTGCTGTGGGCACAGACTGGCAGCGTTATGTGTCTGTTATTGAAACCTGCTCCTGTAAAAGGTAGGGGAAAAGTTTCACATCTGCACAGGACCAAACAGATTGCTGGTAGGCAGCGGGCTGCATCTGTACCAGCCCAAGGAGAAATGCAGCTCCAGCAAGCTGTGCTGTCTCCTGGAATGAGGGGAGTAATCAGAGAACTATGTACGTCAAGCTGCAGCTGACTTCAGTGCAAGCGTTCAGTCCCGGCCCCTGTCCTCTCTCGTACCTGCCTGCGATACAGTGGTTTGTGTGGCCTTGAAAGGTGCTGCTGCTGTCATTACAGTCGAAAACAGGGCTGATACTAGTTCTCTTCCTGTAAGCAAGGCTCAGAAATGTCCTAAAATACAGTTCCTGTGTGGTGGTGGCAAGGTCCTTTCCCGTGACTGCTGCGCCCCTCAGTTCCCTGCTCTGTTCACAGACGCTGAGCCCTGCCTGCTGCAAAATGCTCTTGAGAAGAGTTGTGTAAAAAAATCCCAGACCTGTTCCCCTTAGCGAGGGAGGGGAGCCCTGTCCTGAGCAGCAGGGCTCGGGACCGTGCCGGGTGCTCAAGAGGCGTGCTGCAGGATCCCCACCTTCCGAGCGCAGGGAAGGCAAAACTGCAGCACAGCAAAAATGGGTCATCTCCCACACAGGTTTCTTGGATCCTGATCTGAGGCTGGTGTGGGACCTGCAGGGAAAAAGGGCAATTATTCCCTGGCTGGAAGTGAGAATGAAAACGTAAGTTCTTAAACTAATATGATTGCAAGAGTGGTAAATTGATCCAGTGCTGTAGTGGTTTCAGCCCCTGCCCAGCCCCTCTGCCTGCACCACAAACCGTCTCCACCAGAACGGCGTGAAGTAGACCACGATCTCAGGAAAGCCATCCTTGGCTGTCGGTGATGCGTTGCTGCTGCCTCGCACAGGGCTGGGTGCAGTGGGGCCAGCCTCGCAGAAGCTGGTGGCCGTGCAGGAGCAACCACCCCGCACCAAGGCGCGGTGGCCCCGGCACCCTGCTCACTGCCTCCGATGGGCTGCTTGCTGCTCTCCTCGCCAGGGAAGGTCCATGTTGCAGTCAGGAGTACTGAACAGTTTCCTGACAGTGACCATTTCTGTCTGTGACAGCTCTTGTCCAAGGATCACGTCTGCTGGAGCGGGGTTGGGATGCCTGAATGGGGACAGATGTGTCCTGTTAGTCGTCCTGCAGCCTCTGCTCTTCCTGGTGCAGCCACTCCCAGTGCTGCCTGTCGCTTGCAGTTGCTGCCAGGGGTTTGGAGAGTGTCTGCCTGCTCTTACCAGGGAGCTTCCTCCTGTCTCGGCTAGTCTGCCCGCAGCTGGACCAGGCTGGAGCTGCCATGTCCCTTCCCTCAGGGTTGGGAGGGACTTGGAGGCGACAGATGATGGCGACAGAGAGAACCGGCATGTGGAGGCGCTGGGGAGCCAGCGGGTCTTGGGCACTCCTGGAGCGCCGGCCTAGACTGGCCCTTCAGGGGAGCAGGGCTGGTCCCGGGGTCCAGAAGGACCGGGCCAGCTGAGCCTGCCCCCACGGCATCGCTGAACTCCCACATGAGACAGGATGGGGTGTCCTGGGAGACGCTGGGAGAAGCAAAGGCCCCTTGGGCAGACCGAGGCCGGGGCTCTTTGTGGTGTCACCCTGCAGCAGAGAAACCCATCAGTAGCTTGGGGAGTGAGTCAGGCGCAGGCACCCAGCTGGCTTCCTCGGTGTGTCTGGGGTGGGGAGGAAACAGGCTGAACTGGCTGGAACCTGTGATCTCCTCTCGGACTCCTCTGCGAGCTCCAGGCTCCCTCCCCACCTCGCAAGCGACGCCTTTACGCCCACAGTCGGCAAATGAATTAAGAGCCTGGTCTGCAGGTGAGGGACGTGTTCTAGATGCAGCAGCCAAACCCTGCACACTGTCTCTGCGCTTGGAGAGATGAACCCCAAACTTCCCTATGTTCTGCTGCTTGGGGCTGCGGTGATAATCTTCATTCTTTCCTGCATGCTGCTGAGCAGAGGGAGGCGATCACCCAGCTGCGAATCCCAGCCACACGTCGTGGAGAAGACAGGATCCACGAGCCAGAACCTGGTCTTTGCCGATCTGACGCCCGAAGAGATGGTGCAAGTGGTGCGGTACCTGCAGGGAAAGCTTGGGGTGCAGCTGGTTGATGCCTCACGTGCAAAACCCTCCGACAACTGCATCGCCTCCGTCGACCTGCAGGTCCCTGCCAAGGCGGAGGTGCTGCGGTTCCTGGATGGTGGGGGGGCTCGCCCCCCCCGGGAGGCGCTGGCTGTGCTGTACTTTGGGAACCAGCCAGACCCCAACGTCACTGAGTACGTGGTGGGTCCGCTGCCGACACCGGCATATCACCGGGACGTCACGGTGCAGAAGTACGGGGGGAAGGTGCCGTATCACCGCAGACCGATGCTGGGCAGTGAGTATGAGCAGGTGGGAGCATTCTTAGAGACGGTGGCGTTTGCTGCAGCCCCAACCTTCCTGAAAGAAGTCTTTGAATACGACAGCACCAATGTGGCATTTGAGACCATGGCCCCCCACGGGTTACGGTCTGGAGACCGTAAGTCCTGGTTCATCGTGTTTCAGAACGTGAGTGGGTTCTTTGTGCACCCGGTGGGGCTGGAGGTGCTGGTGGACCACAGCAGCCTGGACATCTCCCAGTGGGCGGTGAGCAGGGTCTTCTACAACGGGCAGTACTACAGGGACATGGTTCAGCTGGAGAGCGCCTACGTGCAGGGTCGCATCAGCGTGCAGAAGGTGAGGAAAGCGCCGCAGGATGGGGACTTCTCGTCCATGAAGCCCCGAGCGCCTTCAGCTGCGCTGTTCCCTTTGCAGTACGAGCCCCAGGGTCCCCGCTACAGCGTCAGGGACAACCACGTCCTCTTCCAGGCCTGGAGCTTTGCCTTTGGGATGAGCGTGAACACAGGCCTGCGCCTGTTTGATGTCCGACACAAGGGGGAGAGGGTTGCCTATGAAATCAGCGTCCAAGAGGCGTTGTCGGTGTATGGCTCCAACTGCCCTGGAGGGATGTCAACGAGGTACATGGATGGGAGTTTTGGCATTGGGCGCTACACCTCCCCCTTGGTGCGAGGGGTCGACTGCCCGTACTCGGCCACCTACATTGACACACACACTCTGTCTGAGACCCTGAGGCCCAGCAAGAGAAAGGCTTCCCTCTGCATCTTTGAGCAGAACCTGGGCTCCCCTCTGAGGCGCCACTACTCCAACTTGCAGTCGCTCTACTACGGGGGGCTGGTCAACTCTGCTCTGGTCGTTCGGTCCATTGCGACCGTGGGCAATCACAACTACGTGTGGGACTTCATCTTCTACCAGAACGGCGCCATCGAAGGCAAGGTCCGGGCTACAGGGTATGCGAGCTCGTCCTTTCTCCACGGGGATGGTCTGAGATACGGCAATAGGGTGTGGGAGCACACGCTGGGTACAATACACACCCGTTCCTTCAACTATAAAGTGGACTTGGATGTGGGAGGTAGGTCTGGGTCTTGTCACTCCTTTGTGCCCTCCCTGAGTACTTTTAGACTCCCAAACCTTGACGTTTTTTCATCCTTATACAGATTTATTTTTTTTTTTTCCACGTGTGGGGTAGGATGGTGTGCTTGCACAGAACTGCCTCCCTTCTGGTTCTAGAGCAGAGAAAAGCTGTTGTGATACAGGGATAGGTTCCCCCTCTGTCCCATGCGGTTACCCCTAATCGCCATGCAGAGCTGTGGCTTCCTGGGCTGGGTAACGCCAGTTCCACCATGTGCCCGGCCCCTGCCCCTAATGGGAAGGGGTCCTTCCCCTCCTGCCTGCGCAGGCAGACCCAGCCCTGCCCCTCCCCATCAGCCTTGATGCTTCTGGGGCTCTGCAGAAGTTGGGATTTTTCCCTCTGCTCACCTTCCCCTGTCCCCAGCCCCAAACGATAGGTAGAGTCAATCAAGCTGGTTTGTTGGGATGTGGTTTCCAGCTCGCATTCCTACTTCCTACAGCTTTGTTGAGCTGTTCCTGCTGCTCGTGTGCCAGTGGGACAGGCAGCTGCCCCCTCCATGAGGCTGCGGGCACAGCAGGCAGATGCTGGGCAGGCAGCCAGCTCTGAGCTTAGGGTTGTGCTGTATTTTGCCAGGGGTACAAGGGATCCTTTGCTCACAGCAGCAACTGGAGCATCAGCTGCAGTTTTCTTAGTCTTCCCCTACCATTTATGCCACAAATCTGTCCTCACACTCCTGCTGAAATTGTTTGCTGCATGCTCCTGCCATCTATTAAAAATTTTCCCATTTCCTTTTAATTGGGAGACAGAAATTTAAAGACTGTTGCATGTGGTTTTAGGATGAGTTTTGAGTACTTAGGTAAAAACAGGGGAATTGCAAAACTGCAAGAACAGGGAAAAGGCAGATGAAACCAGACTCACTGCTATTACTGGAAGGGGAGGTGTGGGGTCAGAAGTTTTGTTCACAAGAGAAAAGGGAAGGGCACAGTGGCAGTTGTTGGGCATGGTCCTCTTCCATGGGGCTCTGGTGCTGACCTCGATGGCAGCCCCGGGGCTCAGGCCCAAGATGCTGCTCAAACCTTCCAGCATGGCCAGAGCTTCAGCTCTGAAATGGCCCTTATACAAGCTGGAAACTCGTGTGGGGCCGAGGGGAGTGGAGCACAGGAGGGCGTTATGCCATGCGCTCTGGCCGGGATGGGCAGTGGGTGCTGAGCACTGGTCCCTCTGCCAGAGCCGTGCTGGCGCCTGCCATCGAGCGCTCTCGGCCAGCTCTTTGCCATCTTGTCCCTGGACTCTACTTGCTCTTGTGCCCCTCCTGTTGCTCTGAGCCTCTGGCTCATGACTCCTCTTTGTGGAAAGACCTGAACTGCACAGCACTGCTCCAGTCCTGTGATGTGCAAATGTGCTCAGAGCCTGGGCTCTTCCTAGGGCTTTCCAGCTCGTAGGACGCATGCTGATGAGCACAAACACAGTGCCTGGGCCACCAGGCGCTCGAGTTAATTAGGCTGTGCTTGCACTGGGATGCAAACCTGTTCTTCTGCACTGGGATGAGGCTCCCCTCTTGTCCCTTGCAGAGGGACAGAGTCCACGTGGATAGTGATGGTGTCTGCCACAGCATGGTGTTGGCTGGGTCAGACAATCGTACAGCCGTAGATAAATGGATGTGACGTACAGTCATGGTGCAGTGGAGCTGCAGAGCAGTAACTGCTCTCATGGGCAGGAGCCAGTGCTCGGAGCTGGAGTGCAGGAAGAGAGGGTGGGGAGAGCGAGCTCTGGCTCCACTGATGTCCGTGGGGAACAGGGGACTGCGGGGACAGTCCTCGTTGACTTTGCTTTTCCTTTGCAGGGGTGAAAAACTCCCTGGTGGCCCACGACATGGCATTTGAGGTGGTGCGGGCTCCCTGGAGCCCGGAGCAGCAGATAGAGCGGCCACGACTCACTAAGAAAGTCCTGGACACGGAGGACCAGGCTGCCTTCCGGCTCCAGTCGAAGATGCCCAGATACATCTACTTCGCGGCCAACAGCAAAAATAAGTGGGGCCACCAGCGTGGTTACAGGATCCAGATCACCAGTTTTGCGGGGGACCATGTCCCCGAAGCCAGCTCCATGGAGAGGGCCATCAGCTGGGCAAGGTGAGGCTGCTGTGGCTGGGATGGCAGGTTCTGAGACACCCCCAGCCCTGCCGGCTGGGGAGGCATCGCATGGATGTTGCTTGATGGGGAGGCACAGGGCAGACGCTCTCCTGGGCTGGGGTTAATCCGTAGGAGCAGGCTTGTGCTCTGCAGACTCTCTGGGGAGCTGGTTTTTAGCTCTGCCCTGCCCCAGGGGGCCACTCCTGTCTCTTTTCTTGTCCTCAGGTACCAGCTGGCCGTCACCCGGCGGAAGGAGGAGGAGCCCACCAGCACCAGCATCTACAACCAAAACGACCCCTGGACACCCACCGTTGCCTTCGCCGACTTCATCAACAACGAGACCATCACCAACGAGGTGGGCCGGGCTCCACTGGGCTGGAGCTGTAATACCCAGCCGCAGGCTGAGCGGGAGCCCCAGAGCTGCCCCAGGGGCCGAGCGACCCCAGCATCACCCGCAGGACAGCGGGCTCAGCTGGGAGAGCAGCAGCCCTGGGGAACAAGGAAAGCGGGTTTGAGCATCTGTGTGTCTGCTCGGTGCTTTGGTCAGAGTGCAGAACAGGAGCTAGTTTCTCCCTGTGGAGAAATGCTGGCAAAACATCAGGAAAATCTCTGCGAGGCCGGAGCTTGGCTGCAGGGGTCAGGGCAAGGGTCCTTCCGCTGGGTGGACATCTGCAGCTGGGGCTGCAGGCAGGTCTTTGGGGAAGGGAAGGGACCTTTCCTGGGAGGGGATCTTTCCCAGGAGCAGGGAGCTTGGCGTGTGGGAACGGGGCCGGGCTGGTGCCAGTGGAGGTCCCCTCCTGCTCTCCTGTAACTTCCCATGGCCCCTGTGCAGATTTCGGTCGCTGCCACTGCAGGCTTCTGAAATAACCGTGGTCTTGTGGCTCTTCCCTGCCTAGGACCTGGTTGCCTGGATAACCACTGGTTTCCTTCACATCCCACACTCTGAGGATATTCCCAACACTGTGACGGTGGGAAACTCGGTCGGCTTTCTCCTGAGACCCTACAACTACTATGACCTGGACCCCTCCATATACTCGCATGATGGCGTGTTTTTCACCAGTGAGCAAGACTTCACGGCATGTGAAATCAATCCTATTGCATGCCTGCCCAAAACTGCCACTTGTTTGCCAAACTTCCCCCCGTTCACCTTTGATGGTTTCCAAAATATAAGCAGGCTTTAACACTACAGGACGGTATTAGGAGACACAGTCAGAGACACCAGGTTGACTGTTTTGTCTCAGATTTTCAGTTTTTTAGTGAAGTTGTCTCAATTTCCCATTGTGCAATGACTTCACTTTTTATCATTGCTTTTTAAAATAGTGCTCTTTAAAAGGGAAGCATAATCCTCCTGGCATGATGCCAGGTGGGAGTCTACATTATCTCTGTTAATTGCTGAATTTGAGTCTGTTGCAGGAGGAAAGTGAGGAGAAAATCCTGTTCCACTGCTGTAGAAGCAAGTGCTGTGTAGTGTTTATCTCAGGTTAAAAAAAATGAAAATGGTTCTCTGGTCCAGTGCTCTCTCGAGTGTCTCGTTCTTACGACTTACAGCAGCGTCTGCTGGGGGGATGATGCTGGGTCTCCGCCGCGTTTCCTGCATCCACAAACCAGCCCAGCAGCAAGGCTCTGGGCGCCCGTCTGCGCCCGGGGGTGGGCCAGCTGGAGGGCAGGAGGGACAGGCTGGGGAGTGCCAGGGCTCTTCAGGGAGGACCAAGGCGGGTGCTGGCACCAAGCTCTGCGGGTGCTCAGGGTGAGGCTGGGGACAGAGCCAGGACCCGCTTGGGCTGCAGCTCTCGGGCACTTGCTGCTGGGTGCAGGTGAGGAGACCGCAGGGGATTATTGCAGGGATGGGTCTCGGCACAAGCAGTGGTGCTGCACGGCCAGTGCTGCTGCCCGTGTGCCGGGATGCTGGGTGGGCTCTGGAGCCCTCGTCCCCCTCCTCGCAGCCCCGTCTATGCCAGGATGTAGCCCAGGATCGGGAGGCATCTTTGGGGGGGTGATGAGCAGCTGTCCCCTTCCTCCCTCCTGGCTGCAGGACCGGTGCCTTCCCACACGTGGGGTCGTTGGCAGCAGCTTGCGATGCTGCGATGTCTCTGCACAGGCTGTAGAGGCATTGCTGGTGATGGCGGAGCCGCGGCACGGGGGGCCATGGCACTGTGCTTAGTGCTGCTCGTCCTTGCAGCGTCTGCTGCCTGCCCGGCTGTTTGCCTCTGTGGGGTTAAGGGAATTAGGTGCAGGGAGATGCATTTATTTCCTCCAAGTGACCGGATCTGTCCTCTCGAAGGTCTGCAGTAGAGGGGAAGGACAGATGCAGAAACATTAAGTTTACTTAAAATTATGACCAAGTGGGAGAAGCAGAGCAAAGTTGCCTTTTATGGTTCCCAGCAAATCCTAGGCATATCTGAGAACATCCCTCTACGCCCTTCCTGCTAGTTTCTCTGGGCTGTTCCCTGCTGAGAAAACAGGGGAAAAAACCAAACCCAACCAAACCCAGCCCCTTCTGTCAGTGAGTCGCTGAGAGGATTCTGCAGCTGGAAACCCACACTGTCAGACTGTGGGAGCTCTCAGTGGCTCAGCAGACATGAACGTGAAAACCGTGCTCATCCTCCTCGTTCTGGCTTTAGCCACGATATTTGCTTTAGTCTGTGTGTTGCTGACAAGAGGAAGGGCCCCCAGCACCTGCCAGCACCAGCCCCCGGAGCAGGAGGACACCGATGACGGCCAGAGCCTGGTCTTTGCCGATCTGACGCCCGAAGAGATGGTGCAAGTGGTGCGGTACCTGCAGGGAAAGCTTGGGGTGCAGCTGGTTGATGCCTCACGTGCAAAACCCTCCGACAACTGCATCGCCTCCGTCGACCTGCAGGTCCCTGCCAAGGCGGAGGTGCTGCGGTTCCTGGATGGTGGGGGGGCTCGCCCCCCCCGGGAGGCGCTGGCTGTGCTGTACTTTGGGAACCAGCCAGACCCCAACGTCACTGAGTACGTGGTGGGTCCGCTGCCGACACCGGCATATCACCGGGACGTCACGGTGCAGAAGTACGGGGGGAAGGTGCCGTATCACCGCAGACCTGTTACTGGCAAGGAGTACATGGATATCAATGCCCTCATCCAGCGGGAGCTGAGAAAGGCACCACGCTTCCTCACCGCGTGCTGCGAGTCTGACGGGACTGACCTGGCCATCCTCACGACGGCCCCACGGGGCTTCAAGTCCGGTGACCGTGCAACCTGGTTTGTCCTCTTCCACAGCGTGGCCGGCACTGGCTACTATCTCTTGCCAGTGGGGCTGGAGGTGCTGGTGGAGCACGGGGACCTCCGTGTCTCCCACTGGCAGCTGCGCCAGGTCTTCTACAATGGCCAGTACTTTGCTAGCATGGGAGATCTAGAGGATGCATTTGCGGGGAGTTTGCTGGAAGTCGTCAGGATCGCGAAGCCCCAGGCTGAAGTGGTGCTGGGCTCAATGAGACCCCAGCGCCCGCCCGGGTCTCCAGGTCCACTGCAGTATGAGCCCCAGGGTCCCCGCTATAGCATCAGGGACAACCGTGTAGCCTTCCAGGGCTGGAGCATTGCCTTTGGCATGAACCCCAACTCTGGTCCACGCCTCTTTGACATCAGGTACCGTGGGGAGAGGATTGTCTACGAGCTGAGTCTCCAGGAAGCCTTAGCCCTGTACGGCTCCAACTGCCCTGGGGGCATGTTGACCCGCTACCTCGATGGGAGCTTCGGCATCGGCAGGTTTGCCTATGAGCTTGTCCGGGGCCTCGACTGCCCCTACACAGCGACCTACGTGGACCGGCACTATCTGGCAGAGTCAGAGACCCCCAAAACCAACCAAAATTCACTCTGCATTTTTGAGCATGACGCTGCCATCCCTCTGAGGCGCCACTTCTCTGACTCGCAGTCCTTGTACTACGGAGGGCTGCGGAAAAACACGCTGGTCATCCGTGCCATCTCTACTCTCATCAACTACGACTACATCTGGGACTTCATGTTCCATGGCAGTGGGGCTGTGGAGGTCCGGGTTCATGCCACCGGCTACATCAGCTCCTCCTTCCTCCACGGCCGAGGCACTGACTATGGCAACAGGGTTGGGCCCCACACGCTGGGGACGATGCACCTCCACCACATCCACTACAAGGTGGACCTGGATATCGACGGTAGGTCCAGGTGCCTTTGTGCATGGCTGCAGTTCACTGTGGGCTGCGGCTCTGCCTGGGGCGTGGAGCTCGAGAGGGTTTTCCCTTCTGCTTCACAGGGCAGCTGAACTCGCTGGAGACCCAGGACATGGGGTACAAGATCATGAAAGAACCCTGGAGCATGCAGAACACCGTCGAGCGGCTGTACCTCCGCAGGGAAAGGCTGGAGAGGGAGGACGAGGCAGCGTTCCCACTCAACACCCCCATGCCCCGCTACCTCTCCTTTGCCGGCCCCAATCCCAACAAGTGGGGGCATCTGCGCAGCTACCGGATCCAGATCACCAGCTTTGCCGGGGAGCACCTGCCTGCCAGCAGTCCCATGGAGAGGTCCATCAGCTGGGGCAGGTGGGTGCCAGGGCTGGGGCGCACGTGGTCCCCACACACTCTCCTCCCACCCTGCTGCCGCGTCCCCGGTTGCCCCTGCCTCCCAGCAAGCCTGTGACAGGCTGCAGGGAAGGGTTAAACAGAGACCATGCATGTTTTTTGGCTCTGAAAAATCCCTTGAAAAGTTGCTCAATGACATCAGTTCCATAGGCAGGAATCTGACCCCAGATAAGATTAATTTAGAGCAATCACATGTGTTTTTCCCTGTGAGGGCAACCAGGCTGCAGGACAAACTCCCAAGGGAAGCACTGGCATCTGCAGGTCTTGACATCTTCATGTGAGGACAGAATGTCTTTTAGAAAAATCATAGAATTGTTTAGGTTGGAAAAGACCTTTAAGATCATTGAGTCCAACCATCAACCCAACACCACCATGCCCACTAAACCATGTCCTGAAATGCTTGGGGCAAACACAGAACTGGCTCACTGCCAGGGTGAAATTTAATGGCTCACATTCTGGGGGAGGCTGTAGGAGTTAAAAGTGGCTGTGGCTGAAGTGAGCACGTTGGGCAGCGAGCAGCAGCGTCTGTGCCTGGACACGTTCATGTTTCCTGGCCGTGCTGGAGCAGCCGCAGGCAGCGAGCAATCTCCTCTGAGCCCAAAGGCACCGGGGCTGCTGCCTGTTGCTGCCACACTGGTCCCCGCCAGCCCCTTCCCTCTCTGACCCAGGACAGACCAGGTCCCCCAGCACACACCAGGGATGCACCCAGTCCCAGTTTGCCAGTGCATTCCCAGGCGGCAGTGCCATGCCATGCCTGCCCTGCCCTGTGCCGGCACGCACGAGCCCCTCTGTTCCCTGTGCTGGCAGGTACCAGCTGGCCGTCACCCGGCGGAAGGAGGAGGAGCCCACCAGCACCAGCATCTACAACCAGAACGACCCCTGGACACCCACCGTCGCCTTCGCCGACTTCATCGACAACGAGACCATCACCAACGAGGTGAGCTGGGCTCCCCTGGGTGGAGGGGAGCCGAACGCCACAGGTGCCACCCCAGCTCCTGCCCCGGCCAGAGGCTTTACCCGTCCTGTGGCCAAACCGGGCGGCTGCCAGGCTGGAAGGGTCCCGCTCAGCCTGACAGGGTGCCCGTCTCCCCTCCTGCCCAGGACCTGGTCGCCTGGATCTCCGTGGGATTCCTGCACGTCCCCCATGCCGAAGATGTCCCCAATACGGTGACCGTGGGGAACGGTGTCGGCTTTTTCCTGAGGCCCTACAACTACTTCGATGAGGACCCCTCGGTGGACTCGCCCGACAGCATCTATTTCAGCAGTGAGCAGGATGCCAGGGCATGCGGGGCCAACCCCCTCGCCTGCCTGCCCCCCACCGCCACCTGCACCCCCAACCTGCCCCCCTTCCGCTACGGGGGCTTCCGCAACCTCAGCCTGCCGCTGCCGCCCGGTGGGCTCTGACGGGGACAGGGCTGCCGCTGCCCCCGTCCCCGCCGGTGCGGGCAGTCTGTGTCTGGCCGTCAAGTGCGTGTTTGGAGGGGCTCTGCGGCCACACCAGGACCTGTCCTCCTCACGCCTGGGACGTCTCGTGCTCGGGGTCAGGTTTTTGGAGGAGCTCAGCTCTCTCTTCTTGCTGCCGAAGGTGGACTCAAAGCCTCTGAAAAACAGCCCCTAGGAGTGATTTTTGGAGATTCCATCAGGATGCTACCCAAAGTGCTGCGGGCACCCCAGAGCCGCTCTCGTTCTCTGGGACCAGGGCTCCCGCTGCCTCCCCAAGGTAGGTCGGTGCACGCAGGGAGATGGTGCGGGCCAGGGCTGGGCACTGCACAAAGCTGCAGCTCCCCTTGGAGCCGTGGTCCATGCTGAGGTTTTGCCCAGGCTGGCAGGAGCGGGCAGCGTGGTGGCTGCTGTGGCCCAGCTGCAGCCCGGGCGCATTTAGCCATGGGGAGCCAGCAGCTCCAGGATGCCTGAAACGTCCACCTCGGCCCTGCAGCTCCAGGTGCCAAGCTCTGGGGACAGAGACAGGGACTGGGCTGCACCGGGAGCCCACGGGAGGATGATGCTGCAGGGCAGTGGAACAGGCACTCCCTGGACTGAGCTGCCCCGTGTCCGCCCTTCCCCAATAAACAGGCACTCAGGTGCTTTTTCTGACCAAACTGTTGCGTAGCTCATGAGTGCTGCTGCGGCTCCTGGGGGTGGTGGCCAGAGCCCCGGCACTGTTGATGCTGCGGGCGCTGGTGCCCTGTAACGGACGGTCCTGGCTCAGCTCTGTGGTGCTCACGGGGGTCCAAGGGACTAGTACAGCGCCCAGCACGGCTGCGCAAGTGTGCAGCGGCTGTGCTCTTGGACCCCGGGGGCTGGCAGGAGGCTCCTGCTGGGGAATATGGGACAAACAAGGGAGTTAATGTGTAACGGCTGTACTGCATTAATCCATTCTGGCCTTGGCTGCTGCCCAGCGTTCTGAGCCCCTGCCGGCGTAGGGACCCTTGCTCCCACGACCCCAGCTGCGTGCACAGCCCTGGACTGCAGGATCCCGCAGCCTCTGGAGCCCATCCCCGCTGTGCCAGGCTGGGCTGGGGACACTGAGGAGCTTGGCAAGGGCAGTTCAGCTCCAGCCTCCTAGCCCGGCCCTGGCACGCGGCTGAAGATGCCAAGCGCTGGCCAGTGTATCCCCGGAGGCATGGTGGGCGTCCGTCCCTTCCGATCTCTAGCCTGGGTGCTGGGTCTGCCCAGGGCCACGCTGGCAGCGCACGGAAGGGATGTTGGGCAGGAGTGGGCAGCTCGGAGGCATGGCTCAGTGTGAGGCTGCAATGGTCTCTGGGGTGACAGGAGGGACCCTGCCCCAGAGGCACCTCCCGGGGCTTGGGGGGAGCGGGTGGGATGCTTCCTGCAAGGGGAAGGTCGCAGCCGGCCGGCTCCCTGCCCACGTGTTTGCAAGCGCTGCCTGGACTCTGCCCGTGTGCTGACGCAGGCGAGACCAGATGTGCTCCCATGCTGGCAGTGACCCAGCTCGCTGCCCACTGCCCGGCCCCAGACATAGCGGCAGGCTGGGAACTTTCTGGATGAAACATCGGTACCGCGTGCGGCACATTACGTTACAGCACCCACGTGCGCCGTGCCTCTCGTAGCTGCATCTGGCGCCTTGGGAATCGTGGGGACACCGTGTCCCGGAGCCAGGCACTGCCACTGCAGGCACGCAGCACCGGGGCTGCTAGCTGATCCCGGGCTCATTGCACGCAGACCCCAGTGCAGAAATAAAGCACACCCAGCCTGGCCCCATTCCTCCCCTGGGAAAGCCACCCTGGCCAGTTTGCAATGCACGTTGCTGCCTAGCAGGGCGGCCAGCGTGGCTGCCCAGAGCAGGGGACAAGCCAGAGCCTGGCATGGCGCTCCCAGAACCAACAGCCAAACTGGGCAGGATGCAAAACCCCGAGGTGTCATTGGTAGCACAGCTCTATCGGCAGCACTTCGTGTGAGCTTCTGTGCCGCGCCGGCTCTCGCCGTGCTGGGAAGGAGGAGGTGGCTGCTCCTGTCCTGTTTCCTGGCCTCTCCCTGCTGTGGCCCCTGTTTTCCTGCAGTGACTCTTTCCAAGAGGACTGGAGCATGCTAGTCCCCATCCCCCAACACCTTTTGCCCCCATTTTCTGCTGTGAAATCTCTCAGGGAGAATTTATTGCTGACTGTTTCAAAACATTTTCAATGCAGAAGCCAAGTCTGCTGCATTCCTTCGTGCTGGTCAAAGCCACTCTGTTGAGGACCCTGGAATGAGCTGTTGGGGAATTTGTTTTGTAAGAGTAATTCCATTTCTGTGCAAACTTCTGCTTTGTTGGGGATTTTTTTGTAGGTTGGGAGCTCAGTCTGGGGACTGGGGCACCTGGGTCCGTCGTCTCCCCTGGGCTCAGCGAGGCCGGGCTGGGAGGGATGGGAGGAGCAGCCTTGGGCAGGGATGCGCCTGCAGCCAGGGCTGATCCTGCAATCTTTGCACCGTTTCTCTCTCCGGGACTCGATTTTCCTCTCCTTCACGTGCATTTCCAGTTCACCAGCAGCAGCTGGGACAGTGCCGCTCGGCAGGACTGGCGTGAGCCCCTGGTGCTGCCCCCCGCCCCCGCGTGGCCCTGGCCACCCTGGAACTCCCCGGGCCTGCTTCCCCTCTCCAGCACGGTGAAGCTGCTCTGGCCACGCTCCATCTCCAGGGACAGAGGTGGATCAGGCCAGCCTGGGCCGAGGATGCTGAGCGCAGGGTCAGGCTTTGGCTGTGCCTGCGGTTCCCTTTGCTCAGGACCGTCAGCCCTGGTGTGAAGCGAGGACGCTGGGAGGGATCCTGGCTGCTGCCACCTGACAGGCAGCTCCCTGGGGCCAGGGACAAGCTGCCTGCAGAGCACAGGCGTTGCTGGTCTGTGCCTGCAGCTCCGCCCTGGCAGTCCCAGCCTTGCGAGGCAGATTGAGGCAGATCTCTAATCATCCAACTGCCTTCAGAGCACAGGCAAGAGGATCCCTCTTCCTCAGCCTGGCAGCTCCAAGAGCGGTCTGTGCCTGTGTCCCAGGGAGGAAGGTTTGCTGTGTTTGCCTGGTAGATCCCGTGGCTCCCCAGATGTTGCACAGGCACGAGAGCAGGATGCAGCGCAGACCCCTCTTTGCAGGCAGGGCTCCGCACTGGACACGACCTCTGCCTGCTCTGCACCAGCAAATGGCACATGGGCAGTTCAAGGCTCTTGACCTGAACTTTCTCGAGGAGCGAGATAAGTGATGCATTTTCACTGGCTGCTAATCATTAACGCCTCGTTGCCTGTTCCCCCATGAACGGGCAGCTGCCTGTTTTGCTGCAGCGGGCTCTGGCTGGGCAAGCCGTGCCACTGCCATGGGGCTGCGTGTCTGCACGCCAGCAGCCATGATGGCTGGCCAGAGCTGGGGAAAGAGGTTTCTCCTGCCACGCTGACCCTGTGTCCCCAGGCTCCTGGAAATAGCTCTCCATGTTACTCATTCACCGTTACCTCCTGGGGACGAACAGGAGGATAAAGCTACGGTGCCTGCACTGCTACCAACAACAGCGCAGCGTGGCTGGGGTGGGGAAAGGCCACAGGCAGGGACCTGGCACCGGCTGGACAAGTGGTGTGTTCAGCTCTGCCCCGGAGCCGGGGTCTGATGGGGCGGTTTTGTGCAGGAGGGGGTTAACCCAGGGGAGCTGTGCTGGGAGGAATGTCTTCCCTCACTGGGAACGTCATTTGCAAAGGTCCTTTAACCCCACACCAGAGATCAGAAAAACATCAACGGCAGCCAGGAGCTCTCCAAGCCTCACTGTCTGAGGCTGCAGGGAGCTCCAGAAACGGCTTGGAAAGTTTCCCATTATGCAGAGTCCTCGTTAAATCAGCCTGGCAAACACCATGGCAGTGAGGGTTTTTTTTCATCAGCTGCAGGTTTCAGCTGACGAGGGGGTGGTGGGCAGCCTGCCCCCCACGCCACGCACGACCCAGTCCACGCTCCCAGTCTTCCCTGCGATGCTCCAGTGGTGCCTGGGGTGATGGCAGAGGGCTAGGAGAAATGTCACAGTTCTGGGCTGCGGCAGCTCTGCAGTGCTGTTCATGCAGAGTGCGGGTGCTTGAATCGCCTCTCTCAAAACAGAGCAAACTGGGGTTCGGTAGGAGCAGCTGAACTGTTGTGTTGGGCAGCAGGAGGAGCAGGGGCTGCAGGATCCCTCTCCCCGAGTGAGGCAGCTGCCTGCATGCTGTGAGGAGGGGACGGTGCGGGGAAGGGTTAAGGTGCTGGTGCCGGAGCACCCCACGCTCCACGCGCCCTCGCCCTCGAAGCCTGTTTTTCCCTTTTACGTAAGTTGTTCCAAACATGTTTGTAACAACCCCCCGGTGATGCACCTTTGGCAAAAGTGGTTTTGGGTCCAAAGATCAGTGCTGGGACAAGCGACCTGCCTGTGGCAAACAAGAGCCCACAGAGTATAAAACCCCAGCGGAGTGTGGGACAGCCTGAGCTGCACCGAAGGGCAGTGGCTGCAGAGGAGGATGGAGGCTGGCATGAACCTCCTGCACGACATGGGCATCCGGGCGACACACTGGCTGCAGGAACACTTCCAGGGCTCCCAGGACTGGTTCCTCTTCATCTCCTTTGCCGCCGACCTCAGGAACACTTTCTTCATCCTCTTCCCTATCTGGTTCCACTTCAGCGAGTCAGTAGGCATCAGGCTCATCTGGGTGGCCGTGATCGGTGACTGGCTCAACCTCGTCTTCAAGTGGTGAGTGGCCCTGCGCCACGGCTCCCTCTGGGCATGTTGGCACAGCTGGACTAATGTGGGCCAGATGTGCGCTCTCAACCTTGATACTGGTGTAAAACAAAGACCAGAGTTCGGCCCCCCCAGCTTGGCAGTGGTAACGGTCACTCCTTCCCGAACTGTGCAGCGACGGCTCTCCCCACTTCCCAGAAGCCAGGCAGAGAGATGGAGCGTCCTGCAAACAGGCCCCTTTGCTGTCAGCTGGGGCTGCAGTTCTGCGTGGGGGCTGCACAGAGCCCCTCATGACGGGAGGGCCGCTGGGGTGGCCTGGCACTGCTCTGATATGTGGGATCAGGGCTTGGTGCTTCCCTGATCTTTTAGGTGAGTGTCTCCCTTGGGTAAACCAGGACACTGATATCCCCTTCCCTTCCACAGCTGGTAATGCTGATGCTCAGGTAGCCGTGGTGGGAGCACGCGAGGAACCCAGCCACTGCTCCAGGCACAGGATGGCCTTGTCGGCAGAGCCATTTGCACCATGGGGCCGATCCACCCTGGCATCACGGCCTGGCAGGGTTCAGTGTCAGCTGGTAGCCGTGGGTGCCATCCCTGTGGGTGGTGGGCTGCGGTACCAGCGGCTGCAGGGGCAGTGGACCAGCACAGTGCCATCCCCGCCACTGCGTTTCAGCGTCCCAAGGTTTTGGAGCTGCATGCACCCATGTGCGTGGGCTGTGCCCCACATCCCTGCAGCAGGACCCAGCAGTGTGGTCAGGGAGTTGTGCTGGCTGCCCCAGCTCTGCGTCTGCCCTGCAGCTCAAATCCCCCGGGATGCTCACACTGCCTGCACGTGTGACAGGGGCGGGTGGCTTCTGCCTCTGATGCCACCATGAGACAGTTGCTCTTGGCCTGAAAAAGACTTAGAGGGAGCAGACACTGCTCCTCTTTCTCAGCATGTTGACTTGCTCCCAGGATGTTCTTGCTCTTCCCCTTCAGGGGCCAGGGATGGGGACATGGACAGGCAGTGTCGTTTGTTGGGACCAAGCGACCAGCTGGATGCTGTGTCTGTTGGGGCGCCCTGGACCGCTCATGGGTCCTTTGCCTCTTCCAGCTCCCAGACCAGAGCAGAAACCGCAGCGGTGCCCACCTGCTCTGGTGCCCAGGACCCCTACAGCTCCCATTCTCCTTTCTTTTCAGGATCCTCTTTGGGGAGAGACCATACTGGTGGGTCCACGAGACGGACTATTACAGCAACACCTCCGCCCCAGAGATCCAGCAGTTCCCACTCACCTGCGAGACCGGCCCTGGTAGGGACCCCCAGCCCTGGCAGGGGCAGCAGGGGCTTGCCCACAGGGACCTGCACATGCAGCTCCCCACTCCGGGTCTTGGTCCCCACAGGGAGGAGGGTGCTGGCATGGCCGGGGCCGTGGCTGGCAGCCCGCCAGCAGCACATGCTCCTAGCCAGCTCTTGAGAGAGGGCCGTAATCTCCGAGCTGCAGCGTTGGCCCCCCGCCTCGCTCCTCAGGGACGCCGGCTGTGCCTGCAGCGGGTGGAGGCAGGGCAGCCCCTGTGCAGAGCAGACCTTGACCCTCGGCACAGACGTGGCGGTTCAGCACAAACCCCTGCCTGTGCTCGGCCACAGCCTTGGCCTGTGCCGTGCTCTGCCCTCCAGCCCCGAATGTGGGCAGCCGCTCCGTGGGGAAGGGGCTTGCCCAGTTCTGGAGTGGCTCTGTCTGTACTTTGCCCAGGGGTTTCCACCGGTGCCGGGGAAGGGCTTCGGGTGTCCGTGACACGCTCAGCGTGAGCCATCGGCAGTGGTCAGTGCCCTCTGCCCAGTCTTGCCTGGCAGGTGGGCCGCGGAGCCAGAGCCATGCTCCCACACTGCCCCTGCCGTGCTGTCCCCTGCTCCAGCCTTGCCAGCACCTGGGGACAGAGCTGGGTGCCTGCCATAGGGGTGGCACCGCAGCTGCTGGGGGACAGGTGCTGGGTGCAGTGCCGCAGCCCCCGGGGCCTGGGCTGCTGCCTGAGAGCCCCCCAGGCACGAGGGCACAGCCTGCTCTGAAGGGGGGGTCTGACCTGGGTCTCTCTTCTTGCCCAGGGAGCCCCTCCGGCCATGCCATGGGCGCAGCAGGTGTGTACTACGTCATGGTGACAGCCCTCCTCTCCACTGCCATGGGGAAGAAGCAGCTGAAGACACTCAAATACTGGTAAGCTGCTTGCCAAAATCACCTGTGCTGGGCAGAGGGTGCTCCAGAGCCAACGGGCGTGCAGCTGAGCCCTTCGAGGCGCAAGGCTGTGGGCAGGCAGCCAGGCCATGGCACCCCAGGTGGGGTGTGCGCCAGGGCAGGCTTGGTGGGCAGCCAGGCACTGCTCGGTGTGCGACGGCAGCGCCCCGGGCAGCACGAGCTGGCCCTGGCACCAATGTGGCCGCCTGCCCCTCGCAGGTTGCTGTGGATGGTGCTTTGGACAGGGTTCTGGACGGTTCAGGTCTGCGTCTGCCTGTCCCGAGTCTTCATTGCTGCCCACTTCCCCCATCAGGTCATTGCGGGGGTCATTTCAGGTGAGTGCATCAGACCCCCCCACCCCCCGTCCCCTTCCCCACAGCGCCGCCATGCTGGACCGCAGCACCGGCCGGGCAGTGTGCACAGCCTGACAAATGTGTGCGGGGTTGTGACGCAAAGGTGCGTCCATGGCTCTGCAGTTGCTGCCCTCATTGTCATGGGCAGGATGCCCTCCAGGACATGCCTTTGTCCCTGTCCCATTTGAGGCATAAGTCCCAGTCAGGCGGACAGGGCACTGCCAGCCACTGCTGGGCTCTGAGGGACAGTGAACGTGGCCCAAAGGCACAGGCAGGGCAGGCTTGGGGTGTGAAAGGGTCATCACTGGGCAACAGAGAAGAATCAGTTGTCTGAGCAACAGGGCACAGTGGTGGCCGTCGGGGCAGTCAGCACCGCATGGGAGCACCTGGGTAACCCCCGGCACGTCCCCCACCAGAGCACCCCAGGCTGCGGGATCTGCTCAGCTCCACCGCCCTGAGGCAGGCAATCACTCACTGATCAGTGCCACCTCCTCTCCCGCTTTGTTACTGGCAGGCATGGTTGTGGCCAAGACCTTCCAGCACGTCCGCTGCATCTACCACGCCAGCCTCCGCCGGTACCTGGGCGTCACCTTCTTCCTCTTCGGCTTTGCCCTGGGCTTCTACCTGCTGCTGCGGGTGCTCGGTGTGGACCTGCTCTGGACGCTGGAGAGGGCGCGGAGGTGGTGCACCCACCCCGAGTGGGTCCACATCGACACCACCCCCTTCGCCAGCCTCCTCCGTAACCTGGGCATCCTCTTCGGGCTGGGCCTGGCCCTCAACTCCCACATGTACCTGGAGAGCTGCCGGGGGAAGCACGGCCAGCAGCTGCCCTTCCGCCTGGGCTGCATCGCCACCTCCCTCCTCGTCCTACACCTCTTCGATGCCTTCAAGCCGCCCTCCCACATGCAGCTGCTCTTCTATGCCCTCTCCTTCTGCAAGAGCGCAGCCGTGCCGCTAGCCACTGTCAGCCTCATCCCCTACTGCATCTCCCAGCTCCTGGCCACACCAGACAAGAAGGCTGTCTAGGGGCATCCCTGCAGGTAATGGTGTGCCCGGGCAGGCGGCCCCCCCCGGCTCTGGGCTTGGGGGCAGTCACTGGACCAGGGGTGTACCCCAGCCACGGTTTGCTTCCTGCTAAATCTGCGCAGACTGACTCCACACTGGGAGCAGACTGTGAAGGCTGGGCTGGCTGCGCTGCCAGATGGCTCCTGTGGCACGGACCCACAATGCTAGTCCTGCTGTAGGCTCAGGCGGTCTGCGGCCAGCTGATGGCACAGCGAGCCCTGCGCTCCCAGGGCTCTCCTGCCGCCCTTCCCACACCCATGGGTGGGATTCATCAGCCAGGGACCCGGTGGCAGCAGAGGGAAGACCCTGTGCTCCCCTGCAGCTCATGGGGCTGCGCCACCTCCATGCTGCAGGGCTGGGGACCGCAGCACGGGGAGCAGGGTGCTCACCCACGGGTGCTTGGGGTCTGCTGGCGAGGCAGGTCTGTCACAGGAATGGGCAGACACTGCGATTTGGAGGTAAAGCACCAGCTTGCGGGAGCCCCCCCCCAGCCCTGAGGTGTTCAGTAGCCACTGCTGTGTGAGGCAGCATGGTGTACACATCTGCATATGTGTGTATACATATATAATGTGTATCTATATACACATACACATATGGGTGTGTCTGTAAACGAGGCATTTTATTAAAGATGAAGTTGTGTTTAGCTGGTGAGTTCGGACATCTCGCTGGCCGGTGAGGCGGGTTGGGGGATTGGCTCCCGCGTGCAGGGACTGCGGCAGGGGCTGCTGTTGGTGTTCGAGGAAGGGCTTCTCCCATGGGGTGCTGCTCCCACCATCACCTGCAAGGCACGGGGCAAACCACCGGGAAAGACAGCGCCAGGCTCCCCCAGTCCTCGTCGCCTTTCACCCTCGGGTGCAGTTGGACATGGCCAACACAGTGCGGGGAGACACGATGCTTTTAGCGCTGTTTATCCAGGGTTTCTGGGTGCACCTTGTGCCAGGAACAGGGACACACTCGCCTCACCTCGCTGGTTATGGAAACAAGCGTGGCTTTGAGACCGACCGGCTTGGCTGGGGCCGTGCTGAGCCCCCAGGCTGCGGGGACAGAGCTGCCGTTTGGCTGCTGGCTGCGTTGCGGGGCCAGGGCCCGGTGGTCAGCGCTGGCTTGGCCTCCAGGCACCGCTCGCCTGAACGCCGGGTCTGCCCGGGGCGCAGGAAGCGGCTGCGTCAGCATGGGGGGGTCAAGCTGCTTCGCTGCTGCCAGCTCGGCTCTCCCGGCGGACACGTCCCTGCCTCGGCGCCGTGCTCGTTAGCAGGAAGCCAGCTGTGGGCTTGCCCTGCTGACTTCAAAGCCATACAGGCTGTACAGCCTGCCAATTAACTCAGTTAGTAAACATCCTCTCTCAGTCTGATAGTTTCAAATAGATATGAAGGCACAGATACGTTCTTCCTGCCAGACTGTACGTGTGCACGTGCAGTATTTCCCCCAAAACACCAGTTCCTGCAGCATTTACCCCATACCCAGCTATAAGCATCAGCAGTGTTCTCTGCTGTGGTGCATCTGAGAAATGCCACCTCCTCTGCCCAGATCTCGCAATGCTTTTGGGAGATGGTGTCCAGCAGAGCCATGGTAATGTCCGTTGTCTTGCTGTGGCTTGGATGGCCTTTGTGGCACGTGGCAGCAGTGTGCAGGCTTTCCAGCCTTTCCCAGCCACCTGATGGGCGCCCTCCCGCCGCCAAAACACCAAGAGCCATCAGGCGAGAGAGCACCTTCCTTCTGACCAAACTGCGTGTCAGCAGAACCCCATGCTAAAACCCATCCATGCTAGAACGCCGTCCACGGCAAAGTTTGCTGTAAAGCTTGCTCAGTACAGAGCTCAGCCGTGGACCTGATGCTTTCTAGAAAGTTTACCTAGATGCACACACACACAGACACCGCCCCCCCCCCAGTTTCCTCCAGCTGGGGAGCGGGCAGGCTTGGCCCAGTGGTTATTCCAACCGGGAAGGATCAGGATGGGGCAGCCAGACCCCGCAGAGGCGAGCGCAGAAGGCCCCTCTCTGGGAGCCTGCTGTTTGCGGTGGGAACGAGGGCTGCTGGTCCCCCCCCACAGCGGAGTCCCAACGGGCGCTGATGGGCGCCGCAGTCGTGACCCTGCGCCTCCTGCTGCTGCTGCTCACCAACAGCTGGCAAAGGGCTCTCGGCTGAACGGTACCTGCATCGGCCGTGTACAGAAACCCTGTGTGCTGGGGCTGCTGCTATGCTCTGTGCTCGTGACAGATAAAGCTCCTTAGGATAGAGGTTTCTTTTCTTTTATTTCTCTGTTTATTACCAACATCTGGACCAAATCTGTTATGCCATTTCTAGCAAGAAGGGGAAAAAAAAACCTCCCAAATTACCTGCCGTGCTTTTTCACACCGTGACTCCACAGCGCCCTTTAGTTTCTGCAGCTGAGATTGCAACAGCTCCGGGACCCACCGTGGCAGAAAAGACAAGCTGAATGATCCCAAGGGAGTTTACATCTGCATTAGCAGAAGAAACTCCTGATGTTCAAAAATCGACCGATAACAACTGCACCCCAACAAGGGAAACGACTGATACACGAGGTTGAATGATTTCCTGCCCGGGGGGCACCCACTCTCCCTTCCAGCTGCTCTCTGCCCCGGCTGATTCCAGACTGTACCCTTCGCTGCGCTTATCAAACCTGAGGAAAGCTTACCACTATCCAGGCCGAGGTGTCAGACGGGGAACAGCTTCCTTTTGCTGAGCGTTTGTGATGATACTCATTTGGAAATGAGTTTGGTTGCTGGAGACTCCTGAACTCGGATACTGCTCTTGTGATCGGGCCTCAAAAGGAGGACAGGACCTGACACAGCTGCAGAGGGATGGGAGATGAGGGCGAGGATGATCGTAACCTTGCTCTTGTCTTCGAGGGCTGCCCTGCTGGAGGACAGCTCAGGGCTCAGTTCCTCTGCCAGTTACCCCACAGCAAAGGCCAGGTGTAGGAGTGCTGTGGTGGACCAGGAAGACACCTTCCCGGTAGTGATGAAGACAAGGCACTGCCAGCATGGCCTGGTGCCCACGTCTCTACTTAGGGGACTCCAGAAACAGCTGCTGTTCCGAAGGAGCATGCTCAGGAGCTCGAGGCATGAGCTTGGACAATGTCACATTTTGCAGACTAGCACAGAAAGCAGCACGAGTCAGCTGTATGCCAAGACCCAATCTGTCATTGGCAGTCGTAACCGTACAACCTAGCCAGCCTCGTTCAGAGCAACGCTCGGGCCCGAAGACTGCTTTTCTGTAGAGGTATTTATTATCACGTAAAAGAGCCAAACATATAAGACACTATTGCAGAGGCAGGGGAAAGGCCACTGCTGGGGAGAAGAGAACGGTAACGAAAACTCAAGCTCGTGGCAACAGAAGTGAAGGAAGTGTTCAGGCACACGCCTACAAGAAATGCCCAATGTACAGCTCAGACAAATGACTTTAACAGGGTTTTCCGTCTGCCTGCAAAACAAAGCACTAGGTGGCTGCTTCTACCCGCCTTTAATTCTCACGTAGAGAGTCAGCACGTGTGTCTTGCCATGGTTCTGCCAGGCCAACTACAAATGGATGGAATTCCCTTTTGCAGTAACGTACTTGACGCCACCACAGTGGAGCTTTGGGGCTGCAGCGAGAAAGCCGGTGTTACCGGACAGCTGCTCCCATCAGCACCACAGCTGGGTCAACAGCAACTGCTGCCTGAGGGAACCGCCAAGTCCAGAGGTCAGCAGCAGCCCTGCGTGTTGGCCAGCAGCGAGGGGCCCTGGCAATGGCATTAACACAAACATCTTCAGACCTCCAGCATCTACAGATTTCTGAGTAACCAGGAAAAAAAGTCAGTTTTGTTTTAAAAAGGGCTCATGGAGAATTGTCCTTGGTGCCCCCTCCTTTCCTCGCTCACATGCTTGACAGCAGCATCTTGTCTCCTTGCCTCCCTGTTCTATCTCAGGCAGCCGTAACTGGTGACCAGCTTACTTCGGTCTTTTAAGGGGGATTTACTGATCTGATCCCTCCAATTCCCGCTACATTTCATTCCTTCGTCTCCCTACGAAATTTCAGCAGCACAAGCTTGATTGATTTTCTCTGCACTTGTTGGCAAGTATCATACTCAAACCCTCTGCTTCTTACCAGTATTCCGATTTTTTAAAATGCATCCAGCTTATCATAAATATGCTTACAAATCAATTACTCCTCAGCAACTGGTACAAAGTAAAAAGCCACAATGTACAGCAAATGGGAGGGCCCCTCTCTTGGTCTTAGGAAGCCTAAAAAATGGTTAAATAATGACTACTTTTAGTCACTTAAGAACATGCACCATTTGCCCGGGGAAATGAAAGAACCCTTGCAGCAAAGCATGGATGGCAGATCCCCTCCCCCAGTTTGCCATGAGCACCAAATCAGCTCACACAGAGCATATGCACACCAGCTGTTGTTTTCATGTCTTTATTCTCTGGGAGAGAAGTTAGTGGAGCGTATGCAAGGCAGGGAAGACAGCCCTACTTTGAGAACTGTTTCTTACACTTCAGGGCTTCGACAGCTGATGAATTCCTGGAGCAGAGCTTGCACTTCTCCTCGCTGACTCATCTTGGTTGCCTTGCCCTGAAAGCGGCCTCGCTTCCCAGCTCCTTTGCCTCCCAGCAGCTCTGCCACCCTGCAGTAACAACAGTACAGGCTGAAGGCCACTTACTTGCAGAGAAGAGAGGGACCTGGCCTAACCTGGTCCAGTGGAAGGTGCCCCTTGGCAGGGAGGTTGGAAGTAAATAATCTTTAAGGTCACTTCCAACCCAAACCATTCTATGATTCTATGAACCTGCTCCAGAGAGCAAACAAGGATCCATGCCCTAATTACAGTGCTCAGCTGCTTAGTCTGCAACATCAGAATTCTTACCAATTTTAAAGAAACCATAGAACATGTTACCTGGGACCTAAATTCTCAACTGCTTCAACAGGTCCCGCTAGAAGAAAGAGTCCTGCTTCTTTTTCATCTCCCACAGTCAGGAACAGCAGGATTTCCTGTGGACAGAGAGATGGACCTTGCTCCAGAACAACCAGTGCCCTCTTTGTCCGGGAAGAGGACAGAGACACTGGCCACAGGACCCATCCAAGCATGCAAACAATTCAGAAGTTTTTTTGCATTACTGAGACAGAGACTCAATTTGAAGAAGGTAAAAGGGAGGGGGGCTTTCGAAATTTTTATGCTCAATCATATATTGGGGGGGACACAGAATGGGTACTGGGGTATCCTAAGTTAAAAGGATATGGTTGGCAGTTGCACTAGATGATTGTTGTAGGTCTCTTCCAACTGAAATAGTCCTGTTCTATTCTACTCTACTCTACTCTAAACAGCCAGTGAGGTTCTGTACAGCTCTTTGAGGGACAGGCTCTTCTACAGTGCTCCGGATTTTCACTGTTGTACTTCTTGACTGTTGAGGATTCCCCTGCAGACTGAGGCTGCTGGGGACAATAACCTCATGTAACTTTTGAAAGGAACCAGACCTCTAGCTTGTGACTATGATACAAACAGAAGCCTGGCCTTGCCTGTGCTACAGCTTGAACGAAAAAGCCAGTGGTGTCAGGTTAGTCTTCATCAGTGACTCACCTCTGATCCAATCTCATTAGCGATGATATTCATAAATTCCGAGTCACCCTCTTTCCTGTATGAATGGGTAAAAACAACACTTCAGAAAGAAGCAAAAATCCCCTCTAGAGTCCAAAATATCAATCAGAAACCAAAAGCCTGATCAGGCCTGGGGTTTTGGCCTCTTGCTGTTAGGATGGAGGTTAGGTTTTTTCTATATATCTAAAATCCTCATTGTGCGTTCCTGTGGACATGTTAGAAACTATTTAAGTGTCTATCTTTAAGAAATAGAGCTCCTCATTTTTATTTGAAAATACCAAGGGCAGAGAGAAATCAGATAGACACAGTTATTTCTTAGCTATAAAACCAGGAGAATTCAGTGACTGAATTACTAACTTGCTCCTTTACACAACCTTCCAGCAGGCTGAGACAGTTTAATATTCTGTTCACCTTGTTAATATTCTTCCTTGAGAAACAAGCCTGAATAGGTGTCAGAGAGATGCAACTGCCATAAAACGTGTAAGATACCATTTTACCCTTTTCCTTGAACTCACACATACCTGTGTAACACAAACAGCTGACTTTGAACAGGTTTGCTCTTAAAGTCCTGGGCTATCAAAACAGCAATGTCTCTAAGCAGGTTCAAGTTATTCTGAAAGAAAAGCAAATAAATTGTACTGCAGATGGAGAAGTCAGTGTGAACACTGAGTTGTGTTCCCAGAGATGGGAGCAGTTTTCATAATATTGACAAAAACTGATGTCTACGATTCAATTCCCAGTTATCATGACTAAAGCGCAGGTCTACGGGAAGCAGCCACCACCTGCTTTTCTCAGCCATCCTCCTACCTTCTGAAGCAGTTTCACAGAACTCTGCAGCCTCTTCACAGCCTCTACGTGCTCACCTGGTCCATTTCTGAAAGAACAAGGAGAGTTTGGATTGCCACTCTGGAGGACAAAGAAAGGATTTCTTAAAGGAGCAAAAGCAGGTAACATCATAAAAAGCACCGCGTAGATGTACCCTGAGACTTATGTGGTATTTGTCAGACAGAATAGTAAAGATGAAATAATCAAAGTGGAAAGGGTATTACTTGAGCAGTGATGTTAGAGCCTTCTCAGTACTGTGACTTTGTTCGATTGACTTCAGCACTCTGTTTCCTGCCAGGAAAACCAAGTTGGTTTTGTTCTTTTTCCCTTTTTCTGTGCCAAGAAGTTTAATAACCTTAAAAAGAAAATCACCCTGGTCAGAAAAGAACTGTACTTTGCTTAGACTCTCACAGGTGGTCAGTTCCTACTAGACTAAGCCTTGTTGTGCATATTAGCTCTCTGCCAGTGAAAATAAACTGATTAAAATCAGCCATAAGGTCAACATTAAAAAAAAGGATGGCGATACAGTGGAATTAATACAATTTGCTAGTCATGGGCTGCACTCTGCAGTGTATCTGGACATCTCTGCTGGGATACAGATTCCAACAAACGACTGAAAAGACAAAAACACTTAAAGGCAGCTCTAGAATTTTATCTCCACCTCCCTGCACAGAGGATTTCTCATTCATGACAAACACTCAAAAATATCAGAGCTTTAAGCAGAGGGAACAAATGGCTAGCAACCCAGCAATGCACCACCAAACTGGCAATATACCACGTGCCCTCCGCAGAGGCACTGGCAGTTCAGAAAACATAATCGCTACCAACAAGGGCTGAGTTCTGTTACAAAGAAAGAAAGGAGCCTGACTGACTGGACGAAGGCTGCCGACCTGCGCGCACCCCGGTTGGGGCTCACCCAGCATGGGGCTTCCCCTTTACTATCGGGACAACTTCCAGCAGACCCTGGATCTCGGGGACTGCTGCTGCGCTAGGTCTGAATGTGCGGAGCAAGGCTCCCAAAGGCAGCTCAGCTGCAGCCCCCCCACCTGCAAGTCACTCAGGTTGGAGACATGAGTCCCACAGCACATGTTGGAGTCTATGCCTTCGATGTCAACAACTCGCACTGGCCCCGCGTGGTCATCTGGCAAACCACGGCTTCTCACCTAGCAAAAGGAGGACAATGGCAAACAAGGTGACATCCATGCCACGGTTATTTTGGTCCCATGGATATCATCAGTTCTTCCCCCACCACTCACTCTTTCAATTTCAGGGTCATCTGCAGCCAGTTCTCTCACCACCACGGGTACCCTCTCCCGGATTTTCTCATTCACACTCCTCTCCAAGGCCTCTATTTGCTCTGCTGTCATGGAGGGGGTGTCCAGCTCGATGACACTTCGCTGACGGCCCAGCTCCCTGCACCGATGAAGAACATCCGCTGCTGTAGCTAAGACCACCTGGAAGGTCCCTCTGTGCAGCACTAAGTGCCATCCCACTGCTGGGAACGTGGCGACTGAAACAAAACAAACTTCCCTCCTCTCCCTGTTATTTACAGAGCACCAGATGCATATGCTTGGAGCAGGACAAGACAGAGCAAATACTTTGCACAGCTTCTCTCCAGTTCAGTCACCTGTCCCACGCCCTCTGAGCTCGAGTGAGATGTCCAAGGGCAAACTGGTTTTGATTTATCAATTTTCAGCTCCTTGCGGCCCAGCACAGTGGCACAGGCCAAACAAGAAGCCTTTTTCCTGCTCACCATGAAGTTGTCTTGAATCCAAACATGTGCTCTGCGATGGCAGTGATGAGATGCTGTCCTGGAAGAGAGGTGCAAGCAACAGCTTCGAGTGCCACCGGACACAGGAAAAGAGATTTTCAGTCAGACTGTGTTTTTCCTGCTGACGTTCCCCCTGACGTTCACAAATGCCCAGCCACGTGCTCGGTGCTGTGGGACTTACGCTACTGCTTAGGACCAGACGGAAGAGTCAGCCACTGCCTCGCGCGCCTTGGGACCCTGAGAGCACCACAGCGCGCTGAAGGCTTCCAAGCAGGGTGAACTCCTTCCAAACCCGTTCGCAGCGGGTTTGCTTCAAGCCGAGGAGAGCCCCGGGACAGACTGGGACGGACCGGGCGTGCGGAGCTGTCGGGCCTCCCCCTCCCCGACCACGGTGGGGACAAGCTAGGTGCATGGTCCCCC
>VYZV01042255.1:1862-116630 GCA_013401275.1 Pandion haliaetus
TCTACTACTCCTTGATTCCCATCTTACAGAAAAAGGGGAGGAAAGGGGCCTGGAAGGGGCTGACGTTATCCCACTTGTAACAACTGGACACTTTCACCGAATTGTTTTCAGAGCAAATGGAAAAATCTTTCACCAAGAAGCCCTGTGCTGCAGATTTGCTCTATTTAACTAAAATGCAGAATAGCTCTGAAAGAGAGCATCTAATGCATAGCTTGAATATTGTGTTTCATGCAGCAGGAGAAATGAATGCAGACAGAGCCCTGCAGAAATTTTAGCTTTCTTCTCTCATTGCTGTATTTTTTTCATTCCCAAGATACTGCTGCCCATGTTTTAGCTGAAACTGTTCAAAAGAAGCTACTGGTGGGTGGTGATGCAGTCCCAATGACTTTTCTTCTGTTTTACACCCACTCTTAGGCTCAGTGCTTGCATATCTATCTAGACTTCAGACTTTCTGTGGTATGACTGATCCGTGGACCTATATTACTAAAATGGGTTTGCAGGTGTGCAGTCTATTCTTCTATCATTGGTTCAAACTTTAGCTTTCTTGAAAAACTAGGTTAAAGGGGAATATTTTGGACAGGTGATTCAGAGCTGTGGATCATGCTTAGTAAAAGATGAAGAGGACATAATTAATTCCTATTATCTTGTCTAGTAATTAAAATAATTCTCCTGTGTTTTGATACTAGTTGGACAATTATGGCCAGCAAGAACTTGCAGATCTCTTCGTGAACTACAATGTGAAATCACCTATCACTGGGAATGACCTGTCCCCTCCTGTTTCTTTCAATCTGATGTTCAAGACCTCCATTGGGCCTGGAGGAAACATGCCTGGGTAGGTGTTAATCTCATTCTGCTCACACTTTGCCTTCTTCATAGATCACTTGGAATAAAAATGAAGTCTTAACAGGATTGAAATACGCAATTTTATCTTGAGTAGCCTTCCCTTGCCTTTTAGTCCCAGTCTTCTCTGGCAGGTTAGCATTCCTTGTACTCTCGGTGAAAGGTAGGAGAAGCAAGGAGCTGTTGCAGAATCACGAAAATACTTCAGGCAGCCAGACTATGTGGATCACAGCTATGCCCTTGCATAGCTTGGAGTAGTTTCCATAAAGCCAATTAATGCTGGATCCGTAATTGTCAGCGACTTCATGGCTACGGAGAACCTGCTTCAGTGAACCTGTTTCAGGGTGAAGTTACTCAGCAGGGTGATCCACTGATAGCATCATTTGCTAGGTGTTTGTAGTTAGTGTGTGAGAATGTAGAGGCTGTTGCCTTGGATTGGGGTCTCCGAAACTAGAACTGAAACCTCCACTGAAGAGTGGAGAATATGATTCTTGCATATGCTCTGGGATGGGATCAGAGATACATGTTGTGTGTGTTCTCCAGTGTAGTAGATGAAATAGTCTGTGTAGGTGGTATTCTTTGCAGAAGTCTCAAGCCACTGTAGGGGTTGTAAAGGCCTTACACTAAAGCCACTTCACAGTTTGTGTAACGGCAGAGGTGCAGTCATGGTTTGCCTGCAAAATCCGCATTTGTTAGCAGCCTGGTATAACTCATGCCTACATAGGAAAGGCAAGGAGGATGCATTCTCTGTGATCTCCTTGTTGTCACTGGCCACTGTATTTCATTCAAACGCCTTTTTCCGTTCCATGCTTGCATCTCAAAAGCAGCCAAGTCATCCAGTTTACTTTTGGGAATAACTATGGAGTGCTGTGTTTGGGCTGCAGCCTGTTTCTTTTTTTCCTCTCAGTCTATTGCTTCATTGTTTTGTGTCTGGAATTAAAAGACTCAAGAGAAAAAGTATCACCTTTAAATTTTGTAGTAACTTTGTTTTTCTTTTCTCACTGCTTTCCCCACCCTTTTATCTCCCGGATTTTTCCTGTTCTCCATCTCCTTTCAGTTATCTGAGGCCAGAAACTGCACAGGGAATATTCCTCAACTTCAAACGTCTTCTGGAGTTTAACCAAGGCAAACTGCCTTTTGCTGCTGCCCAGATTGGAAATTCCTTCAGAAATGAAATCTCACCCCGCTCCGGTCTTATCAGAGTGAGGTACTGCAAATTTCCTCTTTCAACAGAAGGGTACCTGGAAGTAGGTAGCACCTCCCTTTTGTTCCAGTGTTTGTACATGACTGTTTCACTTTAGTGCTTTCTCCCAGAGCGTTCCTGATAAGGTGCCTGGTGAGTCTCGGGGTTCATGGGCAAACTCATATAGTTAAGGTTTTAACTACAGAATTCTGTCTAAGCCTGGCTGGTAAGTAGGATCTCTGAAATAGCTGTTGTATTAGAAACACCTAGATTAAACTTGGGTTTACTAACAAAATGTGGCTTCCATCATAATCTAAACGAATCATATTAGAGGTGGCTGTGTTCTCTATAGGTCATGCATCTTTGCTTGTTTAATTATGTTCATGTGATTTACTTAAACTGAAATCTGGAATCAAGATGTGATTGACTTTGCAGCAGTATTTCCTTGTCTCAGTTCTGCAGGTTCTTTAACTTACTACAGAGAGGAAGTTGCAAGATAATGTGACTTGGGACATGTGTTTCTGTCCCAAGATCAGTCAGGCAGGAAAGCTCAGGGTTATTGAGAATTACTTTAAAAGCTTTCTATATCAGGATAGAAGTGATTATTGCATTTCATTAAGGATAATCTCTATTTTAACTGAACTATTCTGAACAGAAGTCTCTTCTGTCTAATTTGGAACAAGAGCTGCCATGCACAGCCAGTGTGGTTCTGCCATACAACAGGCTGTGTGTGTTGTAAACTTGGTAATTGATTAATATGGTGCCATAAATATGACTGAGAGGCAGTGGGATTGTTAGCACTAAGGCAACTCTTTGGAATTTTCTCAGTCCTTCTGTTCTCTCTTGTACATCTGGAAATGAGAACTTTTCTCACTGAAATACATTTTTCAGTCAAATATAAATTATACACTTGTGGCACATTTATTGGAGACTGTGTTATTATGCTATCATAGCAGATTACATCCCGATGCCTGTGATTTAAAGTTTATGATTACCTAGAGCTTTTTTAAAGGTTCTTGGTAACAAGCTAATTCAATGTAAAGTGATTTCAAGCAGGAAGGCTAAGAATCAATGTATGAATATAGATGTATTAAAGCCAAGTTCTTAGAATGTACACCACTGCTGAATGTACCAGTATCATTATCTTCAAGAAATTATCACTTCACCTGGCTTTTTTGAGCACCTCTGATATAAGTTAAGGCTGCTGAATTAATCAGCAGATTAGTTTTCATTGACCCTGTAGGAAGTGTGTACTTCTAACATGGGCATCACAGCAGTCTGGAAAAACTCCAGAGACTTCTGGAAGCATTTCCAAAGGTGGTATTCTCTGCTCTGAATCACAGTGGTGATAACCATGGCATGGAGATCTCTAGAGGAATTTGTAAAAAATTTTATTAGGAATTTGAAGGTAAAACTAAATCCAGTGTCGAGACTGGTTCGTGTTGCAGTTTGTACACTGTCTTGGCTCTGGGTTTGCATATGTTTTGAAACTACTGACTTGCTTGTGAGAGGCTAAAGCATAATCATTTATTAGAGGGGCTGTGGCTAGCACACAAATTATTTAATACACATACTTGTTTGTGTTTCCATTAGGGAATTTACCATGGCAGAAATTGAGCACTTTGTGGATCCCAGTGAGAAAAATCACCCCAAGTTTCAGAATGTGGCAGACCTCAACATCGTCCTGTACTCTTCCAAGGCCCAGGTCAGCGGGCAGTCCGCCCATGTAATGCGGCTGGGAGATGCTGTCCAACAGGTAATGTTCCTCTTGCAAGCACGTGGAGCTTGCTCTTTTGAATATTGCTGTCATGACTAAATTACAAACTGTTGTGTTGGTGCCAGCTGGGGTTTGCTCCCAGATTCAAGTCAGTTCTCTTCAGTGCATCAGTGTGATTGAGATCCAAGCCTGGCCCTTATTATCAGTAGTGAGTAGTGAAAGCTGCTGGTGGTGCTGGGATAGTGGTTAGAGGTTAAGTGTCACACTTAGCTAATGGGAGAGGAACAGTTAGGAATACTAGTATCTGCCAAAAGCTCAGCAGTGACTGGGAATTTAATACTCAGCTGCTGACCCCCATCAGTATGTGGCTTGCATGTTGGGGTTTCACTACCTGATTCTCCATGCACGCAAATCACAAATGAGTAGGTTTACCAACCCCCTTCCCCGTGCCCCCCTCCNAACAAAAAGAACACCACCCCACTGTTGTATTGCGACTGTGAACTGTAGGGTACAGCTGTTGTGGGGTCCTGAGCTATAACTGCAATTCCCATGCACTGTTGTAATACCAGTGACTGCACTGTTGCATACAGCAGGGTATTTTCAGGTAGGTGGTCTTCAGAGACAGTGATGAGTCCTAGAGTAATAATAACTTACTATTTTCTTCAGATGGAGATACTGCCAGTAGCACTAGGTGAATTTGAAAAGATGTAATAGTTTCAGGGGAGACATAGTACTTTATCACAGGCAGCTGCAAGAAGTTCTGTCTGTAATGTGTCAGGTTGCCTGCAGAAGTACAACAAATCATGACTTTGTTTCCTTAGGAATTAATATCTATGTGGTTTTTGTTTTTTTTTTTTTTCTTCCTGCTTTTTCCCTTTCCAGGGTGTGATCAATAACTCCGTTCTCGGTTACTTCATTGGCAGAATCTACCTCTTCCTTACAAAGGTTGGTGTATCCCCAGAGAAGCTGCGCTTCCGACAGCATATGGAGAATGAGATGGCTCATTATGCCTGTGACTGCTGGGATGCAGAGTCCAAAACATCGTATGTAAGTTGGAAAGCAAAACAGCAAGTGGCACTCCCTGTCAGATCTGTTGATAGTGCAGGAAGGGGCTCTGTTTAATTTCTTGTTTTTTAAGACCAGGGCTATGAATCGGATGTTTCTGTCCAGCGCCACGTTGGTACGAACACAGTTACTGCAGTGGAAATATTATGAATCCAGAACTAAGGGGACAGGTCAGGTCCTTGCAGTGGGCTTGCATAAAGTTTTTGAACTGTTTATGCTTGTTTGTAGGTCCATGCTTCAGACTCCTTTGCTGGAGCCTGAAGTTGCCTGGGGACTTTTCGCAGGTTGAATTTCATCTGGAATAAAGAGAAACCAAGTCCTGGTGCTTTCCAAAGACTATAACCCCTGTAACAGCAGTAGGGAAGGATTTATTTTGCTGGAAGTGTTATTCCAGGGCAGATTCCTTCCTGCTAGAATGCTTGCTTTTCGTTTCCCACTTCCAAGCTGTGAGAAATGAGAGTTCTGCCAGTTCAGACAGCTGGTGCTGGGAGAAAAATTTCCCAAGGACTTTTTATCTTCCTGCTGAGTCACTAAGAGCTTTTCAGTTTGGGCCTTGTTGGGTACTTTGTTTTTCTCTTATATTGTTGGCTTGATTTTGAAAAATGTATCTTTTTTTCTTTCAGGTAAACCAGCAGTAGGTAGTTAGGGGCAAGGCTCTTAGACTCATTTTAGATTCTCTTGGAGAGCTTTCATCCTCTTCAGTAAGTCTCAGCCAAGTATATCAGTTGGAATGACAGTTTCAGAAGAAATGTATTAGAAGGCATAGTAACTAGACTGTATTGATTATGAAGTGATTCCCCTCTTCAAGGGTACAGAATCTACTTTTTAGGTCAAATCTGAGTTAAAAAAAAACAAGTTAGTTATTATTTTTCCGTTGTGTGTAGTGAAGCAAATGTTCTCCTGCCTTGTTACCCTTTCCAAGAAGTCTAGGGTATGTGCAGATTCCTGAAAATATCTAGAGAACTCTGTGTGGTCTAGTTCCAATAAAGGATCGAAAGATTGAAGGGATTTTGCTGAGGTCTATGGGGCTAGCCTGTGATATTGCAGTGAACCTTGTATGGGTAGACCCCATCCATGGTCCTGACCAGTTTGATAGCCAAACTGGTAGTGTGCTAAGCCCAAAGGTGTCCACATAGTGAATGGGTCAAGGCTTCAGATGGTTCAGACAGCCTTATTTATGCGCAGGGAGAACCTGCTATAATCTAGGGGTGAGGAGGTTGTGTGTGGAGTACCATTTGTCTGTGTTTTTTGTGGGCTTTTTCTCTCTTTCTTTTCTTTTAAGGACCTGAAACAGGCTTATCACTAGTGATGTTTCATTACAGCTAGTTAGAGGAACAGCAGCCAGTAAAATTCCACGAAACTTAAGATGAGGAAGAAAAATTCCTGCAGCTTGGATGTGTGATTTGTCTTCATATAGAAAAGCGCTGTAGAAACGATTGAAGGAATGGCTTCCTCTGAATGCAGATAGCTGACTTCCATATGTTCATAGCTTCTCTTGCCAGCCAGCCCAAAACAGGCTGGACATGTGTGGGCCACACCATGTAAATAAGATTAATAAACTTTGCAAGCCTTGTCATGGATCAGGACAACACTCACAGAGCAGTATGTCCAACAGCCTAAGCCAGAGGTGAAGACGGCAATCCCAGGGGCGTGACAAAACCACCTTGTGAGCTAAACTTACGCTACGGTTTGTCACTTAACTCTGCCCAAAAATGTTTATACCAACTTGCAGCATTCAGTAGTATGAAGTTAACTGCACTGTATGGTTTAAAGTCGATGCTATAAAATTATTACATAAACCTTCTGAGAAGTGGCTGTAGTACCCTAATGGTTTGATTTGTGTAAAAATTCCCCAAGATGTTCTGGAACACCATGGTTTTTCCAGCACAGGGTCCTGACACCCTGCTATATCACTGCGGACTGGAAAACCAACCACATAGCATCTGGCTGCCTGCATGGCAATGCTGGTGTGACAAAGTGAATGAAAAGCAGCTGATGTGCCTTTTCCTATGTGGGATTGTCTTTTAGAAAATCCAGGTGGTGGCTGTATTTGCTGCAAGTGTTGGAAGCCTTCATCAATTCCATATGTGTGAATGGTGTTTTGAGATTCCTCCTTGTTATACATGCTGAAATGTTGAAAGAAGTTCTTCCCTTGCATATGATCTGTGGCTTACTAGCTCGAAAGCCAGGCTTCTGGCTGCTCTAGTGTGACTGGTTGCCTGCTGTCTATTCCATACTTGTGGAGTGGTAAAGCCCCAAAGGCATGATGTCACATGTGGCTATAGCATGTGAGTGATAGGACTGTGTGCTCTGGCCCCAGCCCCAAGCTGTTGGCACAGTGCTGTGTTCTGCCAAGCCATGTGGAAAACCTGGCCCTGAACATAGGCACTGGTTAGATAACTGATCGTTTCCTCTGGAAACAAATGGAATCATTCAAATGAAGGAGCAACTAGTGAGTGAGAGCTGCTTATTGTAACAGAGTTAATTATGTAGAAAAAACAGTCATGGGAGCAGGGAGGGCTTAAGGGCGAATAAACATATTTGATGGTTAAGTGGACAAAAAAGTGAGTTGGTGAAAGCTTCCACTTTTTTTTTCAGGGTTGGATTGAGATTGTTGGCTGTGCTGATCGTTCCTGCTATGACCTCTCCTGCCATGCCCGTGCCACCAAAGTTCCTCTTATAGCTGAGAAGCCTCTCAAAGAACCTATATCCTTTCACAATAAACCAGATTCTCTTGAAATGAAAAGTGATTTGACTGTGAGATGTCTTGGAGAGCTGTGCAGCTCTATTTTAAGTTACAACTGTAAATTTAGCAGGGAAACCTACAGCTACAGAGCAGCGTGACTTGGGAAGTAACCTGCAAAGAATTGAGCATGTGGGTGACTACTCAGGTGGGAAAAGGGAATTTACTATTGTGCTTGGGTTCTTCTAGCTTAATGCTAGGCTCTTGTTTTGACTGTGAAGTGTGGTTTAAATGTGAATGTGGGTTTACTATCCCAGGTTGCTCCATGTCATTCCATGGTTCTCCTGCTGGCTGTACTTGTTAAAAAAGTATTCTTCCAAAATTTGTGACGTTCTGCCCTTCAGTATTTTTTTATTTTTCCTTTCCTCTTGGAGGGAAGTTCCTTAATCCAGTAGCAGAGGAGATTTCTTTGTCTTGTGTAGCAATTAGCTTTGACATAGCAAAAGAACCAAGCCCTGCTTTCTGTCATCTCAAACTCCTTAACTGCGTCATACAGAACTGTCAACATTGTTCAGTTTGAAGCAAATAAGGGAGCCATTGGCAAAGCGTATAAGAAGGATGCAAAGGTGGTGATGGAATACCTTTCCACATGTGACGAGTGTTATGTCACAGAGATGGAGCAGCTGCTCAATGACAAAGGGTGAGCTGGCTGTGTGTGCATGGTATCCTTCTCTGATGCCTCTGATGAGGGTTCAAAAAGTGCTGCTGGATTAATTTGAGCCACCTGAAACCAGCTTCCTCATGAGAGTAGGCTAAGCGGATCATCTGAAATGTTTTAGTGCTGTCCCTTCTGCCAAGTCATTGCTGGTCGTCTACAAACATGTTTCTTGATATGGGCACATAAATGTGTAACCATGGTATTCAAATATTTGTTCATTTGTGTGGAACGAGCTTCTGGCTTTAATAGGACCATCCCATAAGAGAGACACCCCAGTGAAACAGGAAGTTTTTATCAGCTTCCTTGCTCCGGTTTGAGAGTTGACCAGGGCTGGCAGATGGTTTTGACCTTAATTTTAAAATTCATCAAATAATTCTGTGAGTGATGGAACAAAATAGTTAAATGAGAACCAAAACTTGTGTGAGTGTCCTCCAATGTTTGGTGCTATGCTTTAGGACCTGTTACAGCCTTTGATTTGCTGTGGCAGCAATTTGTATGTTTTTCCTCGACCTGTCTGCCTGTATTCCTAACACATGCAGGAACTGAAAATGTAAGAGATCTCTACAGTTGTCAAATTTGGCTGAAGCAGGCCAAAGGCTGTATATGTTATGAGAAGGCTAATGGTGCAATAATAAAAAATAAGCTTTATTTCCTGCTTGAAATGGTACAAGGTGTAGGATCAATGACTGCATTCCAGAATGGTAACGTTTACATCTTTTTTTGCTTGTTTGTTTTTCTTTTTTTTTTCCCCTGAGCTAAGATTTATTTCTTTTACATATCTATGAATGTGAAAGTGTAGAAAAAACAGTAGCACTCAAAATGGGGAGAGAAACTGTTGCAGAATATGGTGATGTGTACACACATCCAAACCAGAAGAAGGTGAACTTAGTTCATCCCAAACCCCACGGAAATGGTTCAGTACATGAGTTATAAGCAGTATCCCAGGTTTGAATTGATAGTGTACTGCAAATTGTGACTGTGTTTAAACTCAGCATCCAGTTGTAGCTGCATTCAGAGCAAAGCCTTTGTAAGCTTCAGCCCATTTGGTATTGGGTCCAAATGCATGTGAAAGCACAAACTTTTCTTAAACATGTTGGGTTTTGTATTACGCTGATTTGAATGCTTCAGCAAGAAGGGTGCCATTGCTGAGTACGCCTTGACAATGTCAGTATGTTAGACCTGCCTTTCATATGGCTGTGTTAATATAAATCCATGATGCGAAGTCGTCAGGTTTACAGCAACAGTTTTCTGTTAGGACATGTAATAATAATATTTGCTTCCTGTAAGTGGGATAGGTCAATACAGCCTAAGTTCTCCTCAGCAAGGAGTGTGTGCTAGTTGCACCTTAGCACGGAGCAAGAGAAAGTAGTTAAAGGACCATAATACCAAAAGCTTTAGAAATAATCAGTAAACTAACTGTGCTGTATCCTCCCCTTTGCTTGGTATCTATGAAAATGCAGGGTACCTTCTGACACAAGTCAGTTTTCATGAGAAGTCCATGCACTTGACAAAATGTACAGTCTGCAGCAGCAAGTGCCTGTTTCATGTGCCTCCCTTTTTTTCTTTTGGTGTATATGCTTCATCCTGAGATTCTTTCATTTCCTAATTGAGTTTGCTTCAGGCTGTTAGCCACAACTAAGTTCACTGTGATTATGAAAATGATTACTTTTGATGTAGATGTAGTAATTTTATTATTAACATAAATTTCTTTTAATGGGTATGCCACATGTTTCTTTGATCTCTGGGGCTTGCCCTGGCTTCTCTTGCCCCACTCCTAAAGTCAGCCAACCAATGCAATTAAGGAAATAAAAGCTACAGCAAGAAATAAACAAGTTATAAGTGACTTCTTTTTCCTTTGCAGGGAATTCACTGTTGAAACAGAAGGGAAAACTTTTAAATTAACAAAGGACATGGTTACTGTGAAGAGATTTCAGAAAACGTTACATGGTAAATTTGTTTCTTTGTTGTTTGATCATCAAAAATAAGAGGCAGATCAGGATACACTTTGAATGTGAACTTTATTAGTTGCATTGTCCTGTTAGTATTGTACCATGGCACAGGAAAAATGCCAAATGTTATTTCCTTGAAATTCGACAGTTTAAGAGAGTTGGAAAGCTTTCACACAGCAGTGGGATTTCAGTGACCATTGGTGCAGGCCTGTCTGCCTGCTTCTGCCTGGTCTGTTCAGTAACCCATTTAATAGACTTTGAGTGGTGTATTACATTCATGCTGCTTCAGTTGCATATTCTGGGATTTGTAAGGTCCCACGTGGTGCTGAGAACCAGCTGCTGTAGTGATGGAGAAGCTGTGGAAGGTGCACCAGCTTTGGGAGCTTTGATCTTCCAAGTCCTTTGCAGCGTAGCAGATGGGTTGTGGCAGTCTGTTGGTAGGGCTGTGGCCAGATCTCTGTGCGCAGAGCTCCTGTTGTCACTCTGCTGCCTGGGGCCAAGTCTTCTGGCATCTGCCAGCTCACCAGGCTGCTGTCCTGACCAGACTCTTTAAGCTGACAAATCCAGTCAGTTCCCCTGGTAGTCGATAATCGCACCAGCTTTGGTCAGTGACTGCATCTCCACAGAGCTTTTGTCCTGATACAGGAAATGGGGCTAGAAGGTAACTTTCCAAAATACATGGATTCAGTTCCTCAAAGAAGTCTTGTCTTTCCAGCCAGTTCTGTAAGTGCCTCACCCAAGGTCGTTTGGGAAGTCTTTGACAGACCTGGAGACTGAGGCAGATTTTGGCCCAGTTCATGCTGTTAACTAATGGATCATCCTGCCCTAGGTTGGGACTATGATAAATGCTCCTAGGAAGAAGTAGAGCAACTTGTAGCATGCGCAGAATGTATTTGTTCTTGCAGCTGCTGAGCCTTTGAGATGTCCAGGTGTCTTTCAGGCAGCATGTGCTGCTGCTGTGCCAGGCTTTGCTTTGTCACAAATTCAAAGAAGGAATTGGAGTTGTAACTGTTAGGGATTGTAGTATTGCTGGGGGCCAGCAGGTAGAACCCCAGTTGCTGGTTTTAAATTTGTACATTTGTCAGTTTGGCTGTTGTCTTCAAGAAGAAGGCAAAGCTTATGGTTTCCCTTTGTCTTGTCTTGAAAACTGGTTGGTCAATGCACAAATAAAACACCACCGTCCTTTTGGGAAGGTAAAGTCCCACCCTGAGTTAGGTGCTTAATTGAGGAGGATTGGCTCTCTAGGCACATGGAGTGGGAGGCAAGTCAGGGTGCAGTGCTGGAGAGCTGGATGCTACCCTTGATTTTCAAAAGCAGCTGATGCCTATAACTTGTTTCTTCTCCAGTAGCTATCTGAGCTTTTTCTAAAAAGCTGCACTGTCTGAGCAGGGCAGCTGTCCACTGAGGTCCTTTCATACACAGAGGGAAGAAGGAGGAAAAAGCCTCTTTGACAGACGTGTGGCAAGGACTGGAGAGAATGATGGGTGTATAATAACATAGCACATCATGTCTTCTGAGAATTTTTGCAAACAGTAACTAGTTGATCCTTGTTCTTTCCCCCTCTTGTGATACATTGGAGGGGGATGGAGAATAGGGAGGGGACCAGCACTGAAGCAGACAGGACTCAAGAATACGGAGGGAGCCTTTGCTGGAATTTGAGTTGGATCTGAAGCTCCGTGCTTCTCTGCTCAGACTGCTGGATACTGAGGCTGTGTCTGTACATTAAACCAAAGTGTGCCAGGGATTGAGCATTACCCTGCCATTATCCAGGCTGTTTAATTGCTAGCATGTTCCCTGGCGCAGTTTTGCTCTATACCAAATAGCACTCTCCCAGACAATGCCTGGACATAGTTTGTGGCTGGTGTGGAGCGGGGACTGTTCCCACTGAACGGTTTGGATGAGGCTTTGCTCTTGAGAAGTAGAAGAGGGTTTATCTGCATGGGTGCAAGTTGTGCTACGCTATTTGCTCTCAGGGCCAGAGAAGCGGCCCTGAGTTGTTATTTACAGCCTAAGTGTACTCTGCATGTAGACTAAGTCCAAATCTCTACTTCGGGTATTTGTACTTAGAGCAGAAATGTTTTAACCTTTTATTTCCATGTGCTCAGCTACATGTAATCAGAACTTCTGAGCAGAAAGGCAGCTTCAGTAAACACATCTTTTTTTTGTGTGTAAATTCTTTTTTAATGATGATGTGGGTTCTTTTGTGTTCCAGTGGAAGAAATCATCCCAAATGTAATTGAACCATCATTTGGTATTGGGAGGATCATGTACACAGTGTTTGAACACACATTCCACATCCGGGAAGGAGATGAGCAGAGAACGGTGAGCTTTCCTGTTGCTGGGCCTCAGCTTAAACCAGCTGCAAGCATTTGTCTTTCCCTAACATCCAGGGGAAGGGCTAAAATAAGACTGCACAATACAGAGTAGAAATGGGAAAACCCAGGTGGGCTGTTGAATTGCTGGTTTTGCCAGTGTATGTGTCATTTATACATGCGCACTGAGAGCATTCTGGGGCTGTGTGTGCATGAGGCTCTCGCTATTACTGGCAAGGGGGCAAGAAATTCCTCCTTCTGGATTCACGCTTGGCAATGTCCCATCGCTCAGAGAAAGGCATCTCTTCAGTGTTTTATTTCCTCTCTCTTTGCTGCTTTTCCTGGAATCATAGTTCTGTGCAGCAAGAGGGACAATAGACTAACTGTTTCCTCAGTTCCCCATGAAATTCAGCCTTCTCTGATTCTGGGCACCCCTAAAATCTTGGCCTGAAACTTTGCTGCAGCAGGGGCCAGAGGGAAGCGTGTGTTACATACAGAGCACCAGCCAGTTGCAGCCAGTGCCCAAACTGTGATGCTGTGCACCATTGCTGGTGGCCCATGGGAAGCTGGCTGTAAACTTGATGCTGGTTCTTGTTCGTTGTTTCTGTCTGCTAGACTGTATTTATAGAAAAGAAAAATAATGGTCTCTGGTTGCCACAGGATGTGTTACAGTTATGAGTAGGGGGAGCAGGATTCAGGAGCCCAGAGTTAGGACACACTTGACTTTGAATCACAAACTGCTCACGAAGTCTAAAATACTGGACTTAGCTTCCCTCTAGTAGCTATTTACTTTCTGTGTGGCCTGGGCTGCTCTGTATTGTGGTGCATCTCAATTGCATTACTTCTGTACCCTTACAGGCCTTGCTGATTGCCAGGAAAGATTTTAATTTTTTTCCCCTTTTCCCCCTTCCCGCACATTTTTCTTCTCTGAGGGTGTCTGTGGAGGGTTCCGAAAATCTTTGAGCTGCATGTGCTCTATGCGTGTGGAGTCTGTGGGAATTAAAACAGGGAGTTTGGTTTAGACTGTGCATAAGACTAAATCTCCTGGGAAGACCCCTCTACCCTTCATTTTTCTGTAAATCAATGAGGTTCACTTTCTTCAGGGAGGGCTCTGGTAGACGTCTTTTGGTGGGCGGTAACATTTAGCTGTCAGGAAGGAAGTTGGGGTGGAGGACAGCTGGAGAAAATCAATCTTGCTTCAGTGGTGTGAGGTGTTACTGCTGGGGCCCTGAATGCTGATGTCTTACAGAAGGCCAGTGACTCCCCTGGAACAGTCACCCTGCCTCCAACCTCAGTCAGAGCTTATTCTCACCTCCTAAGAATCTGGCCTAACCATTAAACTTGTATTTATTTATGCTTTTTCTTTTTTCCTTAGTTCTTCAGCTTCCCAGCTGTTGTAGCACCATTCAAGTGCTCCGTTCTTCCTCTAAGCCAGAATCAGGAATTCATGCCTTTCGTCAAGGAATTATGTAAGTGTCTTAAGCACTGTGGGTCTGATGGGGATGTGCACTGGGAAGAGAGGTTCCTTCCTCAGTGCTATAGGGAGAAAATAGCATTGGGATCACGTGGCTTTCCCATGTGCAAAGGGAGAGCCATTGAACTAAAACATCTGACTTGGTTGGTATCAGTCAACTTTGGGTATCCATCAAACTCTTCAGCCTAGCCTCAAAAGCCCAACTGCCTGCCTTTCCCCATGTTGGTTTGCAGTATAAAAGACTTCTTTTTTTCCTTCTATGTCAAAAAGAAACCTTTCCCACTGCTTAGGAGAAGCTGTCAGGAGCAGTGGGTTTTTGTTTTGGGTTTTTTTTTTTGTTTGTTTTTTGAATAAAGTTCTTCTCTTCACTCGTGTTGGCCAGCTAATTTATTGAATTGGTCCTAGAGCTGCTGAGTCTCCAAGCATTTCTGTCAAAATGCCCACTGGTGCCATCTAAAAGTGAGTAAGCAAAGGACAGGAGCATAGGCTGTACGTCAGACAGTGCCTTTTGTTGTTGGCATCAGTTCTGCTCAGGACCTTTCCTCCCCGTGGTGGACATGCCCCTGCACACATGTAAGGCTGGCGTGATTTTGAGTTAAAGCAGAGTTGTGGGACTGTTAATGACAGGTTGAAGAAGTCGGTGACTTTGCTCTTTGGGTGAGAGTCAAGTGAAGCAATATGGAGAGCTGTGAGAGTAGCATTGTACCTGTGGGGTGGGTTTGAGCTTGTAGTCTTGGCGGGGACTGGACCATTGGATATTCTGTCAAAAAAAAAAAAAAAAAAAAAAAAAGAGTGTCTGTTGTGCTGCTTGAAACCAGGACACATGGTGCCTCGCTTCAGGTAGTGCCATGAGAATACAGGAGGCCTCTGCTAGGATCATGTTGCCTGCTGAGTACATAACAAGTCCTGGTGATCCCCCCTTCTCTCCTTCTTGCAGCTGAAGCACTCACCAGGAACGGCATCTCTCACAAGGTGGATGATTCCTCTGGATCCATCGGCCGGCGCTATGCCAGGACTGACGAGATTGGTGTGGCCTTCGGGATCACGATCGACTTTGACACCGTTAACCGGACGCCTCACACTGCCACTCTGAGAGACCGCGACTCAATGCGCCAGATCCGAGCTGAGGTAAAGGGCAGGCAGACGGGCTTGGCTGCTGACAAGAGCCAAGTCTGTTTCTTATGGGCTTGGGGAGAGCATTAGCTGCTGTTTCTGATCCAGCAATGACTCTGGTCCATGTGGGAGCTGCCTCCAGCTCTTGTAGGCAATTTAGCTATTCTGAGAAATCCCCAGGGAAGAGATACTGGTCAAACAGAAGATGCTGGCCCTGCTGCTAAAGTGAGGAGAGGTTTTTGTTTTTCTTGAATGCAGAGGTGTTGATCTTAATTGAAAACCATGCCTTCTGGTGATTGCACTTCTCTTTATAATGCTTCTTTCCAAGTGAAGGCTGCTGATTAAATGCATTTGTCTGGCTTTCAAAGGCAGGGCTCCTCTGAATCCACAGGCACCAAAAAGCAGAAGATCTTTGCCTGCTACAGGCTGGCTGACAGAGCACAGCTCAGACATAACTCCTTAAAGCTTGCTTCCTGCCTGTGTTGCCTGTGCAGCACCAGAGAAACTGGTGAACCATTGCCCAAAAGCTGTGCCCTAAGCATGCTCTGCTAGTATGGCTGCAATACAGAGACTGAAATAGCAAACCTCCCTATGGTGGCCTCATTGCCTGCAAGCAAAACCGGCTCAGAGCTGTGGACGTGCGGTCTTGGCACCTCTGTCGTGTCCTTGTCTCTGTGGCCCCCACCAGGAACACAGTTTGGCTCCTCTAGGAGGAGGAGTTGTTCTAGCTCCACTTTGTACAAAAGCACCTGTACTGCTTGGGGCTGCTGAGCTGGCTGTGGGTTTGGTTCAGTGTAACAGGCAGTGCCAATTCCTCAGGGCACCCATCTGTCTCCATATCACCTGGATGACCTCTCAATGCCAAGCAGCAGAGGACAAGACCTTGTTTTTCTTCAATTTCTGCAAATTTTCTATTTTCTCTAGCTGATCCTTCATACCATGACAGTGTGCTATGAGGAGCAAAGAAAAGGCAACTGACAGCTGCTTTTGTCCTGGTCTTACAGTAAACAGGGCCTGGCTAAATGCTGGCTTACAGCATCTTTTGGATGTGTGTATTGTTTTCTTTCCCTTCCAAAACCATAATATAACACTTCCAGGGATGAGCCTTGCTGTGGTCCCCCACAGGGATAGTTGCATTTCCCTCAGGGCTCACCCTGAATAACTGAGCAGTCTTTGCTGAGATGGCACAGACTGTGATTTAAGATGTCCTCCTAGTTAATGGGTTTTCTCCCCAAAAATGATCTTGCAAGAAGATACCTTGCACCTGTTCTGTTGCTGATGTAAAAATTACCCCAACATGTTCCCCAAGTGTCCAGCAGAGATTCTGATGACTTCATGTTTCATATGTCTTTGTGATTTTGCCTGCAGATCTCTGAACTTCCTGCCATCATTCGTGACCTGGCGAACGGTTATCTAACTTGGGCTGATGTTGAGGCAAAGTATCCACAATTTGAGGGACAAGAGACTGGCAAAAAGGACACAATAGAGGAATAAAAAGGACCTGAAGTAAAATCCTGTCAAATGTCCACTTTTTACTGTTCATGTTAATATGAAATAAACTTATCATGTATTATTCAAAGCTGCATTGTTTGTGCACACAGGGACTATTTGTTTTTTTTTTTTTCTTTCCTCAATTGCTGCCGGAATTTAACTTTAAAACCTGAAACAATTGCAGTCCAAGTTAAAGGTGTTACGAATAAAAACGCCATTATATATGCCTGCTTCTCTGTGTTCATGCAGCCTTGTACTTTCTTCAGAAATATCTTTTTATGGTCTTTTTTTTTTTTTTCTTTTCTTTTCTTCTCTTGTGCTTATGGCTGTGGGTGTTACAGGTTTATTACAGCCCCTCAGGAAGGCAGGGACCATACACCCTTTCATCTGGATTCGGATCACCTTGGACTCTTGTGCAAGACGGTTACTCGTTGCCTGGCCTTGTGTTTATGAAGGGGTGATCAAGGTGTTGGTCCTCCTTTCACCATTGCACAGTGCTTCAAGCAGCTACCTTAGATGTGTTCAGTGCTTTCTTTTGGCTGCAGGTGTTTAATACCTGTTTCTGCAGAATTGGGAGCATTTGCATGCGGGAGAACAGAGGGGGTTGAAAATCCTGTTCCAGTTCTTGCCCTTGCTTGGCATGGTTGGTTTGCTTGGCTGAGAGAGCGAGCAGCTAGGAGCGTGGCGAGTAGGAGCGCTGGCAGGGTCGCTTTTTAATTAAATGTCTTGTGGCAGCAAGGACTGAAATGGGAGACTGCCCTAAGCAGGAGGGAAAAGGGTACCCTTTGACTGCCCTAGGCACTGGAGAAATTCAAACCCATGTGCTGTCAGAGTGCCTTGCTGCAGCTGGAGGTGGGAATGGCACCTTGGTGTTTGGGGAGCACTAAACCCCACCTGATCCGGACCAGTTAGGAGAGTCCTCACACCTACTTGTGTTTCAGGCTCTCATCCCACTGAGAAGCGGAGAGGCAAGGTCTTGTCTCTTCCATGTCATTTCTTCTCAGCCTGCTCGGATGTCCTCCAGCCCTTGGAGAGGGCTCTAGTCCTGCCATCATAGGGGTTTATATCCCTGGGCTAGAAACCTCCTTCAGAGGGTAGGGAAGCATTCTCCTCCCTTGGGTTTAAAACACTCATTTAAAGACAGGTTAGAAAACGTGAACTCTAGCTAGCACTGTGCTGGATGTAGCTGATTGTTGCAGGTCTCCAATGTGATGTGCTGGGCTGGGAGAGCAGGCACCGTGCAGCTTCGAGGAGCCCTGGCAGCAGGCATGGCTTTCAGCCGCGACCTCTCCCTGCCACATGCCTGTAGCCAGCTCCCTGGTGTGACTCCTACAGGGATCACTTTCTGCCACATGGCTGCAGGGAAGCTGAGCTGGAAATCATTGCACTGGCTGTCTTTCGCATATTTGCAAGAGCGCTCATTAAAATGTGACTAGACAATGCTGTAGAGTGAAATCAAATGATGACCTGAGAGCTTTAGCCAAAATAATAACTAAGAAATGCCTCTGAATTGCAGAGCCTTAGGTGTGAAATAAATTGGATGCTCTTGAGAGGCTCTGATCTGATGCCTGAAAAAATTCCCAAAATTCCCAGTGGGGAGAAGCAAAGTTGGTGTTTCAAGGGGAAGAACCTGAGCAGTGTAGCTGCAGGTTGCAATTTACCTGCCTGACCTTGCCCGTCTGTCCCTGATACCTAAATCTGAGGACTGATTCCAACCTTTCTTCAGCCCTGGTGTAAATAAGGCATCTGCCACTGCTGGCTCTGTAAGCTTCAGGTGCATAAACCTCCTCCAGGAAGCTTTACCTGTGTTAGAGCCTTGCATAAGCAGGTCTGATACTCGGCAAGGAAAGGCTTTAAATGCAGAAGAGGATCCTTGAAAATATCAATTGATTCGTGCGGCTGGAAGCTGCTTTCTCTGTGCTAGTGGCTGATACCTTCTCCAGATTGCCAGACAAACAGTAAATGAGTGAATGTTTCTGACTAATTTCCTTTAGTTTTAGCTAAATTTCTGCAGAAGCAGATAGGTTGGGGGCATTGGAGGAGGGGGGTGGGCAGACACACGGTGGGGATTTCACTATGGCCATAAATCACTGTGCTGCTGGTTTTGTTTTGTTTTGCTGGGCTTGGTTGCATGAATTCATCCTGGTGGTGAACAGCCAGCATGTGGTCACCATTTTCAGTCATCCTTTTCCTCCTTGCCTCCCCAAACTGCCTCCTTGATTTAAGCTGGCAGTTCTATGGGTCCACCTTGTGTCTGAGAGGGGCTAATGGAAAGAGGTGCCTGACCTGGAGCAGGGCTAACACACCGGGGTGTTCCTTTGACCTGGGGCAGCTGCATGTACCTGCAACCTATAAGCTGTGGAGATGTGTGCCTGTAGATCCCTGCTAGGAGGCTTTCTTAGTCTCAGTTTCATAGAATCAGAGAATGGTTTGGGTTGGAAGGGACCTTAAAGATCATCTAGTCCAACCCCCCTGCCATGGGCAGGGACACCTTCCACTAGACCAGGTTGCTCAAAGCCCCATCCAACCTGGCCTTGAACACTTCCAGGGATGGGGCATCCACAACCCCTCTGGACAACCTATACCAGTGCCTCACCACCCTCACAGTGAAGAACTTCTTCCTTACATCTAATCTAAATCTACCCTCTTTCAGTTTAAAACCATTATCCCTCATCCTGTCACTACACTCTGTTAAAGAGGCCCTTCCCCATCTTTCTTGTAGGCTCCCTTTAGGTACTGGAAGGCCACTATAAGGTCTCCCTAGAGCCTTCTTGAGGCTGAACAACCCCAACTCTCTCAGCCTGTCTTCACAGGCTCCAGCCCTCTGATCATCTTTGTGGCCCTCCTCTGGACTCACTCCAACAGGTCCATGTCCTTATGTTGGGGCCCCAGAGCTGAACACAGTACTGCAGGTGGGGTCTCAAGAGAACGGAGCAGAGAGGGAGAATCACCTCCCTCATCCTGCTGGTGACGCTTTTGATGCAGCCCAGGATATGGTTGGCTTTCTGGGCTGCAGATGCACATTGCCAGGTCGTGCTGAGCTTCTTGTCAACCAACACCCCCAAGTCCTTCTCAGGGCTGCTCTTAATCCATTCTCTGCCCAGCCTGTATTTGTGCTTGGGATTGCCCTGACCCATGTGCAGGACCTTGCACTTGGCCTTGTTGAACTTCATGAGGTTCACATGGGCCTACCTCTCAAGCCTGTCCAGGTCCCCCTGGATGGCATCCCTTCCCTCCAGCATGTTAACTGCACCACACAGCTTGGTGTCATCGGCAAACTTGCTGAGGGTGCACTGAATCCTACTGTCCATGTCACTGACAAAGATGTTAAACACGGCCGGTCCTGGTCCCGACCCCTGAGGAACGCCACTCATTGCTGGCCTCCATTCAGACATTGAGCCATTGACCGTGACTCTTTGAGTGCGACCATCTAGCCAATTCCTTATCTACTGAGTGGTCCATCCATCAAATCCATGTCTCCAATTTAGAGGGACAGTGGATTGTGTGGGACAGTGTCAAATGTTTCCCCTGTGCTGTGGTGAGTGAGGGTCATAATCTTTGGTAAATGCTCCAAGGTGCACAGAGCTAATGTAATAAATGAAGCCTGGTTATTAATTTGAGTGAAACGTGGACTAGACAAGGCAAGGTGCGTGCGTGCCAGGCGCTGTATGAACCCAGCCAGCGGCCCATGGGCAGGGAGAGGAGTGCAGAGGGCAGGCAGGGCCTTCCAAAGCTATCAGTGCTTTGGGGTGTCCCCATTTTGGAGGATCTGAGCAGAGCCCTGACATGAGTTGGGTTTTGGGCTGCATCGAGGGACCTGCCTGCCTCGAAGCAGGTGTCAGACCCAGTCACTCCCACTGCCCACCATTGCCTTTTGAGCAGTGGCTGGAAAGTCAGGTCAACTCCTCTACATCCATCTTCCCAGCCCCTGCTGCTGTCCATGCTTGAAAAAGGTAATTAAACACCCCCACACTGCCACAAATACAGCAGTACTATATCGTTAATGTAAGAACAGATAAAAATTTGCAGCCGTGAGTGGGAAACCATCACCAGGGAACTAATTAGCAAATTGTGTCTCAACTGCACCACTTGGCCCTCAAAGGGGAGCATTAGCCCAGGATGCAGGTAAGACCCTCATGTGGTTTATAGTTAAAAAACTCATTATTTAGAATACAAAAAAACCTCTGGAGCCAGCTGCACTGTGTTAAATCTGTTTGAGTGGGAGACCTGACCAATGCTAGCAACAAGCAAGGTGCTCCTGCTGTTGCAGAGGGCAAGGGATGAGGATGATTTTGGAGGAGATGGAATCTGGAGCCTGGCCAGGCAGATGCTGATGGTGGCTGCCCCGGCCCTGCCTGGTGTCCTACGAAGGTGAGTTGCTCATCCCCTTCTTAGCTCACAGCCCGTGTCGCTATGAGATGGAGCCAGCTGAATGCCTGTTCTTGTCCTAATATGCACATGATTTGGAAAAAGGTGCTTGCTCCCCTGTGTTTCAAGCAAACAAATAAAAAAGCTGGGACATGTCAGAGGACATACTTAAAAATTTTAGGGCAGTCCTCCCCAGGCCGGTGCAGGTTTTACCTGCTGCTCCAGCAATGCGAAGCAGCAATTTGCCAGGCTTTACCGGTGTCTGTGCTGATTCTTGGCTGCACCCATCAGCTAGTGGGTACCAAGTAACTGGGTGCTGTGACTTTGACCAGTACTCGATCATGCAGCGATCTTCACAGGGAACTGCAAAATATAGCTCAGAAGAGGCTGTCTAATGCCGCTCCGCTTAAATTCACCCCGGAGGGCTCTGAGGAGCCGATGAGAGATGAGCAGGGTGCACCCTTCTGCAAGCAGCACCCGCTTCCCAGAAGAGGGTGCTGTCAGGCAAAAAATAGCAAGCGCAATGAAAGTATTTAGACACTGAAACCGTATGTTTTATTTTGAACTCTTCTGGGTGTTTCACTTGTGCTGCAAACCCTGGACGTCCAGCACTGCATTACTCTCATGCTCTTTGTTAATTCAATGGCTGAAAAGCTGTTGCAGCCCGGGTTTTAATGCAAGTGAGACAACAATCCTAAGAAAGTCTTAGAGATGTAGTTCATAGTAGTTTATCTTCAGGGGCATGCATAGCTGGGGTGTAAGAGTGAAGTCTGGATCTCCCTGCCGTGAGTTTATGGAGTTGGGAGGATCCATCAGATTAAATGCCATTATTTACAGCACGGATGATTGTAGCCTTTGGGGCTGCTTTTGTGATCAGCAGAGTCTGGGGCACGATTTGTCTCAGTCTTAAGTGGGCATTGCAAACAGGCATCATGAACCCACTGGTTTTGTTCCTCTGATGGAGGGGGATGCCGGGGAGGGGAGCACAGCAAGTGCCTGAAGTTAGCGGTGTGAATCTTGCCTAGCATGTGCATTGCAAAAATCCCCCTGATAAAAAAAAGCTGAAGGTGACAGGCTTGTCCTAACAAAGAAGGCTCCAACAGATGTATTTTGGAAATTCAGCTTATACCTTTTTGATTCCTATCTTTGCTGTGACCTGCAATTCACCTTCTGTGCCAGATAGGCAGAGTTAAGTATTTATAAGTGGGGGCTGCTGAACCTCAATCTAACTCTGCATTGCTCTGGCACACTCATTTCCATGTTCCTATCCAAGCTGATCATGTAGCACTCCGCATTCTTCTGTAATTTGCAGCTATCTCCCCTGCAAGGGGATGGGAGAACATTACTGAGTCATTTCATAAGTCTGCAAAAAATGAAAAGCACTGGGAAAGCCCATTGGTCCTTTCTAAGTAATATCTTGGCTTGCATTGCCAGGACTCTAGCTCTGGATTTAGACATTATTTAGGGTCATCCCCACATTTAGGAAGTGTGTGAAGAAGGGCAGTAGAAAAAGGTTCATTTTCTCTTCTAGTACATGAACTGGTGAATAATCAATAAAATTGGCAGGTGACAGCTTCAAAATAGGTACTTGGAGGAAAAATCACTGTGTATTTGTGCAGTTCTTCCTCCCTTTCCTCTGCACTTTCTGGTGGCCGCTGCCTGGTCTGTGAAGACTTGGAGGAATGGGAAGAACCAGAGTTGTAATCAGTTGTTTTCCCAGTGGTCAGCATACAAATCAACCCCCACAAGCTAAATCCATCTATGCCAACATTTAACTGAGATAGTGCTAAGAGCAGCACTTAAGCCATTGATCTGTAATCGGGTTAAACAGGCGCTGCTTCAGACCAGGCCTCTACGTCTTCACTTATAAATTGATGAGAAATGCAGCTGCTTTGCAGCAGGAAAAGCAAGAAGCCCTCAGCACCTATTCCCCAAAACCTGAAGCAAAGAAAGCTTGTCAGGGACTTTCCTTTTCAGTTTTCAGTTCTGGAGCAGAGCAAAGCTCTGCTCTTTCTTCAAGGGCTTCACATTAGTGAAAGGGCTATTTACATGAGAAGTGTTGTTACCGTAACTGAACAGGAGCCCAAGAATAAGGATTCCTGATCTGCCTCCAGGTAAATAATTTTATATTTCTGAGCTGTGGTTTCCTCCAGCGTTAGGCAGCAATAGCAGGAGTGTCTGGAAAGTGCCTTTAGGACTGGTTACACTGGTGGATATTTGCTACCCTCCCGCTACCCCTAGCAGGTTCTGGCTCAGGTCCCACACCAGTTCACGGTCTTCCAGCAGGCAATTCCCGATTGCATTGTTCTCAGAAGACATAAAAAATGAGCAGGGGTCTCGTCCCCCCTTTGTTAACCATCCCCCCTCTGATCAGGAGCCCCTCGGTAATTTTCCAAATCCTGCAACCCCATATGCAAAAATATAACGATGAAAAGAAAAACCCATGATTAAATTTTCTGCCTCTTAGGGGAAATCAGATATGAAATAATAAATATATATTATATACTCCAGGCAAAACCCTGCTGGTCTCTAATACCTACAGATTAATTGTACTAATCCAGTGTGATCAAGGGGAGATGGTTGGCTACTTGGCACTATTTTGGTACCTTGCTTATGAAACTCCATCTCCGTGTTTAAAAGTCTTTACATAACCTTAATCACTTAGATAAGAAAAGGACTAAACTGTCCCAAAACACTTTATCTTCTGCACAGATGCTGCCTATGAATTTTGACTTGATTAAATAATACGGCAACATAATATTTTGTTCCGAATAACAAATGTTTCTCTGTAGGAGGGAAGGAGCAAGTCTGCTCTCTTGACTGGCTGTTTGGTGCAAACAGAAATGGGGATTGATGGAGGTTGGCAGATCTGGCAATTCACCTGGTTGGTGAGAATTGCTTGGAAAATAGCTAAGGGACACTGGAAAGAAATATCCCATTCTGCCACTGAATGGCCTGTGACACACATCTGGCTCAGAGAGGTCCCCAAACATGTAGCCCAGGTGCCATCACAAACCACAAAGCAAAATTAAGGTCTGGGGAAAATCACAGGAAGGGAACAGGAGTGCCTGGGGACTAGCATCTTAGCTGAGTGTGCCAGCAGATGATTTGTTAAATAGAAGTGTTTTATTAGAAGTGTTAAATAGAAGTATCTTTTCCACCATGTCTACTTCTGGCTTCCTAAAGGAAAAGGGTCTTCTAGTGCCCCAGGAAGCATGGCACTGGGGTGGCATGGAGAAGTGTGGCTTTAGGATGGTCATGATGCAAGGTGTGAAAGTGAAAAAGAGAGGCCTTGTTCTCGTTTCCTGCCCTGCTGCTCATTCCGCATTGATGAGCTCCTGATTTTAAAGCTATGATCACCAGCAAACAGTAACGATCTTAGGAGACAACCAGGATGCACCAGATGCTTGGAGACAAGATTCGTCATCAGTCACAGTTTTCACCTGTATTTTGCCTCTGTTAATGACTGATCTTTGCAGATTGATTTACGTCAAGATGAGTGAGGACTTTGCATGTGCTTTTCCAAATGTTTATAGAGAGACTTGGAAAGTTAAATCCCTTCTCAGTGATTCCTATAGTGAAACCTCAGTCTCACGCAATCCCCTTTCAGACCTGGCACAGGATGAAGGATTGAACCGAGATGAAGACGCTGGTGTGCTGGTCCCAGGTGGATGCTTCTATCCCAAGCTCTCACCTCCCCCACCTCCATCCCATTTGGGATGATCCAACAGCACTGAAGCACAGCTTTGTTCAGTACAGATTTTTATTATGAAAATAGAGGAAAACCATCTGCAAATCAGAGAAAATACAGAAAAAATCGAGGGGAAAGAGGCAAATCCCATAGCTGGAGGATCCTATGCAGCAAAAGTATGCTGGTACATGATACCAAAAAAAAGGACAATTGCAAAATGTAATTTATTTTACTTTGTAAAAAGAAACGTAGGGAAGAACAGCAAATAACATTGGATCATATGTTGGTATTTCAGTGGGTGTCCACAACTCCTGCTAGTTCATCTGTCTCCTGCATGGCTCCCTTCTGCCTACCAATAAACAAAAACAAAGTCATAAAAAATATACCTGGGAAATGATCACACCCCTCTGTGTGGATTATACTAACCTTTCCACACCCCTGTCTGCACCAGCTCGCTCCCTCGGGAAGCCACAGGCAGCTGGGACCGTTTGCAGGCAGAGCTTCATCAGCACGGTGCAGCCCAGCATACAAATTGTTAAGGGCTGGGATGTTTTTGCATCAGAGGTACCTGCAGTGCTGACTCCATGCACCAATCATGTCTGATAACTGCTGACCGTTGCAGCCTGTGTCCCTACAGCCCCTGCTCTTTTCCCGAATAGATTGGCTGCTGTGGGCTGAAACCACCATCAACCGATGAGGATGTCTCCCTCAGAGCCTGGCTCCCCTTTGCAGCCTGTGGAGAAGTAGCCAGTAGAGTCAATGAAGTCCTGGAGGCTCATCCCAGAGTGGACATCTAAATAGGGCAGAAAAACCACTTTCTCCATCTCCCTCTTTCTCTCCTTTGATGTTAAATAGGGGATGACCAGCTCAGATGTTTACATCTGTGCTGTAGAGACATGAATTCAGGTGAGAGAAAGCCAGCCACAGAGCATGGTGGACCCGCAACCACTGAGATAGTGAAAAATAGATATATTCCCAATTTGGTTTATTTAATTGACACTGGGAAGATTTGCAGGTGAGAGACTTTGTTAGACTAAGAATTCAGCTTCATTCACCCCACAGTGGTCAAACTTTTCTAGGAGGCCAATGGAAAACTGCCCAACCACAGCTCATAAACAAGAGAGCTGCTCCTGTTCCCCAAAGGAGGTTCCAACCGAGCCATGCGCATGCTCTACTATTTGTCCTCCCGGGTCTTATTTGAAAGATGCTCAGGCAAAGCCTTTTCTTCTTGTATCTGTGCTCCAGTAACATGGTCTGTAACTCATCACTGATAATCCCCCTGGTTGGAAAAGCGGTCACCTAATCAGGGCAGAAGTTTTTTTGCCATGCGATATACGTAGACACTTTCTGATCATCCCCAGCTCGAGTTTGTTTATGTGCAGCGGGATTATTAGCAAGACATAATGTGAGTTAAAGCAATCAGGATCAGTTAGAAAAGGGGAGCTGGATAATTTATTCCTTGCTATTTAATTTCTGAGAGAAAATCCCCAAACAAGGGACAAGGTGGGGGCAACTGGTCAGCAAGGGCTAAGCCTACACACCAACGTGCTGTCTCTTTGGCTTGCAGAAATAGGGCAGACCTGTGCAAAGATTACTGGAGCAAGAACATCTTGCACAAAAAAGCAAGCTTAAAAGGATAGAAAGCTTTCAGGAAGCAGCAGTCTTCCACCATGGCCTGTTTTCCAGTGAATGATTTAATTCACTGCTTTTCATGTAATAGTTTAGTGTACTATTATCACAGTCTGTTATCAGCCTACCTATTTAGGACTGACGAATTTTCCACCAGTGAAATAAATGCAGGAAAAAAAGCGCCAATTAAAACAACAGAAATGCTGAAGGAAATCTTCAAAATCAAACAGACCTACTGGGGGGAAAAAGGAATAAAATGAAAACAGTCCTTAATTTTGTGTAACTATCCATTTGGCTCATCTGGCAACCACAGGGGGTTTGAAGACAAGCTGGCCCAATTTTTGCAAGGTAATAGTGGTGTATTGATCATTCCTTTGGCTCCTGCCATTGCTTCGTGGCATCAGAACTCTGCCGCAGTTAATGGCAGGATATTAATTTAATGAACAGGACGTAGAGCAGCGGGGGCTGCGCTGGGGGATGGAGTGCAGGGCGGATGCTGAATGCAGCAATGGCAAGTGCTGTTAAAAGCACGGAGGGAAGGGAATCATTTCACACTGGGTAATTTTATTGGGGGTCCACTGCTGCAGCCCCAAAGGCATGTGCAGGTACTGAAAGTTAGCATTGTATGGACACGGTCTTTTGCATCACTGCCTTTGTGCAACCTCAAAGGCAAAACCTGGCAGCTAAGGAGGGATTGGGAGGGTGGAGGGTGCTGCTCTGGGCACGGGGAGCACCCAGCTTTGGGGAGGGGGTGGTGAACCTCCTTCTTACTGTTGCTGAAGCAAGCTCTGGCAGTAATGTCCAGGATGCAAAAGCAACTGAACCTCCCCTGCAAGTCTGAAGTGGCATTTCAAGTGATTGCCTAGCAAAGCCCTTCATTATTCTCCCCCCAAACCACTCTGAACAGCAAGTTGGCTTGGCCAGGTGGCCATGGAGGTGCACCTTGGAGGTGGCCTCCACATCACTAAGATGAGTCAGAGGCGTCCTATGGGACAGCACAGCCCATAGGGCCAGAGTCTCCAGGCCAGATGTGGGGACGCTCATCTGCACCCGTGGTGGGAACATCCTCTGCTAACCCCCAAATCCACCCGGGTTGCTGGGGTGTGGGGAGCAACCTAGTGCCTCCTTTTCTTGGCAGAGCAATTAAACATACCTTTTGCTGGTGCCACACTGTGGTCACTACTGCAAATGTGTGACACAGAGGACAGTTGTAGAGGGTTTCTCCCTACCTCAGTGAGGCTGTAGATGGCACAGACCAGCAGTCTTCAGGTTTAGGAGCCACATCTTGGCATTGCAACTGAGTTTGTGGTGCAAGAAACAGGTCTGGCAACCTCCCAAATGCTGCTCCGAAACTGTGGCTGGGCAATGAATGCCCTCAACTCCATAATAAATATGCCCAGGGATTATCCTGCACAATCAACCCATGCATAATGTTATTTTAAACTAGGAAAAACAATGTCTTCATAAGAACCCTGCATTAGTTTCCAGCCAGGGCTCTTACTCCAGCTCTGCAAACCAAGCCATGTGGGTGGTTGTTTGCCCTCCACAGGGAGCGTTACTGACCTCGGTGGCCCTTCCCCAGGTGCCAGCAGGGTCCCCATCCCTGAGTCCTTTGGCCATGACATCCTCCCTTATTTCTGGCTGCAATTTTTCCACAGTAGCAGACCCCGCACTGCTCCATGTGTTTGCAGGACAGCTGGAGCTGGTGTCAGCTGCTGGAAGGCTAGGGACCAATGATGGTCTGCTCCAACTCATCCTAGGAAGTTGGTGATGGCAAGCCTCATAATGTTTGGTGAGATTTTTGGTCCTATTTTTTATAAGGGTCCAGCCCTTGGAGTCATGTAAACATATCTGAAATCACAGATTTCATTTACTTGCTTATAAAAAAAAAAGCTTCTCAGCCCTCCTGTTAGCAAAAAAAACCATCTTGAAATGAGGACCTTTATATAAGATATAAAAAAGAAGCCAAAATATGTTTTTATATCCCTCCCTCAACCCCAAATTTCACATTGTGTCAGCCAGTTTTGACAGAGGTTTGATTCAGGAACTGCCATGTGCTGAAGGCCAGATCCTGCCAGGTTTTCCACTCCTGGCTCACACCAAATACTGTGATATATGTTTCCGGAGGAGCAGTTCCCACAGGACCATAGATCTTGGTGGTGGACACAGCATCCCCATACCCAAGTGAGCAGGCATCAGCCCTTCCTTCCCTGAGTGCTTGATCCTTGCCATCATGGGACCTGTAGGACCTCATAGTCATCAGCATCAGCGTCTGTCTTCACCACGATGATGGGGCTGCTGTGGCCACCCACTGGCTCTGGTGGCACATGGCCAATTGCCAGGTTTTCAGGGGGTTCCTCTCCCTCACCAGGAGGGCTTTGCTTCCTGAGGTGGTTCCTCTGATGCCTCCTGAAATATCCAATGTGGTGTAGCTTTGCCCACAGTCAGAGAAGATGGACAGGCTGTGGCGGGTGTCAATGAGGTGGTGCTTCATGAGGTTGGCTTTCTGTGAGAAGCTTTTGTTGCACTGGCGGCACTGGAAGGGTGCCTCTCCCGTGTGGACCTGCTGGTGGGTGGTCAAGATCTCCTTCCTCTTGAAGTTCTTCCCAGATGTGGCACACTCAAATGGCCGGTCCTCGGCATGGGAGGGCTGGTGGAGTTGGAGCTGGGCCCTGTTAGGGAAGACCTGCCCACACTTGCTGCAGTGGTTGGGCTCATACTTGGTGTGGACCTGCCGGTGGGTGATGAGGGCAATCTCCTTGCGGAAACCTCTCCCGCAGATGGCACAGGTGAAGGGCCACTCCTCACTCTGTGGTCTGAGGGGAACTGGGGCTGGCGGTGGCTGGTGCTCCCATGTGTGGACCCACTGGTGGGTGGTGAGGGCAACCTTCTGGGTGAAGGCTCAGCTGCAGATAGCACAGGGGAAGAGGCGCTCACTAGTGTGGGTGCGGCAGTGGACAACAAGGTGTGACTTGTCGATGAAGGCTTTCAGGCAGTCGGCGCAGGGGAAGGGGTGCTGCCCAGTGTGGATGCAGTGGTGGACTGCCAGCTGGGCCTTCTGGGAAAAGCCCTTCCTACACTTGCTGCAAGAAAAGGGCCACTCGCCAATGGGGAAAAGCCAACAGGGGACGGCCCGGCCCTCCTCATCTTTGCCAGCCACCTTGGCATTGGCATTGGTCTTGACACTGGCATCGGTGTTGGTGTTGGCGTTGGCATTGCTATTGCTATTGGGATCGCCATTGGCATTGGCATTGGTGTTGGCACTGATGTCTTCGTCGCCTCCCTTGTCCCTGCCACGCTCATGGACGCGGTGGTGCTTGGCCAAGCAGATCTTCTGGCGGAAGCCCTTGCCGCAAGTGGGGCAGGGGAAAGGCTGATCACCGCTGTTGATGCGCCGGTGGACGGTGAGGCGGGACTTGTCGCCGAAGCACTTGCCACAGTCACCACAGGGGTAGGGCCGCTCACCAGTGTGGACGCACTGGTGGGTGACCAGCTGGGTGCGCTGTTCGAAGCGCTTGCCGCACTGCCCACACCTGTAGGGCTTCTCCCCAGTGTGGGTCCGCTCGTGGTTGGTCAGCTCCCCCCGGTTGGCAAAGCCCTTGCTGCAAGCCCCACAGCAGTGATCCCCACCTTTGGCATGAGCCTGCTGGTGGTTGGCCAGCTTGCCTTTCTTGGTGAATGTCTTCCCACACTGCCCACAGGTGTGGGTACCAGCAAGGGTGGTGGGAGGCTGCCCATCCCCTGCGGCACTGGAGGTCTCCTTTTCCCACGCATGGACATGGCAATGAGCTGTGAGGATGACCTTCTGGCTGAAGCGCTTTCCACAAGTGATGCAGGTGTAAGGGCCTTGCTGGGGATGGTGGTGCTGCAGCATCTCCCTCTTGCTGCCAAAGTGGTCCCCACAGGTTCTGCAAACATGGGCATTGGGCTGCTCATGAGTCTGCTGATGTTGACGAGGTGGATCTTCTGCCAGAGGCACCGCCCACATGCAGGGCAGGGGTAGGGCTCCTCCCCGGTGTGAATCCTCTGGTGGGTCACCAGCACTGACTTCTTCTTGAACTCCTTCCCGCAGGTGCCGCAGCGGAAGGTCTTCTTCCCTGCTAGAGTGGATTCAGCCACAATGGCCCGGGCATCATGCCACTGGGTGCCCTTGGTGCTGTGGACCTGCTGGTGCTTGACAAAGGTGATCTTCTGGCAGAAGCCATGGCTGCATACACCGCATTTGAAGGGATGGTCACGCGTGTTGATCCGGTGGTGTGCCACCAGCTGCAACTTGTCCACGAAGCTCTTCTGGCAGCTGCTGCACTGCTAGGGCTTCTCACCTGTGTGGATCCGTTGGTACACGATGAGCTGTGACTTCTGGGTGAAGTTCTTCCTGCAGTCCAGGCACTTGTATGGCTGCTCGCCCATGTGGATCCTCTGGTGCTCCTTGAATTGTGATTTGGTGATGAACCTGCTGCCGCAGTTGGTGTAGGGAAATGTTCTCTCTGCCATGTGAGTCCGGAGGTGCTTGGTGAGGTCTACCTTCATCTTGAAGCTCTTCCTGCACTCAGTGCAGGCATGGGGCTTCTGCCTTCCCTCAGGATCACTCTGTGCGCTGTGTTTGCTATGGCCTTCCCCATTGGCCTCCCCTCCAGCTCTAACGGCTTTGTGGTCATGCAGCTCTCCAGCCTGGTCAACATCGCCCTCCTCACAGCCTTCAGGCTCTATCTCCTCCCTATGCGATTTCTGGTGGGCTGCCAGGATGCCCTTGTGCTTAAAACTGTCCCCACAAATCATGCAAGTGTACGACTTCTCCCGAGTGTGGCTGAGAAAATTCTCTGCCACCAAGAGCTCCAACGTCATCATGGCTGGCTGTTCCATCACCTGGTTCTTCAGTGGTGGGGGCCCAGGTGGTGTTCACTAGGAGAAGCATCGCTGGGAGTCCTCCTGGCCATTGCCACCAGCTTTGCCTACCTGCCAGGGCTGCTGGGAAGTACTGACCATGGGAAAGTGCCAGTGCTGGTTTGAGTTACTCTTCTTTAGATGAAAGTCTATGTTTTCCTTCATGAGGGCTGAACCTGAGAAGAAACCACAGCAGGTGTTATTGTCAAGGCCAACAGGAAAAAAGCTAACAAACAAACCACTTTTAGTGTGGTAAACTGTCATGTGGAAAAGAAAATCATAAAAAAAAAAGCCCAGCCAAGCTTAGTTAATTCTAGTAAAACCAAAGCCAAGAGACTAAAATCTAGGAGAGGATTGAGGGGGGTTGTTGGAACTGCCTGGCACAGGCTGGAGTTTCTCCACATCTCCAGGTACTCATGACAAGAAACTGGTGGTTTGGGGGGGCTCCTCCTGCTGTGCTGATCTCTGAGCAGGAGCCAACACCACTTTTCCTTCAGAGGGGTGGTGAAGGTTGGTGGTCATAACCATCAGGGACAAACTCAAGGTCATCAGCACCTCTAGAAGTAAATCCCTCTCAGTGAAAGGCACACCCAGACCCATTTCTGGAGGATCCCTGGGTTGGTGCAATCTCTGCTCTGAGCCAGGATGACCAGACCAAGGGCTAGGGCCAGGGCCAGGCATGTCCCATGTGAAGAGTGGTCACTGAGATCATCCGACCTTCCTTCAGTGCACTGGCAGAGAGGGACCTTCTGAGACCACAAGGGGAAACGTTGAGGATCAGCAAACGGCTGCTCATCTCTGGAACATATAATGTCTCCTCAGCCTCCAGACAGCACCGAAATCTCACATCTGTGAAACAGAACTGCCTGAGCATTGTCTGAGGCTCATCTGAATGTGCAAACCCTGTGGGGCTCCCATCCCTCAGAAGGTACCCATTTATTTCTCCAGAGATTTTGTCATGTCCAACTCAGTGAGGGGACAAGGACATCTGGGTCACAGCTGCAGCCAGACAGGCTGGAGGCAGAAGTGAAACTCACACTGATGTCCTCAGTTCCCTGCACAGCACCAGGGCAGACACCAGAGCCTCTGCAAGGCTGCTGGGGCTGGCGGCCAGGAAGACATCTGAATGGACAGGAGGTCCTCCTGGTGTGCAGGAGGACATAAAGGACTCAACTCCTTCCTCTGTCCCCTTGTCCTGCAGTTAGACTGCCGAATGTCTGGCTTTGCCTTGGTGGCAGCTTCAATTTGCAGGTTTGTCGTGCCTAACCTATGAAGGGTGCAGCCACAACACCACCAGCATCATTGACCCAACTGCATGAAATGTCCAGACTGAAGAAGAACACCCATTTGCCATTGACTTCCTTCATGGGAGAGCCAGCTCCAGACTGCCCCAGCAACTTATCTGGGGCAACTCCTGGGGAGGGCTCCCTGATGGTGGTCCAGCCAGCCAAAAAATCTCTCCTCTCCTGCTCCTTGACTCCAAAGTGCCCCAAAGTGATAAGGCATCCTGAGAAGTCCCTGCCGAACCCCTCAGCTGGGCAAAAGAAGCCCTGATCCAGCCATCCCAGCATGCATCCAGGGCATTTGCAGCACCTCTGCCTCTTTCTCACCAAGAGAAAGGATGGGTGTTGGGTGAGATGTTCTCTGGGGACCTTTCAGTTAGGCTGAGAAATGGAGGTTGTTTTTACTCTCTGTGGTGACCAACTTTTCTGAGCCCAGAGATGACTCTGGGCAAGCTTTTGTCTCTGGCTGTTCCATGTGCTGGGCTGTTTTTCCTGGAGGTGACTGCATGTCAGCACAGCTGCCAGAATTTCGCTTGTGAAACGCATGAACCGGAGCAGCTCCTCAGCTGTTGCTTTGCTCCTTTCACTGGGAATAATCCATCCCCCCACACCCCCAGCACACACACACGAAGGCACAGGCATAGGCAGGCACATCTCTTCCTTGCAAGGACGAGGCTGGACCTATTAACTCATTCCCACCCATGCGTCCATCACTCCTGGAAACACTTGTCACACAGGTGCCCCAGAATCATGGTTTTTAGGCAGATTTTAAAAGATGGATGCCCCTTCTTGTGTTGTGCTGCTGTTCCTGCTCCCTGCATTTAGCCAAGCTGCCTGCTCCTACACCAAGCAGGCCCAGTGGTCCCTCTGACTCCACTGGTCACCTCCACCCTGGGGAGCAAGCCAAAGCTCTCAGGCAGGGTTCAGCCTGAGAAGGACAAGTGAAGCGATTTATCCCAGCCAGTGCAGTTTGCTCCATCACAGCCAACCTTGGCAAACACTCCAGCTTTGTAGCGGTGACCCCAGCTTCCAGAGATGTCCTGCTGCTACCCTGGGATGCTGCGGGACACATGCAGACACCACGGAGGGGTTCAGACCTGAGCATCCCATCCTGGCCCCAGGCACCCCAGCTCAGCCATTTACTGACCTGTCTCCCATCTGCCTCAGCAGCACGCACGTCGGGAAGTATCCAAGTGTCATTGGCCAAATTTTCTTATTTCTACCCACTTTGAGCTCTTCTTTGTCTTCCAGCTACTCCGTTCATGTCTGCTGGTGCTGACTCACAGGAAGTCTGTGTCAGTGATGTAAAAACTACCGGGGGAGGAGAGACAGAGGAGCTGGCTCGGGGAGAGAAGGGGCTTGGGGGAAGGAAACAGCAGCCCTAAACCCTCTTGGGTATGGCTGGGGGGATGCCCAGCCATCACTGCCTCCCTGCCGGTACCCCTGCCTGGCTGCCCAGTGCCCGGTCCCCACACGGGCACTGCCCAATCTGCAGGCTCCTGGGAGCTGTAGCCCTCGGCAGGGATGCTGCTTATCTGCTTTGGAAGATGCTTATGTTTGGTGGCTGGGGGTTGTTAGAGGGAAATGCAGTGTCCATGCTGCAGCAGGCTGGAAATAGCTTTTGATTTACATGAGTTCTCTTTTTTAATTGCTCTTTTTAGGCGGCTAAACTGCACTGCTTTGCATTAGAAGTCACCATTACGTACCTCTGAGACCTCACTGTGGATGCTTTCACTCTCTTTGTGTGGCTGACCCCCCCCCCCCTTGGAGTTGTGCAAGCAAGAAAAGCCATCCTCTTCTCCTCTCCTATGACCCTTTTGTCTGTGAATGTCAAACCACTTTGCAAATGGGAAATGCAGTGAGGTGACTTGAAAGGGGACGTCTGGTGAGACAGTGGCAGAGCCCAGGTCTGCATCCTCTGCGAGACACAGAGGGGGGGGTCTCTGCCCAGTGAGTCCAAGAAAATTGTTTCCTCTACGTGGCTGTGAGTCTCTTTGTGAGTGAGTCTTCAGCTCCCAGGGGAGTCTGGACTGCCTGTTCCTGGGTGCTTTGTAGCAGTTATAGCAGGCTGCCTGGATTGGGCTGTGTTTATAACCAGCAGTACTAATGCCTACAGAAATCCACAGTAAATCCATGGTCCTGCCAGTCTGGGTCACACAGCAGGTCCTGGAGGATTTGGTGGCTGCTGGACATGTGATAATTTGGGGTGATGCAAAACCCAAGCCATGCCTCTGAAACAAATGGTGATGTTCCTGGGCACTGGAGCACAATTTTCTTAACTCTCATGTCTTTACTCTAAACTTTTAGCCTGAGTCAGAGCTGGAGCCAGGGATGAGTCCCAGGGCAGAACTGGATGATGCCATCCTGAATGGAGTTTAGCTGTATGGATGCAAGCCAGCTTGGTGCCCTCAGGGCTGGAGAAGTGTCCTCGGCTCAGCTGAATTACTCATACAGACATAGCCACTTTGCATAGCCATTTATCACTAGCACCTTGCAGACAGCAGCTTGGGTAGTACAGGTTAAAGTGTTGGCGGGGGGGACAGTCTCAGAATTAGGACTTTTTAAAAAAGTAATTTTTAAAAAATGAAAATAAATATACTGTAAAATAGAGGAGTTCAGCTTGTGTTGGTCATTGCATATTTTGTGCTCCCTGTGTTTTCTGATTTCAAATATGTGGTCCCTGGTGTCACTTAGAAGCCAAACCAATGTCTCCTGACAGCATGATTCAGATGAAATGAGTCCACAACTGTTTCAAAGCATGACATGGGGAAACAGAAGAGAAGGATGAGGATGTGTATCTGATATAGATTGTTTGTGGGATTTTGTGTAGATCCAAAGTTTTGCCTCAGTTTCCCGATCTCTAAAATTGGGCCGAAATACTGCAACTATTATTTCTTTCTTTTACAGGAATTTAGTATCTTCAGGAAAAAAAAAAAAGTTATATCCCAGTTTTGAAACCCTGGAAAAAACAGCTCTGGTTTTCCTTGAGGTTTTGGATAGGAAGTTGTACCCTCTGGATTGCTCCCTGTCGCACTCCTGGCTCACAAGTGGCTTGCCAAGTGACACAAAAAGGTGTGACATTGGAATTCTCTTTGGTTTTCTTTTCCCAGTTACAAAATAAAGAAGAAGGACAAAAACCAGGAGAAACTGGATGCTTTAATACTCTCTTTTTGGTTTGTTTGTTTGTTTTTTTTTTTTTTAGTTAAGGAAGTGAGGTGACTGTCCTGGTTTCAGCTGGGATAGAGTTAATTGTCTTCCTAGTAGCTGGTACAGTGCTATGTTTTTTGAGCTAGCTATGAGAAGAATGTTGATAACACACTGATGTTTTCAGTTGTTGCTAAGTAAAGTTTAGTCTAAAGTCAAGGATTTTCGGCTTCTGATTCCCAGCCAGCAAGAAAGCTGCAGGGGCACAAGAAGCTGGGAGGTAACACAGTCAGGGCAGCTGACCCAAAGTGGACAACGGGGTATTCCATACCATGTGATGTTTTAGGAACTGGGGGGGGCATCGCCGCTCGGGGATTGCTGAGTGCATCGGTCAGTGGGTGGTGAGCAATTGTGTTGTGCATCACTTGTATATTCCAATCCTTTTATTATTACTGTTGTCATTTCATTAGTGTTATTATTATCATTATTAATTTCTTCTTTTCTGTTCTATCAAACCGTTCTTATCTCAACCTACAAGTTTTAGTTCTTTTCCCGATTTTCTCCCCCATCCCACTGGGTGTGGGGGAGTGAGTGAGCGGCTGCGTGGTGCTTAGTTGCTGGCTGGGGTTAAACCACGACAGTGACACAGACAAGTTAAAATACTTGGCTAGTTGAAGGGGAAGCCCCAGGCAAAGAAGTGAAGTCCTCTGATATCTGTGACCTTATGCTGTTGCACCAGATGATACCTTTCTTGTCCTCAGTGGGGGACATATGTGGTGACTCGGTTGACAAATTGTCCTGGTGAAGACCAGATACGGAGACACCATCTGCCCTAATGCAAGTGGGTGGGGAATAGCAACTTCATGCTGCTGTTGTGCTCAATTAGCAGCAAGGAGCCTTTGAAAGTGGGGGTCCTGCTCCTTGCCATCATCTGTGCCCATGCTCTCTTGGGACTGTGGGTACATGATGACTCAATTTAGTTAGATGACTTGGGAAAGCACCCTGAAAAAAAACAAAAAAAAAGAAAAACCTTTGAAAGCTTTCCACTGCTCCAGGCAGCTGAGTCTTCTTTTCTATCTCTCTCACCTCAAATCCTTAAGGTTTGTTATAATTTCTTTTGCAAATATTATGGATCTAGGCCAGGTAAAGACCTCATGGAATGGGGTGGAAGAGAAAAGGGTGATTTAAAGGCTGCCTGCCACAAAAGTGGGCAGCAAGCACACATCTAACTAGCTGGGAAGAAAGACACAAGGCATGGGGATGCTGCAGCAAAATACATTAATAATGCTTAGAAACAAAGCCTGGGCATTTGGGGGTGCACCTCGTCAGTAGTGCAAACAATGTGTCATTCATGGAGAAAAATTTGAGAGCTAGACGCTTTCCAGTTTAGCAGTAGACAGCAAAACCTGACCTGCTGAGAGACTAGGAGATTGCATGTCATCTTCTTGTTCGCACGTAGTGAATTTTTGGCAAACGGCAAGGTGATGGTAAATAGCTTCCTTCAGAGAAGACAGGAAGATGCTACAGCCAATTCAGCTGGGGAGAAAGCCCTTTGGAGAAGCATGTCCCACCATGCCCACTCCATCACATGGGAAAGGTAAGAGACACACACAGTGGACTGAACCCCCAGTTCTTGCAACCATATGCTGGGCACTTTCACAAGTGGTAGTGAGGAGCCCTCAGTCCCCAAAACAAGAGGAAAACCACAACCAAGTTATCTAAAACACAATTAGAAACAGACAGCTAAACCACCTGAGACTGAATTCACAGCCCTTCATTGATCTGGGAACAGATTGATTCCAGACTTTGCAACCATGATCACTGAAAGTAAGATATGGATCAAGGTCCTTTTAGTTTATATTACAAGCACAAGAAAAACAAAATAGAATGTAAGAATACAGATGGGCCTGACTGATTCTGCTGGGTCCTGGACAAGGGCAGGATTTTTTTGTTCCTCTCATCCATGGAGTGGGAGAGGCCCAGAGGTGATGACAGCCCGAGCTGCAGAGCACCGGCTGAGAGCTTGGGTCCCTTCTGGTCCATGGAGACAGACAAGTTTCTCCAGAAAGTGATTCAGGGGCAAAAACCTTAGTCAGATATTCTCAATCACCTCTCAAAGAGCTTTTCTCTCTATTTTGAAATGCGGTGGAGGTGGAAGACATGAAGAACTCTGCATGCATGGTTTAAGGTCCGAAGGGGAGCAAAGTCAATGATTTTCACCACCCCAGGATAGTGGCTGCCAGCAGGGATCCTGTGTGCCTTTACACTTGCATTCACCTTGGCCATCCCCAATCCCCTCTGATCATCCAGATACCGTGATCATGGAGAGGAGAAAGCATAGCCTCTTGCAGAGATGAGCAGCCTGGGCCACCTTTCATGGTGAGTATTTTAGCCTACTATATCACCGCTCTTTTCTGGAGACATGCACCACCTGGTACACCACAGCAAAGGTCTCATAAGGCTTGTCCTTGGCATGGATCTCCCTGTCCTGGGGATGGTGCCTCCTTGGCCTTGCTTGTCTTGCTCCTTGCAAGGATGCTGCTTGGTCCTGGTGCATCCCCTACCAACTCTCTAGACAACTTTGGACCTTCCTCCAGTGTGCTATGGGATTTCTCTTTTTCAGGAAGCTCTTCCCACATGTGCCACACTGATACACTTGTGTGTCTTCAGAGCTTGGTACAGGGTAACTCACAACACTCGGGTTTTCTTCTTCTCTTTCTTGTTTTCCCCCCACTGGCATTGCTGGCAGAGTGCCCTTCAGGCACCCTTGCCTTATTTTTCCCACATGGGGTATACAGATGTGGGTGGGTGTCTGGAGGGTCTGGAGCCCACATGGCCATGTTCTTGGTTCCCAGCTTTCCCCAGAAGAGCGGGCTGACATGTGGAGCCCGGTGCTTTGCTGCCAAGGAATGAATGTTTACAGCTATGGAATTTCCAGCCAGCATATGTTTATTCTTGTCTTTATTCAGCTTTGTTGAGATTTTTTTTTTGGGGGGGTGGGGGGGATGGTGGAAGTCACAGTTCTCCTTCCTCATGTAAATTCCTGGTCTGGTTCCTATTTTTAGCATCCCTTTCACGATGCTTCTACTTTTTTCAAACCACCACACTGTAGACCTGCTGGGCAAGACATGAAATAAAACTGTATTTCAGTGCCAAAGCTGGAGAAAAAGTACATCCAGAGTTGTCATTTATGAAGTAAGTGCTTGAATTGCTCTAGCTAATTGCCCTAGCTACAGTAAAGAGCAGGAACTGGGGCTTGATGTAGAAAGCCCAAACAGAGGTTGATACTGGGACTCCTGTGTTCAACTCTGAGTCCTGGCATTGAGTTATCCTTTCTGTCCCTCCTTCTGCTTCAGTTAATTTCCAAGTTTTGCCTATATATTTACTTCGTTTGGAAGGGAGAGTGGTTGTTTTACTTTCTCTTTCATTCCTGACCACTACTCTGGTTGTAGCCAACCATGGGAATACAACAGGCTTGGTCACATCTGCTACCCTTTCTTGCTGTTGCACTCTTAGAAATATGCACAGTGTTATTTCCATCAAAAGCACTTATACCCCTTATTCATTCATCCAACCATTTTAATTTAAGCACTTACTTAGGAAATCTCAAGAGCCCTTTACTTAAAGTAGACCTGGGTGACTATGTGGTAGTATGTGATCTGCTGTCAAGCCAAGAGTTTGTTCCAGGTAAACTTAAAAAAAAATGATTTCAACCTTTTTTCCTCGAAAACAAACACAATCCTTTGAATATCTTTTACTTTCAGCCCACAATGAAACATTTTGTTTTAGGATATCTTGGCTCCTTCTAAGGGAAAGAAAAATACCTCCAACCTACCAAAATGTAAAGCTTGCATTTATTTCTGAAGTAAGAAGATTGAAAAATTTTCAAAAGTTTTTGCTGGCTTTACAATTATTGTCCTACTTTTCCCCTTTTCTGTCAGCTTTAAGAATTCACAAATTCAGAGTAAAATGAGAAAACTTCCAGAGGACCAGAAACTTCCTTTCCTCCTTTACATTAAAATGCTTCTTGGTCCCTTTCCAGCTTATGGTCAAAGAGACTGCCAGGGTGAATTCAGGCTTTTGACTCCTTGGCTGGGATGCAGCTCAGAGTTAGGATGCTTAAATGAAGCACCTACATTCAAGTGTCTCCAAAATATGCCGACAGAAAGAGATCATAACAGGGGGAAAAGTGCTTTAACCCCAGTTTAACCCACCATGGCTTAAGCCATGCTGAGGAGCTGGAGTCAATTCAGGAAGGCACGCAGAGCTGGGCTGTCAGTGATGTTCCTATGCAGCCGGAGCTCGACGGCAGTCATTTACTGTACCATCTTGCACAATGTCTGGTGGAGCCTGACCCACTCTTTGTGGTGGTGCTTGTTTACAACAATTAAATACTTTTATATTGCTGGATGAAGGATTCACGTTGGCAGAGCTACACACCGAAGTGTGGGGGTATAGAGGGCATATTCAGACTGCACAGATGTATAATGCTGCTATTACATGCCTGCTGTCCAAAATTCCCCTGCAGACTGGGGCTAAACCCTGGGAATTGTCTTGCTGAGGGCAGCAGAAAGCTTTTTCTCCTCAAACTCAGCATCTGGTTGACCATGCTGGCATGCAATACTAGCACAGACCTTCACAGCCCTGTGCCGCTTTCCATGCTGGGTGCTTGGCAATTAATTTGTGAAAAGCAAGCAGAGCGGAGTTAAGCAATGTTAGGCTGTGCATTAGCAGCTGAGCTGCTCTGAGCCCCCAGCATCTGCAAGCAATTTGGTGAGCAGAAAGGGGCCCCCTTAGCTTGAGCTAAAGATGGATCAGGCTTATTACTTGCACGGAGATGTTAAAATGAGAAGTAGGCTGCTATTTTTTTTGCCACAGACTTTGTCCTATATTTAACAAGAAAGTCCTTCGGAGTTAAAAGAAGTCCTATTCTGACAGAAAACTAATCACAGGGGCTGAAGTGTTGAGCACAGGAAACCCATGTCAAAATTTTGCAAAAACTATCCAGGAAAAAAAGGAGAAAGGGGCTCAAAGGGAGGCAGACAGTGCTGCAGGAATAGGGCTCCCAGACCACGTGGGCTAGGTGCGTCCGTGGTCCCCAAGAGCATCCTTCATCCCTGGGACCATAAGACGGGGACATGCCAGAGGGCTGGAAAAGCAAAGATGAACCTCTACAAATCATGCTTGGCACAGGAGCTCCCCATGCTCTGTCTCCCTGGGCTTTAATAGAAACAAGCAGTAAGGAACATCTATAGGGTCTGGGGTGATTTCTACCATACACTGCTTTATGGACAGCAGGAAAGTCTTGGAGATATCACCTGTGTCCCACTTATGCCTTTAAGATGCTGCTGCCTGCAGTGTGAGCAAAGGGATGCTGGTCTGTGACTTGTTTTCCCATCTTTCCCGTTACATCCATAGGACTGGTGTGTGTGTGTGTGTGTGTGTGTGTGAGCTACCTGATTTTGGGTGGTCTGTCCAAGGAAATTCGTCACAAGCTCCTCAGCTTCTGGTCACACCTGAACCCTTAGCTGTGGACAGAGACAAGCATGCAATGGGCTGATTAGAGGGTTTTGCAGTTAAAGATCAGTCTGTAACAATGACCCCACGTGGGCTCATGCTCAGGAAACAAGCATCTCCTGATTTATCTTTCCTTCCTGCACTTCAGCTCTTGTGCACAGATGCAGGCAGAGAGGCTTACAGGTGCTTTTGGGAACACCGTGGTATCTGTGTGCCCACACAGCCCCTCGGTCTCCTGCTGCCTCCCTCTGACAGCCCCACACACCCAGTTTCTGTATCTGGGAGCAGTGAGGGCTGGCTGCTCCCCGAGAGGTGGGGAGCCACGGGAAACCTCATACAGGCACTGCCCAGGGGTTGCAGTCTCTCAGGAGCTGGACGCAGCAGGCAGAAGCTCCATTTGGGGTTGGTCAGGGCCATTAAGGCTTACCGGTGCCCTCAGGACCCTGATGCTCAGCCTAGGAAAACAACAGCAGGTGACGCTTTGAAGAGAGGAGCAAGAACCCAGGAAGGTGCAGGAGCACCCACAGGCTCATTCCTCCTTCACCCTGCCATAAGCACCAAATGGAGTCATCAGCTGCATCACCCAGCACAGGGCTTTAATGTAGCCTGAAGTCATTGATAATAAATTAACTTGAGAGGCAAAGCTGTAAGTAAGATTTAATCTGGATCTAACACCTTCCCACAGGGAAGCCCAGGTTTTCATGGTGTTTCCCAGGCTCTGTGTCTCTCCTTCATGTTGTTAGATCTGATGCACAGCTCAGTTTTGCCATGCGGTCAGAGGCTTTACAGTCACCTCTTCCATTCTTCACATTCCTCGCTCTGCTCTTCAACCTACCCCAAGCTTGTTAAAGTTATTATAAATTAACTTGATCGAAGTGCCACATTCTTTGTCACAAGGTTTTTTTCTGCTTCTCTGCCTGTCCATTCTGATGGGGAAGTTTTGCGCCCTGCAATACTGGCTGAATAAGCGTGTGCCTTTGACTATGCACAATGCACTGCAGCTCATCTGCGCAGCAAAAGGCTTTTAGTAATCTCTGCCTGCAGCCCTAGGCCAACACGCTGAGCAGTGACTAGGAATAACTAGTTTTCACTGCTGCTTAGCTTGTAGTTCACAAGATCAACATTTAGTTTCCTAAGTTCTTTCTCCCCAAAGTGAGCTCACAGCAGTGCTGTTCCCAGCTCTCCTGCAGGGACTGGTTTTCTGCTCTGCAGACAGGTCTAAGGACAAGTGAACTTCAGCACAGCTCTAATGATGGATTATTCTTGCATTACTTCAAAACCCTCTTACTCTCCTAGCAGAAGTTGTCTACATTCAGACCCTTACTCTTCAGTCTGTTTTGTTCCTCAGAGGCCAACACACACGTAGAAATGAGAACAGTCTGTATCTTATTCCACTTGCAAAGCATCTTAACCTATTTTTCAGACGATGAAAAAGGAGAAAGTCTTATGACTTGGTAGGGAAGGACCTCCAGATTTCTGCTTCCTACTTCTGCCTTCAGTTTGCAGTGACTTGGAGGAGGTTGGTGTCCTTGAAACAGCAGCTGCCCAGGGAAGAAGCCAGAGAGAAGCAGAAGAGACAGAAATCAGCTTGGGGTGGAAAAAAAGAGTGAGCGGCGGGGCTCTGCAATGTCTTTTTACAAAGGATAGCAATGGGCTGTAATCACCTCCTGTGCAATTAGGAGAGAGCCACAAGCTAGCACTGCCCACCTCACCTACTCCATTGCAGGGGCTGCTCTTGGTTTCAGGCTAACACTCACCCTAGAAAAGGAGATCACAGATTTTTCTATGACCTTGCTCAGAAAATCTGTAGGTGGGGACTAGTCAGAAGTTTCGGTCCTTTGATGGAGATCTCTCACCTTTGCTTTGCTCCAGCACAAGAAATCATTTTCAAGGGAGGGACTGTGCTTTGGGTCAGGAGATTGAGGCAGAGCCTCCAAGTGTGCCTTGGCTACAGGGAGTTCAGCCTGATAACCTGGTCCCATGTGGTGCTATCTGGTTGCACCACTTTGGCTCTGGATGGGATGAGAGGTAGCTAAGGTGGTGGTAAGTAAATACTCATTCCCCATGGAGGCTGCTAGTCGAAAGTGAACAGATAAAGTATTTGTAGATGTATGTGATACTGAGTTTCCTGTTGCTCACCCAATTTTCCCCATGGTCTTTTCCCTCTCCTCACTCCCCATCTGTGGGGACACCAGGCTCCCTGCAGCCTGGGATTCTTGAAGAAGTTCTCATGGGAACTATCACATTCTCAAAGGGCAAGTAAACATCCCAGGGCACTTACGTTGGAGCAGATGTTTGCTCTGGCCCCAAAGACCCTCTCATTCCCGTCATACCAGAACATGCTGAGCGCCAATCAGCTCCACGCATCTCATTGAAGCATGAAATACGCACTCTTGTGCAAGTGGTCCCCAACACAGCCTGTCTCCATCTCTCTCTAGACAGGCCATGCTGAATGCTGGAGACAGAAATAATACACACAGATAGTCAAGGAGTTGATCAAAAAAAGTCCCACAGCCAAATTCCTTCATGCATTGCTAGAAAGAGGACAGCAATTGTCTCAAGACAATCCTTACCTGACTCACTGTGCAAGACCAGATTTCTTTTTAAAAGTCATCAGAGCTTGGATCTCTCTTCATTAACATAACTTTTACTTTGATTTAACTCCATTGGTTTCAGCTTGACCACGCTGAATTTACTGTATAGAGCTGAAGGCAAAATCCGACCTTCTAGGCATCCTTTTTACTTGGTGACTGAGACTGCTCAGTAAATGCTTACAGATGTGGTTTTCTCCATAAAATCTGTGCAGTGGAGAATGGGGCAATTACTTGGATTTTAAGCATTTTATTATTATCTGGGAGCCATTTTAATGGGCTTTGGGAGAAAAGGATGAAGGCTATTTTGCTACTCTGAGGATTTGAATTTGTTCAGTCCCCAGATAAATCCATTTTTTTCTCATGGAGCTGGGTGTATATCATGGTCCTGATCCAAACCCAACACAACCATCAGCAGCGGACAACAGAGCTGGCAGCCCAAACTATCTGCAAGGCATCTCTTTGGAGGTGTCCTTGAGGAAGTCACAGTGTAATACCCCAGGCAGATCCTGGTGGTACGCAAGGAAGACTCCCTTTGCACTTCAAGCATTGTGCTTTCACAGGTGGGACACTGAGAGTAGAATTTAGCTTATGGTTGAAAACACCCATACTTAGAACATTGTTTCAGTTTCTCACACCATGGTGTCTGGTGTCATTTGAGATGCCCTTCCTCGCCTCCAGTTACTCATACAGAAAGGTCAAGGCCTCCCATAGGCCTGTGTCCTTCTAGCCCTATCCAGACACCTTAGGGCACTTCACATGGTACCTATGTGTGGGCCACTGACTGGAGCCCCGGGATCAGTATGTGGTGGTCTGAGCTCTCAGCATAGTCAGTGGAGAGCTGGTCAATGCAGTCAGCAGAGCCCAGAGGGCTCTTCACCAGCTACATCCATTTGGTTACCACTGGTATGCATCTTGCTATGGCATTGTTCACCCGTTGCATTGTGGGTAGAATGTAGTTTAGTTCTCTCAGTGATAGCTTATAAAAAAAAAAGACAGAAAAGAGGCTCCCTTTGTTTCCTTTTTTTCTTTAAATACTTACTTTATTGAGGAGATATTACAAACTACCAGCCCTGATTTTCACCAGAAGCTGGGACACCCACACTGGCCACAGTCAAGGGTGGAAGATCCAGTGATATCCAGGAAAGCTACTGACATTGACTCATTGCCCTGTCTATGTGCAGGGACACAGCAATAGAAATGGCAAACCTCCCATACCAGTTCTTGCTGGTAAAAATCTCTATGGCCCTATGCTCGTCTAATGAAAAGGAAGTAAATGCCAGCCATCTGGTGATTACTTTCTCCTCACTGAAAGGCTCTGTTGGACCTCTGCCCCTCAGCAAATCTAACAGAGGCTGTTTTGCTTCGCTAGCTTGGCTCAGCCATATTCTTCCTAAGGAACATAATTTTCCAGTCCTGCAGCGAAGCATCTACCCACCATATGGCCCAGACCCATTTTTCTAACAAGGGTGTCCCTTAGATGCCCCTAGAACATCTTAAACTTATTGTCTTCCTCTATATGTCTGCCTTTTCTGTCCCAGAAATGAACCTCCACCAGATCAGAGGGATCTGAGGGAAAGCTTCTTATCAACCAGTTTGACTACAGTTTATAGGTGAGCCGATAAAAGTAGGCTCCTTTGGAGGCTGTCAGAGCTTGCTTTGCTGTTTGAAATCACGTCCTGGGCCTGACTACATCAAAGGCTGAGGGAGTCTAAACACCACATTTACTATGTGCTTTTGGGGTTTGGCAGCTGTACTCAGTGTTGTGCTTGAGTCACCACAACAAAGCACCTCAACACAATGGTGTCCAAGTAGCTAGTAAAGACAAAGCTCAAGAACAGTTTGCCCTGTTCCTTTCCTTCTCTCCATGCCTCAGCAGGTAGTTGCCCAAAGTCATGCTGCATGACTCTTATGCCTCCAAGAGGAAGAGGATGCCATCTGCAACATGTCCTGGGAGAAGGAAGTGGTGTGTGCCTTGGGGATGGGGAGGGGGCTTCTTTTCCTGCACAAAACTAGAGAGGTAGAGCTACTATTTCACCATGGAACATTTTTCCACTTGCCTCTTGGACTCATGTATCACAGCAACACAACAAACCCTAGTATGTGTCTTTCCTCTGCAGTGCCCAGGTGGCCACGTAGCAGTGCTGCAGAGAAATCTTGAGGAGTGGCTCAGGGGATTGTGGATTCCCTCCACATCTCTGCTTCACCAGGGACTTTCAAGACAAAAAGATCCATCTGACTAGAGAACACTCAAACAAAATCATTGGCAGAGAGCAATAAAGACTGCTGAACTCTCCATGCTTTTGAGTAGCTGCACAATCTCTTTTACACCAGGGAGAGGAACGGAAAACATCCCAACAGGGAAATAGTTTCCAGTTCTCTAGTTCATAAAGTCTGGAGACTGTTTCAACTATTCCTGCTGCTTGGTTAGAATTCCCTAAATCATGCCCAATAAAGTCAAAATCCTACCAAGAGCTTTGCAGTAACAGGTAGGGAAGCAGGTGGCTGAGAACCAGCACCAGTGTCACTCAAGCTGGTGAAGTCACTGATGCCTCTGGGACTTGTGGTGGCAAAGCCACCTGCTCATCAGAGATGTAAAACTCGATGCTAAGAAAAGCCATTCTCATTTACATCCATGCAGTGGGGTTGTGGGGCCACAAACCAGGATACAATCTGCTGGCTTCTGGGTTAGCTTTGGAAAAACAGTCATTGATTTTGCATAACTTACTTTTAGGGACCTGGCTTAAGCCAATATGGGAGCCTGGTTTGGGGCATTCAAGGCTTAAAACTCTCATCTAGCTGGCAGTAGTTTCTTCCAAATCTGTACCATCCAGTTGACTAGGGTCCATCAGTCCAGTAGGATCAAGGTGTGGATCAGAGCTACATGAGGGAGAAGAGAGCTGCCCCGTGCTTTAAACCCTTGCCTAGATGGGAGAGGTTCCCTTCAGCTTTCTCAGAAACACAGTAATATATCAAAAATAAATCCTGCCTGGTCCTCCTGGCTATATGTTGCCTACACAAGACAATTTTGGCATCCACAACTTTGGCAGGCTTTAGAGGCACAAGCATACTTTTACGAAGGATGCCAGGCTCTTCTCTCTCCAACTCCAAGTGCTCTGAGGAGGCTTGGCTCTCCAGCCCCATCTCACAGCTGTGAGCAGGTGATACCCTGAGTATTGTACTCTGAAAACAGCAGCAGAGGACCAGTTTCCAGCAGTGCTCTTCCTCATTGACCTCACTGTCCCCTCAGGTTGACCTCCTCACCCCGAGATACAGCACACATAAGGCTGGCAGAGTTTGTCTCCATCTCTCCCCTTTCCCAAAGAACTTTCCCCCAGGAGCAGGCACCAGACCTGCTCAGCTCTCCTCTTCATTCTTCATGGGGGCCAGAGCTGTCTGCTCAGTGTGGTGGGGTCGACCTCCTGTCCTTGTGGCCTCACCCCATTTTGCACAGGAAGCAGTTCCTTCCCGTGCATGGATTTTCTGGTGCCTCCTCAGGTATTTCTTCAGCCGGTAGCGCTTCCCACAGACCCCACACTTGTAGGCCCCACCTCGGGAATGGAGCAGCTGGTGTTTAATAAGATGGCGCTTCTGAGGGAAGCATTTCCCACACTTGGTGCACTTGCATGGCCCCATTCGGACATGGATTGTTTGGTGCCGGAAGAGGTTGGCCTTCTGGTTGAAGGTCTTCTCGCACTCAGGGCACTGGTAGGGCTCCTCCTTCGTGTGAATCCTCTGATGCCGAACCAGATTTGACCTCTGGGTGAAGCTCTTCCCACACTCGGTGCACTTGAAGGGCTCGCTCATGTGGACTCGCTGGTGGCGGATCAGCTTGCGGTTCATGCGGAAGCTCTCCCCGCACTCGCTGCACTTATACGGCCCCTCGCTCGTGTGAATCTTCCTGTGTCTGGTCAGGTTTGATTTCTGATTGAAGCTCTTCCCGCACTCAGGACAGGGGAATATCCGTTCAAACTTGGGAGCTCCTTTTGCTGAGGGATCTTTCTTGGACATGGATTTCTCCTGGTTCTCCAGCATCCCCTCTTTGGTGGGCTGATAGCATTTCTTCTGCTTCCTCTCTGGGCTGTGGTTTTCCTGGTGGTTGGCCTCTGCACCAGGTTCCTCTTTAATTTGGGTGCTCTGGATAGCACTGAGGTTTGGCTTCTGCCCACAGTACATCCCAAACTCAGTGCTTTCCTGTGGTTCTTCCTTCATGTGGAGCACCTGGTTACTGGCTATGGGGACTTCCCATTCATGTTGCCCGTGAGCATCTTCTTCCTTTTTAAGCTGTCTCCCTTGTAAAGCCATCAGTGGGATCTTTGGATCAAAGAGCTTTCCATAGTCTGGGTTTTCTGGTGGCTCTTCCTTGATGTAAAATTTCTGGCAGGTTATTGCAGTAATGTTTGCTGTGTCATCAGTGGATGGGTCTGGTTCCTCCTTCATCTGGATTTTCCAAGGAGGGCTTTTTGGATTAGATGCGTTTCTAGGTATGCTACACCCCTGGGCTACATCTCCTTCATGGGACATATTCTTCTCTGACCTGAAGGCAAAATCAGGCTCCTCTTTAATCTGGATGACCTGGAGAGACATACCATTGATGTGTCCCTCAGGTGGCTTTTGCTTAGCATGGTTTCTCTGGTGGACGTTGAAATACCGCTTGGTGCTCAAGCTCTTCCCACACTCCGTACAAATGAAAGGGCCCCCGCGGAGGTGTATCTTCTGGTGGGCCAGCAGTGTGGCACTTTGCCCAAAGCACCTACTGCAGTCAGGGCATTTGAAGGGCTTCTCTCGCTTATGGATCTCCTTGTGGGCAGTGAGGGTCCCCTTCTTCACAAAGCTCTTCCCACACTCAGTGCAGGCAAATGGTCTCTTCTCCGTGTGGGTCCGCATGTGGATGTTGAAGTAGATCTTTGTGCTCAGGCTTTTGCCGCAGCGGGCACAGAGGTAGGGACCACCCTTGGCGTGTGTCTTCTGGTGGGCGGCCAGGCATATCTCCAGGCGGAAGCAGCGCCCACACTCCCTGCAGCGGAAGGGTCTCTCTCCTGTGTGGATGCTCTGGTGGGTGGTGAGGTGGCCCCGGGTGGTGAAACGCCTCCCACACTCCCCGCAAGTGAAGAGCTCCTCTGCTGTGTGGATCCGCTGGTGTCTCTTCAGGTTTCCCTTCTTGCTGAAGGATTTGCCGCACTCCTGACATGGGTGTGTCTTCAGCACCATGCGCTTAAATAAGTCCTTCATGGCAGCGATGCCCTGCACCCAGTGGTGTGTGGTGGGGCTGCCAAGCAGCCGGCAGGTACAAAAAAGCCACAACGTTATGGGGATGGACTGTCTGGGAGGATACAAAAACCATCAGGACACACACATCAAAATGTACTTTAATGGATGCACTTTATTCCCCGTAGGGGAAAGGGTGCTGCTGCTGTATGCCAGCTCTGGGCCAACAAGGAGTGTGTGGTCTTCCTCATTTCTCAGCTGCCTTCTACCTCAGCTTGCAGATGCAATGTTTGTAACTCCATCTCCTGCCTCCTCTGATCTCCTGGAGAGGCTTCCCTGACATTTGTGGAGACTCAGATTGCCGGGCTGAAAAAGTAAAGGGAAAATTATTAAGTCATTATTTCTTCTCCACCTCCTGTGTTCTCTATGTAAACACAACGGGTGGCACCTTCGCTGTTCCATGGGAGACTGAACCTCAGACCTTTGAAGCCACGGGCTTATCTGGACTCCAACAGAGAGAGCAGGAAAAGGCAAATTTCCCCTGGCGATTGGGGGTTCTGTGGTGCACTCGCTGCTGCAATGACACAGGTTTTGGCTCTACTATTGCTGCACTAGTGATTTACTCTCAAAATAGGCCTCTGTCCTCTTACTAAGAAGATTTATAAGTAAATAATTAATTAATGCACTTTGCAGTAATTGTTGTAATTAGTCCCATTTTTGAGGAGTGACTGTGCAGCAACCAAAATCCCCAAAACCTATAAGGAAACCAAACTGGACACCATTTGCAAACTGGGATATGTTGCTTTGTACTGGCAGACCTCCATGCACAGGGGAAGGCAGGTCAGTTGTGTCCTCATTGGGCAGCTGGAGAAGTAAGACATGGAAAACTTAAGTGATTCTGTCCTTTTCAAGAGGGTTCAACTGACATCAGGGTCTGGGTCCTATGTATTTCCATTAGAAAAAAAAAAAAATATCAGGGCCAACAGAGATGTAACATCTCCTGTCGAGACTCTGAATTGCAGCAGGGAAAAGATCCAGAAAGACTGAGTGGAGGAAGACAGTGGTGCTGGAGATGACTGTCAACAAGAGTATACATTGCTGGGAAGGCTTTTACTGATGGTACTGACAGCTGAAGGTGCTGCTGCCAAAAGCACCAGTTATGGGGCAGGCTGCCAGCAAGGGTTGTCAGTGAAATCTGTCCCTGGAGGTCTGGGTCGCTGGGAAGGCTGTGGCTGAGAAGATGAGTCCCTGGGGAGCCTGTCACCAAGGTGTAGGGGGTTAGGGAGGGGGGATGCCGTTTATCAGGTGTCAAGCAATGGGAGATGTGGAGTATAAACATCCCAGCACAACTGCGATGCAGAGTTTGCAGCTACACGCTCCTCAGAGGAGAGAGGTCAGAGTGGTGAATGAAGTGGGCAACTATGTCAGATTTCAGAGGACAGTTATAACACGGACAGTTACTTCAGATTTGGTCATGCAGCTTGTGTTTTCCCTTCAGCTAACCCATCTGGATCCCCACTGGTGCTGGTAAGAGCCACCACTGAAGCACGATGGTACTCCTGTCCAAGCTGAATTCTCCATGCTGATACAGAAGAACCACAGAAAGACAAAAAAAAAAAGCAAACAAAAAACCCCCCAACCAACTCCCTGCAAAATTATACTGAGGCAGGAGAGACAAAACACACCCACTTGGAGCAGGATCTGGGTCTAGTGTTTGCTAGCAGAGGGGGGACTCTGGGGGACATGACCCTGTCCTTAGGTGGGGGAGCAGCTATGTGACACCTACAACTGGTTTAAATTCAGCAGACAAAGCCTCAGCATCGGCCAGGCTGGAAAGAGGACTCAGAAAGTTCAACAGTGTATTTTTACCGAGGAAGGTCATCAACCCCCTGAGCGGGTTAGTGGATGTAGCCTCCCGCCACCAAGGACCCTCCTGCCGGCTCCGGCTGATGCGGAAGGGCCGTGCAGGTGGAGCAGGCGCTGGGCTTGCTGCAGTGGCCACAGCCTCTCTCCTTGCCATGGATGCTCGCACTGGTCTCTTAAAGGACACAACTCGCCGGCAGCAGCCTTTCAATTGCCTCTGGGTTTTGGCAAAAAAAGCAGCAAATCCCTGAATTCAGATCAGGGTAAAAGAAGAAATTCCTGCCTACTTTCTTCCTTTTTATTTAATTTCAGTATCCAGATCTTACAGCTCCAAATCCTGCCTTTCCTTCCAGCTCCGCAATCCACTGGGCTCAGGGTTTGAATCAAGGGCAGAACCAGATCCCAGGGAGTTGCTTCATCTTTTATTTCAGCTACCCGGAGAAACGAAGGGAGGTTGGCCAAAAGCATCTTACCTGAGCGGGCCATCAATCTCTGGCTGGCATTTCTCTCCTCCGGGGCAGCCTCAGTGGCACACCAGTGTTTGAGACTTGGCTGCAAGTTGTGTTGCAGCCGCAGCTGAGCTGACCTAAAGGAAGTCTGTGGCCAGTGCAGTGAGAGCTACCGGAGGAAGGGTGAAGCCAAACAAAGACAAAGAGCAAAGGTTGAAGGAGAAGGAGGGAGGACAGGGGAGATGCTCTCCACTCCTGCCACCGGGAGGGATTTTTCCACACCACTGCCAAGGTGTTAGGGGGAGCGTGGGGAGGGAGAGGAGAGGAATTTCTCCCTGATGTGCTTTTCTTCTGCACCGCTATATTGGTGAGAAGCTGGAAGGGTCCCTGGCTCGCACTGCCTTCTGGGAATTGTAGTTCTCCCCAGCAGCTCTGGTCCCCCATCCTGCCCTCTCTGACCTGGTAGCCAGTGGGTCAGGATCAGGCCATTTCTGTCTTGCCCCAGCTGAGAGTGTTTGCTTTTTTTGTTGTTGTGGGAAGGAAAACATCTTGCAGTGCTGCAAGCATCCTTCTTCCCTCCCAGGCTGATTGTCTGAGATTTGCTCCAGGAAGAATCAAGAGAGGAAAGATGCATTTCAGGGAGTATTTCTCTGTCCGTAGCAGCTTGCAGTCCCCCATGGGGGGTGGGTAGGAACTGCGGCTGGTGCCCAGCAAATGTTCCCTTTTAATGCTCAGTGAAAGCACAAAAGGAGCGTGCAGATTTGACGAGGCTGGATGCTGAGGCATATGGACTTGATTTAGCAGAGTGATGAGCACCACCTGGGAGCCTCAGCAGGACTTCACAGAAAGTGCCCAGACCTTCCTGAATCTGCCCTGCACAATGAGGTTTAGAGACTGAGTAGTAAGCTCTAGCCCAGGTTGCTTCTCTGGGAGGGTTTTAGGAGCATGTGCATGATAAAGCTGCTTCAGCATGACTCTTCCCTGGGGCACTGAGTAGGGGCTGTCCAATGTCTCTGGGACTGGACAATAACACTCATTCCTGTGTAAGCCAGCACCTCCAATCCTGTCCTAAATATGACACAAGGCTGAAAACATGCTGCTCTCCTCCTCTTTGATTCAGGGAAACTGAGGCAGGAGATGGTGAGTTGCCTGGCTCAGATCACACAAGGAAGTCCAAGGTTACAGGGTCCCTGGAGTTCAGATCTAGTCTACACACTGTACGTGCCTTGGATAAAGTCTGCTGATGTATTTCCCATCCCAGTACAAACCAGTACTATGAGGCAGCAGCACCAGGATGAAGGTGCACTTACATTCCAGCTTGCATCCCAGTCCAGTGAAGGAAGAAGTCATACAAATCTAACCATCGTTATAGCACTACACGCACAGCAGAAGATACACAAGCCTCATTCAGTTGGCCTTACTGAAGGTCTTCTGCTTTGATGCATGAAAATGCCACAGCAGGTTCCAGACATACAGGAGAGACCATGGTGTTAGGCCACAGTAGACACCAGGTATGCTGAGGCAAGATTTCTCATGTGCAGGACTCCTTAGGCAACATGTCCCCTTTTTTGCATCCTTCCTATTTCCATAATACCTTCCCACAAATCCTGCCTACCAACACTTTGGATGGTACTGGTTCAGCAGCTCCATCAACCGGCTCCATCTTGGTGTGTGGCACCATGGAGGGAGAGAGGTTGACAGGACATGGGTGAGGGGATCACCTGGAGCAGCTGGGGGGACCATTTTTGTGACTCCGTTGCTGCCAGTGAGATCTGGAGGAAGAGGCCAGGATCGTGCCGTTTTAGCTGTGTCAGGGTCCATTTGTCCACCGGGGCACAGTTTACCTTATTCTAAAGTGGACGCCTCTAGTAGGGCAGATGGCTTGTGCCCTCAGAGGTCCTGTTTCTCTCCATTGACATCTGCATTTTTCCCAGGTGAGTCGCCCCACAACTCACCCTCTCTTTCAAACCGATCAGATCTGACTGCTGTCCCCGCAGGCTCATACAAAGCCCCAAAGTCCAAGAAAAGAAGAGATCAGATATGCCTTGGTATAACTCCAAGGTTTTGCTCATGTGGTTAAAAATAGACTCAGAGCACCTCACGCTCTCCCCCAAAAGGGCTTCATAGACAAAGTTGTCAGGGCAGGGTTAGGCTATGTCCAAAAATGCCTTTTCCTAAGCCCAGTTTAGAAGTGGTGACCTCCCAGTCTGAACAGAGTCTCTGCTAGCCCAGGGAAACCCACTTTGGAAGTGAAGCTGTGCCATCAGCTGCAGTCTCTCTGCTTCTGCAACGTACCACTAGATGCCAGTGAAAGCTCTTCCCCGCCTGCTCCTGCTTAGAAAATCTTACACTTTTGGCAATTTGAATTTGTTTTATTGTATTTTTTAAAAGGTAATCCTTCACTTTTGATCTAATAAGGCCTCTTTGCATTTGGGTAGCATGTATAAATATATGTGCGAATGCTTTTTGTGTATCTCCTCTCTCTCTGTTTCTCTCTGTTTCTCAAACATATATATTCACATATATTTGCCTTTGCTATTATTTAGATGAGAACTCCTTCCCAGTGTCTCCCCAGACTGGGATCTCACCCCCAGGCTCCTTTCCTCATTCCCCTTCCTATCAACCATTCCAACTCCCCAAACCCTTCACCCGCCAAATCCTCTAGCTACCTCATCATGACCTGATGTCCTGAAGTGGACAGTCAGGTCAAGAAAAATACAGGTGCTGGCATGCAATGTCCAAGCCCCGTCCTGCTCTGGGAGATGATTCCTCATATCAGGTGACCAAGAGGCAAGACATAGGTCCAGCTTATCCAGCTATGGGAATAATAGCCTGGAGGAACAGACCTGCACGGAGCTGGGCAGGTTATCACGGAGTAGAAGCAAGTTAGTGCAGTAGTGCTGATAACCAGCTTGCATATGTTTATTGTTTAGTGGGAAGGTGAAATGAGTGAAATCTGTAGACACTGCAGTACTAGGCAAGAAACCTTACATAGGGAAAGGGTAAAAAATAAATAAAGCTCACAGTCCTGTACACCAGCAAGCTCTATGCTGCACTTCCCTGGTGTAGTGATCAGTATAGCACATTTTCTCTTTTAGTGCCTTGAGTTCTGCACTTTGCAGAATGTAACCTGTCCCATGTTACCCACTGATGTTTTCGCAAGGTCTAAGCCTTTGAGCAGCCCCCAGGCTTTGCACACACTATTTTTTTCACCTGGTTGATCAAGGTCCAGGTAGATTGGACTCTCCTACAGGCACTCAGAGTCAACACAAAGCTCAACAGCTATCCAGGCTGCAGGAGGGATGTGTGTGTGTGTGTGTGTGTGTGTGTGTCCTTCAAGTGCTGGGCACAGCCACCTTCTCATGTCAGAGGACCACCAGGGTTAGGAACTTCTTACCCTTGGGGCAAACTGTGTTTCGGAGTAGCGTTCTCCTCCAGCACCTGGTGCACTTCTCGGTCTCTGAAATGCCTGGTGGTGGTTGCCATTGGAGACAAGATGTTAGACTTGATTGAGTAAAGGTCTGATCCAGATTGGCAATTTCTGCGTTGCTTTTTCAGACAAATCCAACTCTGTGTTTGACTGGCCAGCTGTATCCGACAAGGCTGCATAGGAGAAGAGAGAACTAAATTTAAGCTGATCTGTCATATGCTCCAGTGCCTGATTAATTATACAATGAAATAGAAATAGAATTTGGAAAAATAAAAGTGGAGGGGTAAATGAAATCTTCACTCTGCTTTAGAAGGAAATATTGCCGCAGGTTTTATTAAAGATGCCACAGTTAATCACATCAGGAGGCTTGCGGGCAAGAGGTGGCTTTTTGTGCTGGGTACACAATGCAGGAGAGATGGACAATGCGACATGGAGAGATAAGGGAGCAGGAAGCCCAGTTATTTGTTCAGGTGAGTCTGTGATTGTTCCCAAGATTTGCAAACACGATAGGTGCCAGCTGAGGCTGAGAGAGCCTCTACCTGCCTTGCTACACTATAGATTGTTTTTATTAATTTAGGAAACAACTCTCACAGTAAAGCAAATGCGGTAAAGGAGAATAAGGTGTTTAAATGACAAGTAATTTTCCATGCTATTCCACCCCCACCCCACTTTTCTTTAATTGCTTTTGAGCATCTGATTAGGAAGGAAAGCTTTTCTTTTTTTCAGTCCACATCTCCTACAGCTTCATTGTGCAGCCCAAGCCCACGGTTTCCCGCCCTGCTGCCATGATAATACTTGCGGTGTCTGAAGCCGCTTCCATAACCACCAAACTCATCCGATAAGAGCTTGAAATGAAAAACTGGTTTAAGCACAAATGGGCCCAGCACTGATTTCAAGCCTGGCCAGATCACAGCGACCCATCCGCCTGTCTGTCCTACAAGCAATGAGCTTCTCTTACGTGAAGACTCAGTTGTTGTTTGGTTTTGTTTTCCTGGGGAGAGCTGCAGTCAGGGCTGGTGACTGCAAGGCTTCTGTTGGGAGGGAAAAGGAAGGATTATGGCTGGATATGGCCCTGAATCAGAAACCCCTCCTTGCCCTGCTCACTCTGCCTCAAGTGCTGTCAGCATTGCGGGAGGAATCAAACATCTCCAGGTCTTCTATGTGGTGAGCAGGGAACTGGGATGCTACAGGGACCTTGGGACCTAGCCCCGCTCCAGGCACCCTTTCATCCCCTGAGTCCCACTGTCTTCACACTGGTTGCAACTTTTTTCCCCCATACAACAACCCCATCATAAGATAACTGAAAAAAAATAGTAAGGTCTAAATGACATGCCCGAGGTTGAACAGCAAATCAGTAGCAGAGCAGAGCAGCCTCTCAGAAGCTGGTGTAAGGCAGCACAGCTCTGCTGCTTAACAGAGCAGCCTTCTCAGTGCCTTTCTAACACAACAGAAGCTATCCAACGCTCTTACTCTCCTTGCCTCCTCCTTCCTCCACAGACAAAACCTGGAGGTCCTCCCTGCCGATAATCATGTGCAATAAAGTTGTAGCTACTTGAGTAGTGAGTGCTACTTGCCCTCTAATGTCTTTCATTTCCCACTGAGAGGGAACCAAGCATTTATTCCTGGGACTGATTGGTGTCTTCCAAGTCCAGATTATAAAAGTGGAGTCTGGGCATGAGCCTGGCCTGTGTTGGTGCCTCAGTTTCCCTGCCTGGAGGGCAGTGTGGGCAAACCCAGCTTTAGGTATTGCTGAGAAGGCAAAGCCTTTGCTTTCAAATACCTGCAGCAGAGCTAGGCTCCCCAATAGTGAGAGGAGCTTATATTCAGTGGAGAAATTTCAATGGCATGATTCTTTTGCTCTAAGTTAGACATCTGCCTTAGGCTGAGATGAATCACACCCCGGGTCTCCCTGACTTGGTTTCTGCATGCTACCTAGGAAGCCTGGCTCAGGCACAGATGTGCACATATTGCCGTATAAATCCTGCTGTCAGCTGCCTGCCTGGAGGACCGAACTGTGATACACTGGCTCCTCTCTTCTCCTGACTCTTGCCCACCCCACTCCTCCCTGTGGTTTGTCAATGGAGACTAAAGGAAAGAGGCAGGTGTGAATTTACCCACCAGGAAGCCAAGGAAGTGTTATGCCTCCTCTGATGCTGCCTGTTTCACAAGATGCAGGGCTGGGGGGAACCCCAGTGCACCCTCCTGCATACAGCCCTGAGAGCTGTGAACAGCTGCGGGAGAGCTGCTAATAAATGTGTAACTAAATCCCCTAGGCTGCCCTGACCTTTCTCTTTCTTTGCTTTCTAGTGTAGAGGATATTTCCCTCCTCCTTGCATTGCTTCCTAGATACATTGTCCATATAGTAAGAATACATCCTAAGTGAGGAGCATCACCCAGTCCCCTGAACCAAGTAAAATAGTAACCCCATACTGAAATGCTCAGTCTATGCTTAGAGGATGGGTTCCTTTGGCATGGGGCAGTTATTTATTCTTTTGTCAGCTGCAGTTTGATTTCATCTCTCTGTTCCCTTCTATCACTCTCCTCAGTCTCATTCAGTCTCCTTCACTTGGGAATGGATCGTCAGGATTTCTGTATATAAAGTCTACAAGACTTAATAAGGATAGTAAAGTAATTTTTAGAGGGTAGAAATACTCACAAGTCAAAGCTGTTTTGTCTGCAGAGGACCAACTAACTGCTGAAGAGAACAACCCAAGCGAGACCTTTCATCAGCTTTTGTGACTTCCTCAAAGGCCCAGAGAGTAGTTCACAAATTTATCTCTTTTAAATGATGTGAAAGGCGAGTAGAATTAAAGTCTTTGTCTTTGTCCTTCAAAGCCTAGCTGCTCTCAGATTTAGGGTGTGCTTTTAGCCAACACAGCCAGAAAACCCTTTGGTTTCAAGCCAAGCAGCCTTAAAAACCAAACTAACAGATGAAGAAATGGGATCTTGTGGAGTTACAGCAGGACGTGGAAGCCAATGTTTTAAGAAAAAAGTCTGGGAGCCCTCCTGCTCAAGGACATTTAGGACCAGTAACTTTCATGCTCCTAGTGATTCAGCCACCAGCCTGAAAGGAGACACCCAGAGCATTATTTGTACTTCTGCGTCCCCAAGGCTTCACATCTCTGCTCGTTAGCCATTGTGAGAGATGCAGCAAGGAAGGCTCTTGACAGCTGTTTATAAATATTTAGCATCTTGCCTAGGTGAGGAGTCATGGTTAAAGTGCCCACATTTCCAGAGTGCAGGAGTTTGCAGTCTGAGCTTACAGTAGTCATGAGAATTTATTTGGTGCCTGCTCAGGGGAGAAGGGATTTTTGACATTTAAGGGTTTATTGTCTTGTTTTCTTACACTTCTTTTAGAGGTGGGGAAAATGAGTGACATCCTGGTTCTTGTATTTATATGCTACTTCAAAGGAGAGGATGCTTTAAAGGTCAGAAAACAGGGCTGGGAATGAAAAAAGCCTTGTTTCCTTGTTAGCTGCTCTATCAGTGTGGGCTATGACATGCTGTCAGGCAGCCGTAGCTCTGCATAGCATTAGAAACACCTTCACTCATCTCTTATGTTCTCCCCATTTTCTTTGTTTCTTTTTTCTTCTCCCCAAATTCTTTGTTTGAAGCAAAACCTTGAACAAGCACTGGCTTTCAAAATTAACAAAATGCTGACATTCAACACCAATTCTTTGCAAGAGCAGAGTGGATGTGAAAAAAACCTGAGCAGCATTGCTCTTTGAATGTGTGATTTCATTCTCTGTGCAATTAATTTGAAGCTTTTGGAATCAGCTTGTTTGCAAGCATCAAAGTAGGGAAAGAAACATGTTATCATCTAGCAACAGCAGGAGAAATAAATGTTTTTTTAGTCCTAACCTGCAGTGTGAGGCCATATATCATAAGCCAAGGGTATGGATCAATGGCTTAGTGTCCAACCAGCAGCTAGTGATAAGCAGAGCGCACCAAGGGTCACCACTAAGTCCCACATTGTCCTGCACGTTCGTGATCTTCAGTTAAGAGGAGGAACAGGCTGCCCAGTGAGGTAGTGCAGTGTCCATCCCTCCAGATTTTCAAGACCCAGCTGGATAAAGTCCTGAGCAACCTGCTCTGCCCTCATAGCTGAGCCTGCTGTGGGCAGGAGGTTGGACTGTAGACCTCCTGAGATCCCTTCCAGCCTGAACTATCTTGTGAGCCTAAGGTCTTATGACCTGGGTAATATCAGAGTTACTCTCAGAAAATCAGCAGGTGACACAAAATTAAGGACCTGATAGAACAGCAATTCAGAGTGACGTTGAAGCCTGCAGAGAAGTTGAGGGATCTGAGCTTATCTAGCCAGGTGAACTGAGGCTGAAGAGTGATCTAACAGCTATCTGCAACTACTTTCAGGGGAGACACAAAGACGCTGGAGTCACACTTTTCTCAGCAATGGCAGATGATATAACCAGCAGCAACGACCACAAATTGCAGCTTGTGAAATGCAGTTGAGTATTGGGAAAAACCTTTGCCTTAGAGAGGTGGTGCACAAGACCTGTTTCCCCATGCTTGGATCTGTTCCTTTGGGTATGCCAGAGCATAGCAGTGCGATTCTGCAGTGGTGAGTTGTCACCTCTCCATGATAGCAAGTACCAAGGATATTTCTTCCCCCTCACTGAAGAGAAGCCCTGTAAAGCAGTGGTGCATCTGAGCACATCATTGGTGGCTGGGTCTGTCTCGCTTCCCTGAGAATCTGGTCTTGCTCTGGGCTGAGATGGGAATTCAGACTTGTTTTTCTACCTCTTCTTTCATAGGTAATTTGTAGATTTACTTTGTGTATGTGTATATAAAACCCTGAGGTGTCCATGGTGATACCAAATTTGTTCTCCAGTAAAACTGATTGAAGTTCAACAGAGTTTATTCCTGTACTTAAAGGGATTTCATAGAATAACAAAGTGGTTGAGGTTGGAAGGAACCTCTAGAAGTCATCTGGTCCACACACCCCCCCACCCCGTCAAGCAGGGCCACCTAGAGGTGGTTGCCCAGGACCATGTCCAGATGACTTTTGAATACCTCCAATTTCAACAGTTTTAAGCCCCCAAAAATTGCTATTGCACTCTAAGACCTGTCCCAGCTTTAAAAATGGTGAGAATGGATGTTCTTCAGCCACTCTGTTCTGGGCTCTACAGAGGACTTCTCCAACTCTCTAACTGATACAAATGCTAATTGTGTGATAATGTCTCACTTAATGGGAACCTAAGCACTCATCTCCTGATCTATGGGCTGGGCTGAGTTAGCGGTTTGTGCTGCAGAACTGACAGCATAAGGACTTTCAACACAAGCACAAGGCCTTTGTTGGAAGCTAAATCCTCGGTTGTTTCTCCCGGGCTCCTTCTGTACAGTGGGAAGCTGTCAGTCCCCTCTCCGCCTGTGTAGGCGAACTGCCATGATTATATAAACATGGGCTGTTAACAAATCAGTGGATGGCTCCCCTGTTGAAAGGAACGGATGATGCTTATTAACAGGATAAGCACCATAAAAGAAACCTTTGAAGTGCCGGAGCTTTGTTGTTCTGTTATTGAAGTCAATGAGAACTTTAATACTGGCTTCCACTGGAGTGGAAGTAGGCTCTCTCCACTGATTTTGAAGCATATACTTAGGCAGAAGATAGACTCTGATCTTCCAGTCCCCAAAATCTGCTTAGATCAGAGCTCTTCTGTCATGGTGATTTGTGTGGGTGTCTGTACTGTGCTTCAGGTAGCCTCCATTTGCAAAAGTGTCTACCCTGTAAAGTGCCAACCCTGTGCTGAGTCTTGCACCCAGCATGGTGCCAGAGGCTGAAGAGGGTTATGGGGCATCCTCCCTGGGTAGGAGTCTGCTCAGCCTCCAGACCCAGAAATACAGACATTTCTCTTCCTACCTGACCCAGGGACCAACACCTGGAGTCAGCACAGCATGAGCTGAACCTGCCTGTGGTTGTGCCATCCTTGCAATGGGAGTTGGTTCAGTACCCATGTCTGACCTGCTTGTACAGGACAGTGGCCTGGGAGGGTGAGATCCTGCTGTCATACGAACCAGAGCTGCTGCAGAGGGAGGAGCCCTCAGGCATCCCAGCACTGTTGATCACTGGAGTCTGGGAAAACAACCCTATGTGCTTGCCCTCTTCTCACTCTTTCTTAGGCAGCTTTATAGGCAGTGCTAAAGTGGTGGTACTACCAACCACTGCAGTCCTCAGTCCGCTTTGAGTCCTCTTTGAAGCCCTTGTAGGGATGCCCCATGCTTGTTGCTCCCTGGCAGAGGATTGGGAAGTGAAGGTCAGTGCCAGTATCTCCAGTTTCACCAATGGGGAAACCAAGGCCCAGAGCAATTTTTCTCCATGTTATAAAGCACTAATACACTGCTGGATATTAAACCCAAGTTTCCATCCACTTTCCTAGGTGAGCGTAGGGGCGAGGACAGGACAGGACACCTAGGCTATAGTGCTTTAATTCACTCTAAGAATGATTTTTAAAAGAGTTTTATATTGTTGCTAGTGACCAGTTCTTTCTGAAAGGCTAAATAGAAATCAGTGACTCATGCTGGCTAGGAGCATCCTTCTTTTTTGTGTTACCTTGGCATAAATCTGCACAGGAAGCAGTGCCACTACATATCTTTTGCCTCCAGGTTTTTGCATGAAGATAGCTTTATACAAATGAGCCTATCTTTAAATCTTCCTTGCATGAAATGAATTGCTCACATTATTCTGGGTTGTCTAACACCTGCTGAAAAACCTCCAGCAATGGAGAAGCTCCAGCCTCAATAAATCCCAGTGTTTCTTTCAGGAGGAAGCAGAATTTATGTCAGTCTTTCTAATGTCACCTCAGCCTGTCCACTGAAAGAGGCTTCTTTCATAATGAATCCTGTCCTTCTGATCCCATGGTGTGGTTAGTCATGCAGTGTAGCCCTTTTTCTGTTGCTGCTCCTGATGAACTTCACCAGCCCCTATGGCATCTCACAGTGTGTGATTTTATTTGCAAGAGTGGCTGGTGTAATCACACTGAGCAGTGCTCTTCCTGCGAAGCAATTGGTCGCTAGTGTATCACAGGCTGGGCAATGAAAGTTAATTACAAAGCAAACAGACTAGCAATCAGGTGCCAAAGACTTTGCTTGGTGATGAGCTCCTGAAGTTTCTCTTTGCGAGGGGTGCTGGGTTGTGTCTATTCAGTAGAGTGTATTTCAGACTGCTTTTGCAAAGTGGAAACATGGTGTTTCTGAAAAAAAACCGAGGCTGTTTATCAAAAAAAAATCCACAGAGGTGGCACAATTCCAGCCATGTGCCATAGACTATTTCCACGTTTCACCTCCATATTTCTCCTTCTTGCTGCCTTGGCTCCTCCTTCCAGGTCTGCTGCATCTTGCTACAGAACAGATCCTGATAACTTTGCTCATGTTGAGTAGCACATTGGGATACAGATCACCTGAGCTAACTTCAGACTTTTGAAGCAGTCTTGCTCTAAGTAGTCATTAGGGTCCTGCTGTTGTCAATAAAAGATATAATGTCTTAGCCCACCCCAAGATAATGTGCTGAAGATAAGTGGGCTGAGATGTCCTCTTGAGCATCCTTTTTCTCTCTATTGATTATACAGGAAACCTGGCCATCTGGCTTAGATTAGACACCTAGAGCACCAAAGAGAGGTGAGATGAAGTCCTAGCCTTGGTCTGCAAAGGGACTCATTAATGTCTGTGAGGCTGGTGTGGAAAGATAGTGTGGCCTTGGCTCAGTGGATTAAACATAAATATCTAATGTCTTTTGAGACGCTCTGTCCCAGCGCTTCCAACTTTTGCTCCAGGGAAGCACAAGTCTCTAAAGGCTCTGTCTCATATCTCTCTTCCCTGTGTATCTTGAATACCTCAAGGCTGTGCAAAAGGCAATAAACACCTACATGTAGACACTTAAGTTGAATCTTCTTTGATATGAGTAAAAGTGTACATGTTGATCTGGTGTGCGTATACAAAATATAGGCCAATTACTTCTGTGTGATCCAAATGTCCTCACAGATGGTTATTTTCACAGGGGCACTCAGGAGGCCTCTCTGCTCACTAGTGGAGGTGCAGAAGAAAACATTTTCCTGGGGAATCACTGGATGACCAAAGTGAGGACATTGGTTCCGACAAGTGTCTGACAAGCTGGTTCTTTTGGTAATTTGTAGACTAGGACCTCTTTTTGAGAAAAACTTCAGTCAGGAATGAAGATACTTGTTAGGATTTAGAATTTCTCAGTATATTTTTATCAGTAGATGGAGAACTTTTTTTTTCCAAAGCAAGATAACAGGACCTGTGACATCAGTCAGACTTGAGCTCCTGTCAGCTGCTCCTTAGAGAACATGACAAAGCTTAAAAGCTTAAGTTAAACCTCTTCTTATAATCATGAAATCTGTTAAAAAAGATAAAATAAAAGGTTTTCCATGATTTATTTTTTCTTTCAAAGAAACTTGAGATTCCCCACAATAATGTGATTTCAAACAGCATAGCAGTGACTGAAACAGAATAACAGTTTCTCAGGAACATCAAAACAGTTGACTCACACTGCATAGAGGAATCGAGTGGTCAAGACAGTGAGAAAAATCAAGACTCTGATAAAATAAAGCTAATGTATAGGAAGCAACTGTCCATCCTAACAAAGCGTACAGCTGAGTTAATCACTGTAGACTCCTTTGTCGTCAGAAGAGAAAATAGTCACTTTCACATCATGATTCATCTGGCCTATTTTGGCTCACATCTAAACTGTGCCTCAGGATCCCCTGACCAAATTGACTAGATCTCTGCTGACTTCTGAAGGTCTGAAGGTGGCTAACTGAGATGGAGACAGCTACTTGCCAGATATTTACTTTTGACTGAATATTCCTCTCTCCAGCTGTCCCAGCCTTTGTGCATTGGACATTTTGCACAGAAGCCCCACATGTCTCTGTTTCTGCATTTGCAAGTCACATTTAACCATGTTTGCAACAACTGCCTCCTATTTCTTTATTTGACCCGCAGTGAGTGTGGGAGGAGAGCATGATCTTGCCAGCTCTGCTTTTCCTGCATTGTCTGTGCAACAGAAGCCATGTCCCATGGTAATGAATGTTTTTGTAAGCTGACAGGGAAAAAAATGTTGATAATTAGTAGGCTGAAAATACAGGGAGGGGTGTGCAGTGCTCATCTTTTCAGAGGAGCTATTCTGGTTATCTACATTTGTTTGGTGATGACCAAGGAATGTAAAGCTTTTCCCCATTCTTTTCTTTGCTGTCTGCCAGAGGATGTGTGATCAACAAGGAGACCTTAGTAGCAAAGGGCCTTGCAAAACACATTTCCGTGGTACTAAAAAAAAAATCAGTTAAGCTCCCAAGTATGTGACATCTCAGCTCTTGTGTGTTATTTCTTTCAGTCTGGCCTCCTTTATATATCTAAGGTGCTCTCAGAAAGCAATCCCTATTCAGCTCTGTCCTTCTCATTTCAAATGGCATGTGCCAGCCAGTTTGTATGTTAAAAGGCTGTTTGTTAAACTTTGTGGGTTCATGATCCACGCTCCAAAAAGGTGATGATCATAGCTGACATGCTCAACATAACATAACCTATCAGGAACAATTACTTCCTAATTAGTGTTAGACAGCACATACACTGACATTTCCTCTGATCCCAATTGGGAATAGCAGGTTGTTTTTTCCCCAGAAGCTGATAAGACATCTGATAACTGATCCTGGAGCAAGCTGGCTCCTGAAAAGGTGGCAGAGCTGTCCCACCCAGAGCCACCAGCTGGAGCAAGGTGATGCCAAATGGTGCCCTGCCCTGGCGAGTCAAGCCTGGGCAGTCTGAGCTAATGGTGTAGACATTACTGTTTAGAGGCTCCCTGAGCTCACAGCCAACAAATCTTCAGAGGTTCCCCCAGAAACCTCCAAGAAAATTTCTCAGCACTAGGGACATCATTTCTGCAGAGAGGGGAGGTTTTTGGGGAAAACATGTGAAACTCTTGTCTCCTCCCTTCTTAAAGCCCAGAAAGTGTGAGCTAAGGCCCGCTGATGGAAAGCTTTGCCCATAGTAATTCCAGTTGAGAAGGGCAGCTTCTGGAGGTCTCAGTCTGTGCCCTTACTCTGGGTATTGGAGATTGCATATTGGAGTCTCCTGCCAGTGTCCAGCTTTAGGGCCTGTTGGGAGCCTCTGGAACCACCTCTGAAGCATCCCAGCAGTTCCAACCCTGCATGACTGATGTAGGTAACTGTTGTAGTCCTCTTCTCAGGAGGATCCTGCCATTGCCTGCCCCAAGGGCAGGTAGTATTGCTTACTTGAAGCTCTGCCTGTCTTTCAGAGGGGATGAAGAGGAGCCGTGAAACAGCTGAATACCTGTCCCTCAGTCTAGCAGAGAGCTGTTCTGCTGTGTCAGAGCCATCCTCCTGGAAGGTATTTGGATGTGGTTGTCCTGTGAGTGTCTGATGGGAGTCTGGGACTTACTAAGAAAAGTAGTAGCTTTGTTCTAGGGAAAATCTGAAGTCCACCAACCCAGGAGATGACAATGTCATTGCCAGCTCTGTTACATGCTGCAGAGAAGAAGGCATTGCCAAGATATTTTTTCCATGGTGACCAGTGATGTGGGAAGACTGAAGCATCCTAATTGCTAGAGGGTGAGCAAGCAGTGGGACCAGGTACACTGAATTATGCTCTGATACTCTTTGCTTTATTCAGCAATGCAGAGGAGAAAGTGTAGACAGCACAGTGGAGCCAGCAGGAATCCATGATTTTCTTTGCTGCTTATTGGAGATTAGCATTAATTGATGGTCATTAGCTGAGAAGTGCCTCTAATCAGTCAGCTTTTTATCAAGTTTTACACCATTCATTCTAGAAATTACAGTCACCCCCGTCTGCCTTCCCATGACCCATGGCAGTTGCATAAACCAGAGAAAGACATAACCTTCAACCCCTCTCCCCAAACAATAAACCCCACATTATTAGCTATCCTTTTTTCCTAGTCATCCATTGGACTGCACAGACTCAGTCTTAAGATTTCATGTAAGGACTTAACAAAATCCTCCTTCAGAATTGTCCCCTTTGAATGCCCAAGAGTGATGCTCAAATTTAACAATTTAATCTGCAAATTTAGCAGATGTATTTATAATTAGCATCAGGCAATCACAGTATGATTTCCAAATAAATACCTGAAAACTTCCACATCCCAACTGTCATCTGGCAAAAGCAGTTGAACCATCACGGCCTTGACATCAGCCAAAACGTGTGGCCCATGATAGCGGGTATACCATTCACTAGATTTTTACCACTACCAAAGTTCAAAAATCAGCAAGGGAGAAGCTGAGTTCCCAAAACATGAAGTAGTTATACCACGTAATACAGGAGGGGGAAAGCATGGAAGGCAAACCTTTGCTCTCACAAAAATCTTGCAGGATCTTGGCATTATGATAAGACAGAAAACTGTTCACTTTGGCAGGTTTTGTCTGCAAGATCCCCAGACAGCGAACACAACAGGAGCAAACTGACAACTTCAGTAGGTTGCCAGGATGTGTCTATCCTGGTAGCGATGTTTGCAGAGAGGGTCAATCATTCCAGCTCACAAACATACAGAAAGAATCAAAAGAGTGAGTGCATCTGAATTATGGGGATATTTACTGTTGTATGTAGCTTGTAAGAGTCTCCAGTTAAAAGCGTATGTGCTGCTCTCCTTAGCAAACAGCCCAATTTATAATTAATATTAGAAGACATTATTTAATGTGATGATTTGTTAGGGACCTATTTCATTTGGGAAAAAAATTTCTGTGATTCAGGAAAAAACCCACAGTGAGTATAATTTTAGAACTAGCTGCTTAAAGGGAAAGTTAAGATAATATGTAGGAGGATGGCAAAACATTAGCTAGCTGCTTTCAGAGAAAATTCTCATATTTTGCCTTAAAAGATCATTCACATTTCAAGGGATGGATCACTGAAGAAATGTTGGCAGGACTTAGGTGCTTAATTTAGAGGAAAGGGGCAGTGTTTCAGACACGCTTTGCCTGTGAGTTGTGGTGAGCAGTGACTCCCAGACCAGCACGTGGGATCTTGAGGGGCCCTTTTCCATCTCACATTTGTCTCCGGTGTTTCCTTATCTGTGGCCTCTGTTCCTTTCCTCCCTTGGCATTACTGAGCAGTGAAACGCTCAGGCTTTCTGCACAGACAGCAGTGACCTTATTTATGTCTCTGAAACACTCTCTGTTGGTAGTGGCCTCTCCAAATGGAGAAGGACCCCGGCTAGGCCAACGTATGTTATGTGAGGATGGAGATGTTTATGGTAGGTGCCTAAGTGAGATGTCGGGATGGGAATGAAACATTTACAGAGCACATGTATGAATCCCCTTATAGTGACTCCCCTCAAACATTTCTAGGGCACAATTCATCTCACCTGAAGGCAGACCTCAAAAAAACCCATATGCTGTACAAATGCCCACTTATCTCCATGGTACGGAAAAGAGGAGACTAGACAAGTCACTCAATCCTGAGACACATACCAGAGATGTCCAAAGTTAGACGAGATGACTTTCTTTTGGTTTCTGACTCCAAAAAAGCCTGTTCCTGTGCTGGCCAGCTGCTCTCCAACACCAGGAGAAACCAGCTATGGTGTTCCACCAAACCCTTTAGAGTAGTGGGTTGGCACTATGTGAGAAACCATTGGGTTTGCAATGGTTTTGGAGGAAGGGAAAACTTCAAGTTTTTGTTTTTGGCAAGGTGCTGTTTCACAGGCTTTCTTCCATTTATCAGTACTTCTTATTCTTACATTAAACAACTGTGACAATAATAGCTGCCTGACAGCAGGAGGAAAAAATTGTTGGGATGAAAACAGAGTAAGCTTCTTTAAAAACAGTGGTACATCATTTGATATATTCTTACATACAATTGAGATCCACTGCTATAGGATTAACCCAGATGTGAGATCTGTGGTTTTAGGCAAATGGAAAGTTTTGATGAAAAATGGAGATATTAAGAAGTGATATAGGTGAGGACAGGGGGTGCAATTACTTGGGGAAGATTTCTGCATTATCCTTTGAGGAGCTTATGTATGTGCTCAGTTGGTGTGTTAGACTTCTGTAACTTTCTAGCATGTTTTTGTTATTTGCAGTGTTATAACATTTACAGGTTCCAGCTGAGAGCTGGGAGTACCACAGTAAAGGATGCAGACCTCAGCGAGAGAAAATTCCTCTCCTCCCAGGACACACAGCTGACCTGGGAAAGGAGGGAAGCAACTTAACAGAGAAGAGAAGGCCCTATGAATATTATGCTGAAGGCCAGCCAGAGCCAGGAGGTGAGCTAATGTGTTCTCCTTCCCTTACACCTCCACTTCATGGTGGGGAGCTCAGAGTGCTTTCTAAAGCTCCTATTGAAGCCCCTTTTCCATTGCTTTGACCTGGTGCTGGCATTTAGCTTACCTCTGAGGCACCTACTTCACGCAGAAGCAGTATGGGTTGGAGGAAACCCTGGCTTGTGACTTACGGGTCTTCTGAGCCAAGAAATACTGAGTCCTGGATAAAAGGCAATAATGAACCCTTCCACTGGGAAGAGAAGTCTCGGAAGGGTTTGCCTAAATCCTTCACGATAGCTAGGAAGGGGAAGAGAATATGTAGTTTTCATGTAGCTAGAGACAATCACTTATAAGCTTCTATTTTCTGGATCAGACAGAAGAAGATCTCTCTCATCCAAAATCAGGCTGGATAATTCATGCTCTAGAAGAGCCTATTTCTCTCTGATGACTACAAATGGGGCCTGGAGGTGTCTGACTCAGCTGAAGCTGTCTGTACTGCACACTTGACAGCTTGTGGGAGAGATGAAGAAATTTCAAAGGCCAAGTGCAGTTTATTCATGAGTTAGGTGTCCAAGTGCCTGTGATAGTCTTTGGAGTCCAAGGGCTTGATTCAATCACCTTAATGACGGAATCTGGTGCTTCTGGAGATTACTAAGGCTGTCTGAAACATTCATACAAGGCTGGCAGAGATGACACCTGCCCCTGGGAGACTTCCAGGATCAGCAGCCAGGCAGGATGCTCTAAGTCATCTCAAGTAACACCCGAAACCTCTGCTTAAGGAGATGGGCCCTAGGCATCCATAGGCTAGGACAGTGAGCCATGGATACTTAGTCCACTGCACACAGGTGAGATGAATCCACTTCTAAGGCAATGTTGGTTATGAGACACTCTGTTACCTTACTCTGTAGACAGTCACAGTCTTGAACTTAAGTCTTCCAGAGAAGGAACGATAAATGCTCCAGCGTTCTGGAGGACTTCAGTACATTCATTGCTGTGCTGATTGAAATAGCAGTCACTAAAAGTAAGCAATAAAGGCAAAACTCGCCAGGTTTCATACACACTTCTGCAGTGAGCAAGGGCTGAATGTCCCCCAGCATACCACTTCATCTGAAGAAAGGGCACCTGAGTGTTTCTTCTTTGCTCTCTCCTCAGCATCCTACCTTTGAAATCACACTCTGTCTTGTCAACCTGCTCCTCTCCTGGGCTTCCAAGCAGCTGGTCATGTCAGAAGAGTAAATCTTAATTGCTTTGACCTTGACAAAAGTATAAATGCACAGGAAGAAAGGGGAGAGAAAAGGAGTCATGCTCTTCAGTTCATTAATATCGATTCATAATAGCTAAAATGAACTAATATGATTACATTTAAAAAGGGTTTTTTTTTTTAATAATCCCTTTCAATAGAAGCCTAAATGGAAAATATCTTTCTTTCTTTTTTCTTTCTTTTTTCTTTTTCCCACGGGTGGCATAGCAGAAAATCATTATTTGCTTTCTCAAACAAAAAGTCTTATTGTGCAATATCCTGACTAGTAGAAAACATCTATTGTTCTATGTCATTGCAGGTATTATTTTATGATTAAAATTCTTTGTGTTTAAAAGATACAGCTTAATTGAAAAAAACATCAAGATCCTAACTTAACTCTTTCATGAGACAAAGATCTTCCACATCTCTGATAAAAGGGATGAACATAATCTTCTTGATGCAGCCCGTTCACATACATGGTGTGGATGGATTTTTTTTGTTTGTTTCTGTTGGTGCCCAGCCAGACCTGGCTCTGCCTAGCTAGAGGTTTGCTTTCTCAAGCACTAATTTGGACTGCTGCAATAGCAGGGAATTTGCAAGAAAATACAATGTTTGAATTGCTTCTCATTGTTCAGCATTACTGGAAATACACAGGGATCACTTTTCATCTGCTGCTGTCTTCTGTGGCACTACACATACTTAATGGTAAGCCTTTACTCTTGGTTAGGGTTCCTGTTGAAGGCAATGTCCCCATGAGTTGGATTATCAAAGAATAAAGCCCACTTCTCTAAGTGCTGAGAAAGTTGTCCCACTAGCTATTTAACTTTCTAGTTCCTTAACTAACCAGTAATTCAGGGTATACTGTTTCCTTACAACCATTCCCAACCTTCTCACTAGCTTCTTTACATTACCCTTTGTGGGAAGACACTGTTCTAGTCTAATCTGGCAAACGCAGGGTGCATGGTGCCCTTGGGAGAAGACAGCTACTCCCATCTTATGGAGCTGGACAATAACACTGCAGGGTTAGTAAATAAAATGGGCAAGAGGCTGCTCCCTAGCTCTGACACCGTCTGGCATATTCTGACGTGTGTATGTATAGCTAAACTCTTTTTCTCGCCTGAAGAGGATGACTGTGTCCAAGCTACCTACTGGGAATGTGACCCACCTTGGACTAACCTTTAAACGGTGTCTGAGAGTTGTGTGGGAAAGACCAAGCTGACCTGACTCACGCTTGCTGCAAAGCTTGGCGAGGTGGAATTTGAAGTTTTCCAGGGTGTTTTACCCAGACATCATTTCTCTGATATGTTTCCAGCTGGTGCTGCTTCTCAGCAAAGACTACATGAGTTGTGTGTGGTTTGGTAGAGCTGACTGAGATTACCCAAATGTGGTTGGCTATTTTTACAGAGAATATTTCTATTGAAATATTTCTGTCTCTACTATCACACTCAGTAATTTACTTCAGTCTGTTATTTTCTTAAAATTGTCTTTCCACATCCAATTGTCCAATTGTAACAGCAGGAGGGGAATCCCAGAGCTGGCATGTCTTCTCTTCCCATCAAACCCAGGAGATTTTATCCTAAATAGTGACAATGTTAGCTTCATCCCTGCTTTCAGCATGGCCAGCCTTTGAAGAGCATTTCAAGGAGTAAGATGTGTGCCGTTAATATTCTATAAGATGACTCAGAGAAGTACATAACTTGGCAAAGAGCTGGAAACTGATATTGCCAAGCAAGGTGTCTGCCGCCTTTGCCAGCCCCAGTAGTGGTACACATGGCTCCTTGGATTAGAGTTAATTTGGGCTGTGCTGATATTTAGGTGTTCTGAGTGTATATAATATAAAAGACCATAAAATATATAAAGTTGTATGTTCTGAACATATGTAATAGACTATATATATATATATATATATGCATATGTGGTATATAAGAACTACAATTGTCACTGACCAATCCATAAAACAACTGGTAATTATGAACATTTCATCATATCCCTCCTCCTGGATGAGATATGCTACAGGTGTGTACAGGATCTGCTGTCTTCTCCTCTGAATAATCTGCCCTTTGCTATCAGAGTTTGGACCAGGTGGCTTCCCAGCAGCTCCAGCAGCTCCAATCTCCTGATCTCTACGCTCCCAAGAGGGAAGACTTAGTGCAGGGTGCATCCCTCACCTGCTCTGTTCTCCTTTTGAGCATGTCCTCCCAATACAGAGAGGTGGATACTGGGCAAACTCCCTTCCACAGGAGCCTAGCAGTTTCCCTGTGTAACAGGGTGAAATTCTCTCTAGTTCTCTAAAGCAGTTCTGGAAATGTGGGAAGACCTTTCCTAAAAGATACTGATCCCAGATCCAAAGCTCTGATGATGTGATGATCTGAGAGGCAGCGGTTACATTGCTAACCTCCTGCAAGATAATTTTTTTTCCTCTGGAGAAGTTTTATATATCCAAATGCTGTGTCTTTATAATTTTCCCATCTCACCTCATTTACCCACCTATTGCACCTTATCAGATCCTGATTTGCAATCTCTCTGCCTCTGGGCTCTCCTTGTTCTGCTTTTCGGCATGATGCTTAGCACAGCACAGCTCTGATCCCAGCACCCTCTGAAGGTTCAATAGAAATAAACAAATCTGTGGCATCATTTGGAGCCCTCTCTAGTCCTGCGATGCTGTGGCCATGTGTGTTGTTCTCAAACGCTTTCACATCAGAGATAAACACAATGTAAATGGGCAGATAGAAGAGCTTCATAGAATCATAGAACGGTTTGGGTTGGAAGGGACCTTAAAGATTATCTAGTTTCAACCCCCTGCCATGGGCAGGGACACCTTCCGCTAGACCAGGTTCCTCAAAGCCCCATCCAACCTGGCCTTGAACACTTCCAGGGATGGGGCATCCACAGCTTCTCTGGGCAACCTGTTCCAGTGCCTCACCACCCTCACAGTGAAGAACTTCTTCCTTACATCTAATCTAAATCTACCCTCTTTCAGTTTAAAACCATTACCCCTCATCCTGTCACTACACTCCCTGTTAAAGATTCCCTCCCCATCTTTCCTGTAGGTCCCCTTTAGGTACTGGAAGGCTGCTCTAAGGCATCCCCAGAGCCTCCTCCAGGCTGAATAACCCCAACTCTCTCAGCCTTTCCTCACAGGAGAGGTGCTCCAACCCCCTGATCATCGTCATGTCCCTCCTCTGGACACACTCCAACAGGTCCATGTTCTTCTTATGTTGGGGCCCCAGAGCCGAACGCAGTACTGCAGGTGGGGACTCACCAGAGCAGAGCAGAGGGGCAGAATCACCTCCCTCGACCTGCTGGCCAATGCAAGGTCACAGTCACAGCCATGCACAGTCACAGCTCTGAAAAGGATCATGTAAACTAATGAGCATATTAGGTTGTATTGGGTTCACTGGAATTGAGTCAGTTGAAGCAATAAGCTTGTGAGAGGAAATACAATTGCATTTTTAATGCAGATATCACTAATTACCATTTAGAAATTATTTCCCTTCACTAGAGACTAACCCTTATCACTCTCTGTATCTGCTTAAGATGAAGCCTGGTAGACTGAAGTGGAACTGGGAGGTCTGACCCAGATAGCTGTTAAGCCTAGTTTAGATTAATTGCACATTGTCCTGGTTTCATCTGGGATAGAGTTAATTTTCTTCCTACTAGCTGGTACAGTGTGTTTTGGATTTAGTATGAGAATAATGTTGATAACACACTGATGTTTTAGTTGTTGCTAAGTAGCGCTTATCCGAAGTCAAAGATTTTTCAGTTTCCCTGCTCTGCCAGCAAGCAGGTGTACAAGAAGCTGGGAGGGAGCGCGGCCAGCACAGCGGATCCAGACTAGCCAAAGGGATATTCCAGACCATAGAACATCATGCTCAGTGTATAAACTGGGGGGACTTGGCCAGGAGGGACTGATCACTGCTCGGGGACTGGCTGGGCATCAGCCAGCTGGTGGTGAGCAATGGCATTGTGCATTACTTGTCTTTTTTTGGGTCCAATTTCTCTCTTTTTGTTATATTCCTTTTCATTACAATTATGATTATTGTTATCTTATTATTATTGTTATTATTTTTTTTTTTTACTTATTAAACTGTTCTTATCTCAACCCACAAGTTTTACTTTTTTCCCCTCCCCATCCCAGTGGGAGGGGGGAGGAGTGAGGAAGCGACTGTGTGGTGCTTAGTTGGTGGCTGGGGTTAAACCACGACACAGATGAAGTGATTAACTGAAGAATTACACTAGGGATTAAATTTTACCCTTGGACTTTTGCTTGCCTGCCAAGGAGATGTCTCCAGGCCTTGTACAGGCAGATTTGTACATGGATTTCTTTTTTCCTGGGGCCTCCTGGGACTGGAAATATGTTGCAGTCTGGAAGGTGGCAGAAGAGCTCTGAAAACTTCTTATTTCCAGAAGAGAAAAGAGAGAAACCAGCTAGGTCTGAATAAGCAAGCTTGGGTCCTAGGGGCAATATGGGCTCAGCACTTCCCAGGCTGATTTATCTTCCTTCATGACTCAGTCTTTCTGGGTCTGGGGTACACAGATTGTGTCTGTTTGCATGGGTCTCAATGTAATGAATCAAGGTCTTCTCAGGAGTCTAAGTGGGGTCCCCCAGGGATTGATATTGGGCCCAACGCTGCTTAATGTCTTCATAAGTGATTTGGATGATGGGATCAAGTGTACCCTGATGAAGTTTACTGATGATACCAAACTGAGTGGGGAAGTGGACACTTTGGAAGGGAGAGCCACCCTGCCGGAAGACCTGGATAGGCTTGATGAGTGGGCTAACAAGAACCTTAAGAAGTTCAACAAAGAAAAATGTAAGGTCTTGCACCTGGGAAAACATAATCCAGGAGTGCAGCACAGGCTGGGATCTACCCAGAATCTTGCCTGGGATCTTTCCAGGCTGTGGAAAGGGAGCTGGGAGTCCTGGTGGACAACAAGCTCAATATGAGCGAGCAGTGTGCTGCTGCGGCAAAGCAAGCCAACTGGATGCCGGGTTGCATCAACAAGGGCATCACCAGCAGAGATAAAGAAGTCATTATCGCACTCTACTCAGCGCTTGTCAGGCCACACCTGGAATACTGTGTTCAGTTTTGGTCCCCGCTATACAAAAAAGATGTGGACAGGCTGGAGAGGGTCCAGAAAAGGGCCACAAAGACAATCAAAGGACTGGGAAGACTGCCGTATGAGGAAAGGCGGAGAGAATGGGGATTGTTCAGCCTTGAGAAAAGAAGGCTTAGGGGAGCCCTTATCAAAAGGGTGGCTACAAAGAAGATGGAGACTCCCTTTTTACAAGGAGTCGCATGGAAAAGACAAGGGGTAGTGGATACAAGTTACTCCTGGGATGACTCCAATTGGACACAAGAGGAAGATTTTTCACAACGAGAACAATCAGCCATTGGAATAATCTCCCCAGGGAAACAGTGGATTCCCCAACACTGGACACTTAAGATTCAGCTGGGCAGGGTGCTGGGCCATCTTGTCTAGACCATGCTTTTGCCAAGAAAGGTTGGACCAGATGATCCCTGAGGCCTTCCAACCTGGTATTCTATGATTTTGTGATATGTAAGTTGGGATAAGCTGCCTAGTTGTGGGCTTTCTTCATTTTTTTGTCATTGGTCTGGGTGTGTCTAAGCAGTGCTGCCTTGTGCAGAACTGTATTGACATTGCTTTAAAGACCTTGTAGGGAGGTTTTTGTCTTTTCTCCTGTGGTGGCTTCAAAGCTGATGGAGGATCCTTTAAGGCAGCTGTTCAAGCTAACAGCTTGTGGGAGACTTCATAGTGAAACAAAGTTCAGTCTAAAGATGTCTTCAGTCTGACTGAAGTATTTCATCTAGGTTTCAATGAACTTTCCTTAGGCTCCTAATTTCAAGCCTTAGGTGCTGGAATCTGTGAGTGAGTTTCCCAGTCCCATGCTAGTTTGTAGATAAGGGGCCAAGGGCACTGGGCCCTCACAGCCTCTAGATGACTAATGAGCCCAACAAGCATGTCAGCTTCCCTCAACACCTACAGACACAGGCAATTCCAGGCCACCAGAAACCGTGATTTTTTTTTTGTTTGTTTGCCTAAGTTTGTGTTGACTTCCTTCTGAGTCAACACTGACCCCAGATAAAAATAAACATGAAACATTTTGCTTTCTCCCTGTCACTCCAACACATCACACTCACAGACATATATACTCCCTTCCCTGGCAAGCATCCTGAATTTCCTGTGAACTTGGAGAAACAAGCAAGCCTTGTTTTTCTGCCAGACTTAGCAATTGGTTACAATCTGTGTGACTGCTCAAAATCATGTTCAGTTTTGATGGCTGAATAGCAGGTTCAAGGCATCTGCTTCAGGAAGAAGCAGCCTGTGTACCCAACAAGTTGTCTTCCTCTAGATGCACTAGTTGGTTTAATAAAAGATATTGTTTCTACTTACAACTCTTCTCTGGCCTATGAACTTTATTCATGATGGTACTTCTGTGGTTCCCAGTGCTAATGTTAGACAATGTTTGTCTGTGAAGTACTAGCTGTCCTAACAGAGGTTCAGCCTAGTTCAGGGACCCCTTTGCAGTATCATAAGGCCAGTCTAGGGTTTGTGGGAAGCTTATTACCTGTACCAACAGGGCGTGCAAAGCCACAGCTTACAGTTCAGGCAGTGTGACTTAAACACACTTCTCAGCTCAGCACATGTTTAAAAGCTTTTTTGGCCAGGGAGATTTGTTCCTTTATATTCTCACTGGTTGAAGAGCACCTATGGCTCCTGGCTTTGCACTGGGGATTAAAAAAAAGGATGCAATGCACAGCTGCTTGTCTTCACCTCATGGATTTTGGTTAGGCTTAGTGCATCGATCCCAAGAACCAGCTCTGAACCTGTTGCTGGAGGGGGTTTGTGTAATGTAATGGATACAGAGGCAGGTAGGGCAGGTAGGAGTGGAAAAGGGAGGACTTTTATGTGGTTTATTACCTGAAATGATGAGCAAGATGGAAATGGCTTCAGGAAGGCACTTANGTTTCTTACAGACTCCAGTATTTTCAGCAATACAGATAGGATGGTAAGAGGCTGCTCAAAAGCACGGACACTGTGCATGAACAACGCAGGCAGAGGGGCAATAGAGCACACGTTGGCACTGAGCTGTGGAGCTCAAGTGAGGGAAAGCACAGCTACTGCCCTAAATGATTGGGGTATGGGCTGCACAGCTGGTGATGGAGGCATTCTCCATGGCAGATGCACCAACTTCTGCCTCACCATAAGGATTCTGGGGTGGGATTATCTCATTGAAAGTTTTATGAGTCTCTCTTGTGCAGATGAATGACATGAGTTCCCTCCAGACACCAGGCAGGGAATTCTGGGGACAGCTTTATCTATACAGGTGAGTGGGTTTTCGCCTGTCCCCAGGACACTTGGCGTTTGGAAGAGACTGGGGACCTGGGTGACAGACCAGCCATTTTCTAACATCCCGCCTCAAGCCTGAGTACATTTTTCCAGGATGAAAATACAGATGGACACATGTTCTGCATTAAGCATCCTACTGTGCTGGCATTGTGCTATATTTTGAGATATATTTAGAGAATGGAGGGATGAATGCAAAGACGCTGCTAAGATTTCTGAGAATTATATTTGAGAGTACTATTTCCAGGCTGCGGGATTTTGTTTTTCAGTGTGTTACTCTGTTATCAGAGCAACTCCAAGCCACATATCTCTTTTGATTGCACTTCTCGAGGACATTTTCCTGCTGTCCATGGAGTCAGCATGGATCTCGCATGCAACCAAGGATTGCCAGTGCAAGGATGTGCCCTTTAGGTCTTGCTCAGAAATGTGACAACAGAGAGCATCTTGGATAAGAACCAGGTTTGCTAATGAGTCAGAAATGTGCTGGCAGCCATGGAGGTGAGACATATGGTCCCCCTTTCCTCCTTGTCTTCTCCAGAGTCAACTGACTTCCCTGCGTATTACGAAAGATTCATTGCAATTACAAGGTCAAAGATGGACTTCTTATCAGCCTCCTTTCCTCTCCTGAGGCCACTTTTTTTCTTCAAGGCACTCTGTGCTGAAAAGTCCAGGGAAGGACAGATGCAGTTCTCAGTGGCATTTATTATGGTGTGGAGTTACTCAGTAGTACTGCTGCTGGAACAGTGCAATGGGTGAGAAAGCAATAGCCCAGCAGGAGATTATTAGTTGATTTTAGCTGTGTAGGTGTGAGGTATCACTTTGCTACCAACAGCCATCAGGCTCTGGAGACTGGGAAGACAGGTTTAGAAAAGTTGTTTCATTGCTGCTGACTATTCAACTGATTGTTTAGTTTTATAGGGCAAGCTGAACTGTCAATATGCTGAAACAATCTAAAAAAACTTGCTGAAAAGAGTTATGAACAACATATGATTCTGTAAAGCAATGAGATATTTTTGAGCATCTTTTTCTGAGATGGTTTGACATTTTTAGTGGGGAAACTGGCTTCTGATCGGACGAGACGTGGGTGAAAGCTACTGCAAGGATGAGATAATACATTGCACAGCTTGTCAAATTCCCTGTTGATGCCTGCTTTGAGTGAGGATGGGGGAGCATGGGGCTTAGTGTTTGACTGGGCTTGTTTGCAAACACCTACTTGTGCACCCTGTAATGCAATGAGAAAGAGTTGGAAGAATTTTTGGGGGCTGAGAATCCACCGAGCAGCTTCGTGTCTCTTAAACAGAACGGTGGGAAATTACTCAGAGGGACACGGAGGCGCCTGTGTGCTCATTCTTGGGAAAGCTGCAGATAACTGATTTATGAGTGTGTTTTGACATTACAAACTCCTTGGAGAGCTCCTCAGGAGGCCTTAGAGGATGTGAAGAAGGAAATAGGTCACTAGAAATGGGAAAAGCTGGAGCCAGCTTGACCTGCAGAGGGTCTTAGTTTAAGAGGAGGGCTTGCAAATACAGTGGGAGTTGCCGGGGTTCAGGGGTCCTGGTCCTGGGGCAGTTAGCAGAGACATTGCAAACATGCTGGAATCGGATCAGGGATAGCACATTGAGCTAGGGGAGAGGCAGGCTGTCCCTCCCGTAACCAACAGCAGCAGTTTCTAAATTGCACAGCAAATTTCCTAACACTAGTGCATGGTTTACGATACTCCCTCAGGAAGGCAGCAGATGGCTCGTGAAGGTCTTTGGTCTGCAGAGAGGAGGACCGTCCTGGGAGCTGTGGAATTTTCTCTTTGATGATTTCTTAGTGATCTGGACCCTTGGGTCCTTTCAAGATCTTTTCAAAGGTGTTTTGAGGAGATGCCAGCTAGGATTACCCTTAAGGAGGGCCCTGCAGCTGTCTTTCTGGACACGCTAAAAGGGGAGATGTGGAATGAGTCAGGAAGAAGAAGACCAATGCCTGCTTGAACTAGATTGCAGAACTTCAGTTTCCATGTCCGCAAGCAAATGGGGGGAGAACAGAAGACTCCAACCCCCATCAGTCCAATGCAGCTGATGGCCCCTCCAGTGCAGATCCTGCAGTACGTGAAATTCTGCAAATCCTGCAAGGATTTCAAAGTCAGTAGGAGATTGAAAGTGGCTTCTCAAAGCTTTCATGGTGTGAACCTACCTTAGGCAGGATGGGTCTTCTCTCATCTTTGCATCTCCTAGCTTCTTATAGCAGGCTACTGTCTCTCAGAAGATATAGATGGAGTATCAAGAGGAGACAAAGATGTAGCATTTTGGGGTGAAACCAGGCTGATCCGGACAATTTGCGATTGTCCTGCTTTGCTCTGGGGATTGCATGGGGGCAATAAGCAGCTCCTGGATGGCAAGAAGTCACGAGTGTGTAAGTCAAGCTTGGGAAAGGGCTGTTTATAGAGAATGTCCTAGTGCCACTGAGGCATTTTGGATGGGACAGAGGAATTCAGAGGAATGGCTGGTTTCTGTATGTATCTGTAATTTGTGTTCAGCATTTTGCAGTTTTCACTTGGTGCTCAGCAGTTTAATGCATTCATTTTTGTCCTTTAACCTTGATTCCTTTTAGAGAATCACCAGACTAATTTATGTTCCATTCTGATGTTTTAGTACTTGCTCCAGACAGCTAAATGGGTGATGTGTCAATTTGTCAGCTGTATAAACCAGAGAGGAGCCAGTAAGTCTTTCCCTCTTAAACTCCTGTTGTTTCTTAGTAACTAAGCATCAAGAAAAACTCAGTCCTTAGCTTTGTTGGGTGGTTTCCTTGATTTCTATGTGCTTTTCTCAGGATTGACTCCTGGACATCTCTGAGGAAGCTGAGTGTAAATATTGTGAATATTCCTGCAAGAAGAACCTTGACCCATCCTTCCCTTGCATTTTCCAGAAACATCCATGTTCTTGCTGTGGCTTCACAGTCAGGCTAGCTGGTGTCCCAACTGAGGCTGTTCCAAGGACTAAATGACAAAGATTAGGCCAGTTCTATCACAGAGCACAGGAACATAGATCCAAGAATAAACTCCAGCATGACCATTCCCCTGTTCCTCTGTCTGAAGATGGCTAGAAGACAGAAACATTGTTAAACACTGGAGTTAGGGAAATTTCTCTCGCTTTGAGTCAGCTAACAATGCCGTATTAAATTCAGAATGGCAATTTGAACATGGATCAAAGCATTATGACACCTGCCAGCCTTTGATATAAATTTTTCATTGGAAATAGTGGTGGAAGAAGCACAGCTTATATATTGGTGGATAATGGATTTTAAATTGCACATACTGTCACACCTAAAGAGGTTGGGATTTTTGCTGAGGACTCTTGCTCTCTTTCTTTATACCACAGTATGTTGATGCTCCAGGGAAAATGAGTTTTCAGGACAGTTTTCTGGCTGCACTGAAGCCCTGTTGAACTGAGAATATTTAACAAGACCTTGAACTGACAAGAAGAAGCCTTCAAGATTATTTTTTCTGCCTTTACTGTAGCCTGAAGCCAGCAAAGCATTTCAATACAAGAAAATTGCTGCTACTTACAGTTTTCTGGCATGTAACTTGTGCGTTACAGCTATGCAGTTTTAGATTAGGCTGTGTGGTGGTCGTGGTTGCTGCTGTTGTAACAGATTTGCTCTCCATAAATGTCTTGATCCTCAACCATGTGTAGAGAAGGTCTCATGCGGGCAGTATACAACCACATCAAAAGGCTGGTCAGGCAGATTTATCTGACAGCCTCAGCTAGATGTCTAAAGCTGGACCAGTCCCCCTCAGCTCCCTTCATTGCCAACAGAGAGAAACAGACACTTACAGAGGCCTAAAAATCTCTTTCAGATGCTTTTTTAAGATGAGATAACTCATGCTCTGGACTCTTGATGATGTTAACTAGCTCTATGTTGACCACAAAAGGAGTATAGGGCAATTAACTAAAAGAGACTTTTCTAACAAAGATGAGTGCCATGAGCTAGATGCTCGTGCAGTATTTCATTGCCAAAGGTAGCTTGTATCCAGAGTGGTAGAAATGACTGACTTTTGACAGAAGCAGGTTTTCCAGTTAAACTATTCAAGCAACACTTGATCATAAAAAAAGCCTTGTTGCTAGCAATTCAGGCAGCTATAGCTGTTACACATACCGTGCAGAGCAGGCAGAGCATAGCTGCCTGTTGGCTGTGATTACAGGGTTGAACGTGGCAATCCAGCAGCAAGGTTCAACTGATGGATGGTAACCCTGTGCTCTCACTCTTAACCCACCTGACCTGCAAGTGAAAATCTGTGTTTGACCAGGCTGACACTTTGTGGGAAAGAGAGGTGAGGCCAGCTCTGCTGATTTGTGAGTGAACAGAATGTGAGAAAGCTGTGATTCCATCCTCTGCTCACCATGGTTTGGTTTGTGTTGTCTTCAGAACTGTCTTATCTCAGTGGTTTTTGGGGTTTTTTTTTTTCCCCTCCTTTTTTTTTATTTCTTTTTTTTCTGCTTTGTTTCCAGTTAGTACTGACATGTTTTCTCCAGATAACGAGCACTTTAGTGTCACCTGGCCTCTCCTATGTCTTTCTCACACAGACAAATGTTTTTTCTCTGGGAGAGCAGGGACTGGTAACTGAAGTAGTTGCAGTGTAGCAGACACTCCTAACACGGTTTTAAATTGCATGGGCCAAAATATAGTGGTGTAAGTGGGGAAAAGTGACTCTGCAGAAGATCAGCATTGCTCAAATTTGTGTTTCAGTGTTTCCAGACCAAATGCCCTCCATCCTCAGGGAAAGCAGTTCTTTTCTAACAGGGGTGGTCATGGTCTTCATGATGTATGCAGCATCTCTGGTGCTGGAGAAGGATCCTTTTGGCTAGGATGGGGTGGATCCAGTCATAGCCAGAGTAGTTCTAGCACCCTGGGTTGGATTGCTGGCATCTATCAGGGCCGAAGAGTTTCAAAGAGTATTGCAGCAGCTGTGCATAGTGTCTTGATCAGGGTCTCTGTTGCACACACTTCTGCAGGGCCAGCTCAGCACTATGTCTTCTAGGACTGGCCAGCCTCTCTGCCATGGTGCCATGATGATGAGGACAGTCTCACAACCGCGGGTGAGGAGGTGGCTTCCATTGCCTTGGTGCAGGGAAGTCATCTGAAGCAGTCCTGGGCCATTCACACTGAGGGACTCCCTGAGGTTACAAGAGGGAAATTTCCTTCTGTCCTCAGGCAATGTGGCTTGTGGTGCTGCTCATCTGTACCTGTGCTGGTGAGAAAAAAGCCATCCTAATGCAGATGTTCCTGTTCTATTAAGTTAAACCATGAGCCATAATGCTGTTTTCCATTGCCTAGGTTAGCAAAGGAAGGGGTAGCTCTGATTAGGATTTGGGAGATGTGGCTTCAGTTTGTTTCCTTGTCACAGACATCCCACATGATTTGGAGTAAGTGACTGTGATATTCAAAGGCACTGAGGTGCCTAATCCAGACAGAAATAGGTACCTAAAATGCTCTGAGCTCTTCTGTGTCTCCACTTCACCCACAACACTTTGAAAACAGCACAACTTTGTTTCCAGGGAGAAATGTGTTAAAGGTGGTGAGGTGCCTGGGGACAATGCCAGTTCATGATCCTAACAGATCTTGTCTCTCTTTCTCTTTCTAACAGAAAAAGAAAAATGAACAGTGGAGGAGACTAAGAAGACAGTACACTATGCAGACACAGGAGTCTTGATTCAGTTGCCCAGACACAGCATCTCCTGCTATTGGAGATGCCCTAGGGTATCCCACCTGGGTTAGCCTAGCTGGCTATCATACCTCCTAGCTCCATGTGGAGGTCTCCAGTACCCTGGGGTATTTCAAATGGCAATGACTCCCCAATTCCAGGTACGTGAATTAAGCTCATGATAAGACAAAGTCATCTACAATATAGATGTCTCTGTGCCTCTTTTACAGTCATTGAAGATGGAGACAATGCCCAGGATAGGATCTAGGCTGCAACTCATCCTAAAGCAGATGTCTAAAACAAAGCAGATCACATGTGTCTACAAGCATCTATTTCTGTTCAGAGCACTCCCAGGTGACCCCTTCTGCTGTGCGCAGGACAACACCTGCTGTGAGCCTTTGTTGCAGGAGACTCCTTCACAAAGAGATTATTCATACAAGCACCTAAGTCCTGATGGGATCCAGGTACCAAGCCTACACTCTGATTTCTTGGATCTGGGTATTTTACCAAGTAGCTGAGGAGGCTGTGAGACCTCAAGCCAATAACAACATATGGATTATTCATTAAAAAGGATGTCATCTCAGGTCTCTCCACAGAGATTGCTTCCCTCCAGCGAAACAGCAGTGATCTTAGTATGCTGGGATGAGGCAGGACACACCTCTAAAATCTCAGTGTACTTTCTCTTCCAAGACCTTTATTCCAGTAGAAGTCACGCTGAGATTAATCTGTCCAAGACATGAACTATCGGGAAATTTTATTTCTGTAGTTTGTTTTTTTTTTTTTTAACAGCCTTGAGTATTGTCTATTTATAGACAGAATAGTACCTTAAACACAAAGTACAGTCTTTAGTGGTTTTATTCAACAATAAATAACCTGCATTAATCAGAGATTAAATACAAGGACACCTCTTTGTTCTGATTAAATTTTCTTCTTTAATTTGACTTCACTCCACACACTGTTGCTTCTTTTTTGAAAAAAATAAAAATATATAAACTTGCTTGAGTTGCTATGATGCTCACTTGTGTTATACTTTGTATCTTCAAGTCCAGAAGAAGGTAACATGCAGAGGAATTTCTGCAGTGGGACCATTCTGTGTTTAGTTTTAACAGTATTGCTGCAATGTTCAGAGCAGGATTACATGAGGGTAGTATTGTGTGACTTGTAGAGTTTGGTCAGTCAGGCCACCAGGAAAATTTATGTTTTCTTATGGCAGACTCTCTCTCTGTCCATCCCCTATAGAGGATGCCTATGTACACTATGTTCCTTTGATGCCTCAGGTAGATGAATATGTAGACATGTAGATAGGGAGGAGGCACCTCATCAAAACGGTACAATATTGCTTTGTATGACTGAAGTGTGAGGCTGAAGTACAGAAAAAGGGCAGTGAGGATTATTTGTACTAGACTTTATTCTAGTCCCATATATTCTTTAAATTAGAGCTAATTCCACAACCAAATTCACCTGTGATTAACGCCAGTATGATTTGGAGATAATCCTATGGGTGTTCAGGAGATATTTTGGGTGTACACTGATATAAATCAGAGCAGGATGATTCATTTGGATTATAATGGAGTAAAGTTGTATAGGAGAAGAGTAGAATATGAGAGTGACATTTGCCTCTAGTGGGGACTTCCAACTCCCATTATAGTCCATGCAGATCTATTTCACACTGTGAATGGTACAAAGAACTGTTCAAAGGGAAGGGCTTCATTTGCTTACCAGCACATAGGCACCCCCTGAAGTATTCTTCATGGCCTCTGGCTGCTTCCCCTGAAAGTCTACATACAAGTCCCATGTCATATTGGTCAGCCAGGAGTATATCTCTGATGCTCTGGGGCATCTCTTATGGCAGGAGACACCCATATTTTGGCAAGAAGAGACAGAGGAAACTGTCTATTTACAGGAAAAAACAGCACTTCTGCTGTCAGCTTTTGTAGAAATGGAATGAAAAAGAGACAGTAAATAATGAGGTTTTTGAGTATCTGAGATTTTTTTTTTAATTGGAGGTTGTTTTACCCCTACTGTTTCCTTTGAAGATAGATTTAATTTTTTTTTTTTCCTGTGTACTTTTGTCTGTGTAAAATTTCAGTAATACAGTTGGTAGCATAAAATAAATATTTCAATGTTCAGCTCTGCAAAATAAATTTGTAGTGACAGTCTGATTCAGGAGATGTTTTCCTCTAGAAGGATAATGATATCATCAGTAGTTTTCTCCTCCCACTTATGCCACTCTGGATCAAAAGGAGCTCCGTAGAAAACAATAGATGTGATTCATCATTATATTATACTAATATAAAAGCTAACTGATACACCAATGAAATAATCCCAGTGGATTTAAGCAGGTTCAGAATATGTGTCATTTCAATTCACTAGTCACTGAGGCTCCCTTTACAGTAAATAGAGAAGTTGATGGTATAGTAAACGGAGTCCACTGTGCCTAGGGAAGGTGTCTGTAAAATGAGAGGTGAGTCATGGCGTCAGAGCGCCCATTCCTCTCCATTGTGTTGAGTGAGCAGTTCAAAGATAGATTTCTACATCATAGGCATCCCACATGAGCTGAGATGAATCCTTCTATCCCACACCTTTGTCTCCAGTATCTGTAGGATACGTGTCCTCATTGTACCTGCAGTAACTGTTGGAGTTTGCCATCCACAGGGCACGACCACATCCTAAACCGACACAAAATTGGGTTAAACTTACTGCTTTTAGTTTATCCTATCATTAGGGGCCAAAAAGAAAGAGAAAATCAAGGCACTGGGCCCTTGTAGGGCACTAAGGCTTTTTGCATGAAGACTGCAAGATCTGCAGCATTAGTTCAAGGTTTCTCCCTGCCTTCCTGGGCTCTGGGAAGATGTCACCATGCTTTGTTTAATTGTTGTGCATTCACCTTGAAACTTGCTACTCATCCTCAGAAAGCACAAGGTATTTTCCACGTGCCAAATCTTTAGGAAAGTGGTTCGTGAGACAGCAGCAATTGCTGGAAGAATATTTGAGGGAGGTTTAATAAAGGTGAAATTACTGTGCAGCCTTTGCTTTAGCTGAGGTACAAGTGAGGATGCACTCCTCCCCACTTGGATACCTAGGTAGACACACATACCCTAACAGAGGTCTTTCCAATGAAAACCACCCACCCAACCAACTAAATTAAAAAAAAAAAAAAAAAATCCACACCAAGAAAACCCAAGCTGCAGCAGGATTGTTGACCGATTAAATCTTAAGGAGCCCAACAACGTGGTGGCAGCAGAACATAGAGACTGAACTGAGTTTGAGGTTAGAGAGGGTCTGCTTTTCACATTATTTCAGCTTGGATATTAGTGTGCATTAATTGACATCTCTTATTCCAGAACAGTAGTGAGAGCTGATAATTTAAGGCATCTCAAATGCAATAGGGAAGATGTTCCCACAAGACCAAGAGCATGTGGTACAGCCTCAGGAAAGCACTTGTTGCCATGTTCCACTCTTTCCTTGCTTCCTTATTGCTGTCCATGGAAAAAGAAGGCAGGTGACAAGAAGAATGGGCTCAGGAAAGGTGAAGCAAGGGAAGTAGTATGCATGCACATATTGCTCTTGACAGGGTTAGGGCCACAGATGAGAGCATTTGTAGGAGCCACATGCTCAGCTCTGTGTGGCTCTGAGACTTCAGAGACAGTGCCATGCCTCCATGTAGAGACAGAGCAGTTTTCTCAAGCATCCACTGGTGCCTATAGCTGGAAATACACCATCCTGGGTCAGATGGACCTTTGTTCGACCCAGTATGGCACTTATATTTCTTTTGTCCTCTCTTTTTCTTACAGCCATGGGATCCTGCAACAATGGAAGATTATTTAAGTGTGCGCATGTATGAATGTACTGTGGTCGCATCCCTGCCTCCGGCTTCCCAGGTTCCTCCTGTTCCCTGAAGCCTCCCACACAAAAACATTTCAGACCACCACAGATGGGCTTGTGCTGTGGATTGTCCCCTGAAATAGCCATCTTTGTTATTAACTGCGTAAGGATCATTACAAATACCGATGTGTCTCGAGCCGAGTAATATATATTTAGAGTTTTATTTCAATGTTTACCAGATTCTTCTAGCAAAAGCTTAAATTAAGAAAGGGCTAAATAGCACAGCAAGACTCATCACATTCCTTTCCCCTCATAAGAATGGTGGGATCTGTTACAAAGGGTCACCCAAGCAGAAATGTCTGTGCTGCCCTTGTTGATTTCCCCAAAGAAGGCTTTACGCAAACTCTGATGGTTTCCCAGGCTGGGCAGACGGGAGCCCTGTCCCACCTGCATGCTGCTTGAACCCACAGGGGTGACATGCCCTGGGACTGCTGGAGATGAGATCATTGGCTTCTCTCATCTCCATCTTCACAGGAGACACTACCTTCTAACTTACTGACGTGGTTTAACCACAGACACAAACTAAGCACCACACAGCTGCTCCCTCAGTCCTTCCCCCTCCCACTGGGATGGGGAGGAGAATTGGGAAAAAAAGTAAAACTCATGGGTTGAGATAAAAACAGTTTAATAATTCATATTATTATTATTAATAATAATAACAACAACAATTGTAATGACAAGGAAGATAACAAAACAAGAGATGAATATAACCGAAGAAAAGACAAGTAATGCACAATGCCATTGCTCACCACCAGCTGACTGATGCCCAGCCAGTCCCCGAGCAGTGATCAGTCCCTCCTGGCCAAGTCCCCCCAGTTTATACACTGAGCATGATGTTCTATGGTCTGGAATATCCCTTTGGCTAGTCTGGATCCGCTGTCCTGGCCGCGCTCCCTCCCAGCTTCTTGTACACCTGCTTGCTGGCAGAGCAGGGAAACTGAAAAATCTTTGACTTAGGGTAAGCGCTACTTAGCAACAACTAAAACATCAGTGTGTTATCAACATTATTCTCATACTAAATCCAAAACACACTGTACCAGCTAGTAGGAAGAAAATTAACTCTATCCCAGATGAAACCAGGATACTTGCCTACAGGGCATGTGTTTGCTCCAGAGGTTATGACACACCCCAGCCCAAAAGCTGAGTCAGAAAAGGCTCAGAGTTGCTTTTGATGTAGTTTTCTTCCTCAGCTCTCCAGCCAAAGCCAGCAGTTTTACAATGGAAAACTGCGCTGTAACTTTGGAATGTTTTCCTTGGCATTGTGTACGAGTTATAACCATTTTATAGCTTTTATTCTCTTCTCCCCGCCCCCCCCNTACTAGAAAAGCAGGGATCATAGAAAACAAACAGCAAAACACCCCCAAACTCAAGTCCTCACCAGCTTCTGCCTCTCTCTAAAGAAATACACATATTATTTTCTATTCCTGAGAAGTAAGTTGATGACGGTGAACCCCAGACAGTGCAATTTTCTATTATCCTTGCAATGACTCCTTGGGGCTGAGATCCCTGCATGTGACACCTGCTTGTACTACAGAAAACATAACAGCGAGCTCCTCTTTGTCCATCCCTTCATTACCTCGCGATCATTGCTCTTTGGTGCTGTCTCCACTCCTTACACTGCCAGCCTGTGAGACGAAGCTCAAGCCGGCTTGTCTTGTTACAGCACCGAGCCTACATCTGTCTCGGTTTGCAAGTGTGCTGGTCTCTGCTCGCTGCCCTGTGCCGATTCAGTCATCACAGCAGAAAGAGGCATAACCTCGTGGGCTTGCTCTCTCTTTTTCCTAGTGCTGTCCAATGCTGTGATAAAAGAATAAAATAAATAAAAGTCTTTATTTAGGAAATGACAAAGAGAAGAAAACCGGGTGACTAATGCAGGATAATCAGAACATTTCAACTGCAAATGAAGAGCAGGAGGTACAGGAGAGGCTAGGTAAATACAAAGTGGTTTTCTTTGGCTTGACGTGATAATGTGATGTGGTACTTGTGATACAGAAGGGCCCCACATGAGTGACTCACCTACTGGTGTCTAGCACCTTTAGAGCCCTGCCTGGCCTCTGGTTTCTCCTCCTGCCACCCCATGCAGATGTCTCAGACACCCTAGGACATCTCCGGTGGCACTTAGCAGGTATGTTTAGACAAGTCAGTCAACCAACTTCTGAGATTTAGTTCAGGAGACACCTCCTTTTAACCCACAGGTGTGTCTGACCCAGCCTCCAAGCTCCTCTTATAACCAGTGGGAATACTATTAGAGCCCATGGGGTGCAGGGAGCTGCTGGGGTCACCCAAAGGCAGACACCTGCATGTGGACAGGACCAACAACTCTCTGAACTGTGCTTACTGCACGAATGAGTCCTCCACTGCCTACCATGAAGCTGAAGACAACAGCTCCTCGGAGACACCTGCATACTGGCACCTGAACTTAGGTGTCCTTCTCAGCCACGTGAATCCTGATGGAGAGGTGTGAGTTTGACCTGCCCTTGGAGAGGGGCAGGAACCGGGATGCTTGGTACGCTGCTCCTGCGGCGGATTTGAGATGTCTCCTTAGGCTGGGACACAGGTGAGCCAAGAAGCCTGTATTGTCATACAGCAACAAGACACTTGGGAAGCTGCCACCGTTTTGAAAGCCCATTTGGAATCCCATGCAGCGAATGCTCTCCGTATGGTAACAGCTATGCACGTTTGGCATGATCTCTGCAGAGTTTAAGGTGAGTGAGTCTTTCACGTGATTCTGGATGCAGATGTTCAGCTGGCCCAAGCAAAGAAAGATTCTCCCTTCAGCGTGGGCACAGATGGGATATATACAGCATACCAGAGGGGTATACAGACACTGTCATGCCAACAAAATTGTCTGTATTTTACTGTAAACAGTGAAATAACTGAGCTGAGACAGTTTGGTTGTTTGGGTTGTTGGTTCAGATAGGAACAACTAATAAATAACACCATTCAAAATGATGCTGATGAGTAATTGATAGGAAAAAGCATGTGATCCTTCCTTGCTGAAACAAGGACCAGTAGGTCTGATGTATTTATTTTTTAATTGACTTTGACTGCACAGTCTTTCGTTTTTATGCTGCAGATTGGGCTGCTTGCAATCATTTCGCAAGGAGCCTGTCCCATATGAATCATAAATGTCTTGTGGCTAGAAGCTGATATAATTTCAGAATGTGTGGGAAGGGCTGATTTATTGAAGGAGTCACATGATGAGGTTTAGGTCTGCAGCAGTTTGAGGTTTTCCTTTCAATCCTTAGGCATGCAGTGAGTTGGAGGGTGGTGGCAGATTGGATCTGTTGCATTTTACATCTCTGCCTTTATGAGTTCAGCAGGAGGGGGAACTACATCCTTCCTGGAAGATTTATGATGTTGGCAACTTTGATAAAACATTTTTATGCAACTTTTTCTCTTTATTGCTTTGCAAGCAACTTCCCAATACTTGTCAATGCTGACCAAAGCAAAAATGTTTTGAAAGCCTGTATACACCAAGTGGGGAAAAAGAATGAGGATGAGCAAGCCAGCTGTTGTTAACAAGGTGAAGGTTAGCCTGGAGAACAGCACAAGTGTGGAGACATATTGCTAGTTACAGATTTTTACCAGTGAGCGTGTAAAACATGCAAAGTGAGTAACTCTAATAAAATGAGAAAATGCAAATCAGCAAAGCTGAAACAAAACCTTCAAGCAACCTTATTGATTACAGCATTGGATGCTTGTGTCACTGTCGTGTACTACTTCTCCCCAGCAATGAATTTTGCAGGCACAGGATGGAGCTCAGGACCAGTGCAAGAACATCACTTTCTTACTCCAACCCCAGGACTGACTATTTTCCATGCAGAATCCTATTCCTTCAAACCATTTAGTCTTTGCAGCATGTACAGATGGTAGCAGGCCATCTACACTGTTTCTATACCCAGCACTTGTTCTGCTCTCAACAAGCCTTTCCTCAGCTCAGCCATCTCTCCCCTCCTCTGGGCAGGTTGTCCACTAAATCATCTTGCCCAGTAGGTTGGTCCTTGTTGCTCCAGCCTGTGAATTGACTGCTTCTCTACAATTCAATCACTATTTCTCTGCATATCACTCTCTCTGGCCCTTAGTGTCTTCATATCCCTGAAGAACATCCTGCTGGCAGGATCATATCCAGTTGGGTTCATATTCTTTGCAGCCCCAATAAAAACTCATGCCCTTGTGATGGGAACATTCCTGTGACCAGCTGGAGAAGGCATCTCAGAGATGCTGGAGGCATGGCAAAGGAAGACTTAGCTGTCTCTTTTCTGGAGCTAGGCATATGAGAAATGAAGAGTACAATGCCAAGCAAGAATCAACAAATAAGCATAAAGTTTCTGGAAAAATAGAAACAAGGATAAAATGAGTGGATACTGAATTGGCTGGAATTCCAAGGCTCCTAGCAGAACTCACAGCAGTATTATTGATCACCACACCCAGGGGAGAAAATGCATCCAAGTTACTCCCAAGGACTAACCCATAACCTCAAGTCAAACTGAGGCCAAAAGCAGCCACAAACCCACGTGGAGATAACTTGTAAGGTAAAGCACCAAAAAGTGCATTAGGGTTGTAAGGTATGCAAGTGATGCTTTTGGAAGGAAGAGAGTTTTAGAGCAGTTCAATGGAATAAGCAGCTGCTAAAAGGACACCATCCATTTAGCCAATCCTTCCAGTTCTCTGGACATTCCCTTGCCTTTGATGGTCATTTTTGCTTTCAAAGTTTCAGTGAACACAAGTATAATGTGGTTTGGGGAGGACGTGCTCTTAGCAGGCTCCTCATTTTCTGATGGGGGAAGCTACTATCAGTTCTTCAGATGATAACTGGCTGCAAAACCCAGGAGAAAGTACCTTGAATGTTTAAAGGGAAAGTGTGCTACATACTGCCTGGCAGGAGAGATGAGGAGAGAGATTTTTTTAAAAGCTAAATTCCATTTTTTCTAAAGAAATCTACTTGTCAGCCAAATAAAACTTTGCTTTATTACATGTGAAGAAGCGGGACTTATGTATCCAAAGCTCATTTACCTTTTCCAGTGGCATGAATGGGTCTAATAAAAGATACTGTCCTTAGTAGGAAGCCGTACAAGCCAGGCAAGCATCTATGCCAGTATGTCCAAAGCTGATGCAGATTTTAGAGCTTGAAATAAGTCTGTGTTTTGTTACATGCTGGCTGGGCATGTTGGAAGGGAAACATAAGAACCATGGTCACTGAAGTGACAGACATTTGCTTCATGGGCTGCCAGTCTCACAGTAAGGAAAGTCACCTAGAAGAGTCCTGTTGGGAACTGGCAGTGTGTAGCACTCAGATCGACCGGGAGATGTGTTAAGCAGCTTTCATCTGTGACGTCTAAGGGAGAAAGAAGAACCAGTAAGAATGTTGCATTTTTACAAGCCCTTCTTTACAAGATGTTAATCGTAGGACTAGAGTCTGTAGACATTTGCAGAAGTAATCTTGGCCTCGTCTGCTGACCCAAAAATGCTGGAGAAATTGGGAAAAACAGAAGGAGGCACTGGGTAAAGATCTTCCTGTGATTTGACATAGGAATTAATTTTTATTTTTTTTTTTTAAGAATTTGGTCAATTTTAAAGTAAAAAAGATAATTTTTAAAAATGTCAAATGCAGTTCTTAGTCATCAGTAACAGCATTTTGAACAACCTGTTTTCCTTCAGTCAAAATTATTGCCTCATTTAACCCAGTTTTGCAAATAGCTTCAGTTCCTGTGAAATTCCATTTTGGGAAAGAAACATGACTTTGCTATCTATTGGAAAAATGTCATGTTGCTCTGGTTCAGCAGCCTAAACTGATTTGGTGATGGAGCTGGATATATAAATGGTATCCCTTGTACATACTTACTTACTCCTGCAAAATGGAAACACTGCCTAGAAAAAAAATCTGAAGAAAGAAAACAAAAAGCCCACTCACCTAAATTAAAAAGAGCAAGTGAAAAATAAGAGAGATTTTTCCTCTATGTATTTTCATGTACACCACCAGCAAAGAAATCCAAAATGGCTTCAGGAAAAAGAGCAATGCTGTTCCTCCCACTTGCTCTTTTCCCAAGGTATATGATATTGCGTTCAGAAGCTTGATCTGTGTCTTCAAAGCTCTCAGTGGGTCAGATTTAAATTATCAAAACAGAAAAGAAATCAGTTGGTGGCTGTGATTAATTCTTTTGCATCGATGAATGCACGGAGCTTTCTTCAGTGCATGGGGGACTTGGCACCAGTGGTTGCACTCAGCAGTTGGGCACCGCTGGCCATCATGGCTGGTTTTGTTCACGGGGACACAGATATGTCCAGCCAAAGCCTGCTGAGGTCCAGAAGAGCCTTCCCATCCAGTTCAAGGGATATTTTCAGTAGACCTCTCAGACATTTCAAAAAGACCATATATACACTGAAAAATACATGAGCACCTGTAAAGGTATTTACAAAGTCAATTAGCCCTGATATGCACTCAACTCCACCAGAAATCAATGGGAATTCAGTACATAGCCTATACGGGAATGTTTGCAAATCCCTTTAGGTGTCTATCTGCATGCTTAGAACCCAATACACATTTGGCTGGTAGCATGGAAAAATATGCATTACTTTTGGATGACAGTGTGTTTGTTAGCCAGCCACCTCTAACGGGGGCTTGTTGTTACCACAGTGTAAACAACTCACACCTCTGATGTCTGTGCTAAATCACAGACGGACAATATTGACACAGTATTGTACGCTAGGTTTCAGATGTGGATTGAACTGTACACCTCTCAGATCATTATGGTTTTTTGTATTTTGGTATTGCACATTGGAAAAAGAGCCCACACTGTGTTAGTTGCTAGATGTTATGTGGACAGCCACTGAGAGAAGTCTGTACCCCAAAGGGCTTCCAGTATAAGTGCTCAAGACAGACAAATGCAGGGAGAAATCAATACAAGCAGATATGGAAAGAAATTTCCTTGAAGTGACATGAGAAATCTACAGGAGAGGTGGGAAGAGTGCATAGGGGTCTGATTCCCAATCCAGCACTTGTTTTGTGTGCCAAGTGTTTCTTGGTCTGTGAGTTGCTTTTTAGCCATAAGACTTCTTAAGTAAACAGAAGGACCAAAAACCCATGCATGCTCATATACATACATGCAAACAAGTTGAAGGCTAATAAAAAACCAACACTAGATATTCGAAGTGAACTCCAGCTTTCACTTGAGTGTTGTTATTGTGGCAAAACAGCATAGGATGATGGATTTGTGTTTGGGTTTGGGTTTTTTTTCCACAAAAAGGTTATGCAATCCTTTTGTTAAAGAAACGCTGCTCTAGGGATCCCTGGGAGCTATGAAACCATGGCAATCACCAGATCTCACAAACAAGCAGTTGGGCTGGCTCTGTGGCCTGCATTACTTTGGTCGCATACTGCTCCTGAGTTGCCTCACCCTTGTACTAGGAAGAAGCAATCTCTGTTTCAGACATCGGAGGTGATCAGTTAATGTGTCAGGACCCACCAGTTGACAGGGCAGCTGATCGGTTGCCTCTGGCTGAACTGCTGAGCTGTAAGTCAGCAATCACTGAGCGTCCCCAAGGTCAAAATGAGCCAACTACTAAATCACCGGCAAGCCAGCTGAAGGACATTTAGAATTTCTACTGTCTAAATGTGCTTTCAGGCTGGATGTGGCTGGCTAGGATTGGGATGACCCAGGTTAACCACTATTCCCTGCTCAGCCTGGATGGGGCAGCTCATTAGCCACCATGCCAATAATCAACACAATACTGCTGGACCCTGAGGAAAGCATCCCTGCAGGGTGTTGGTGCTGTTTCTTATAACCTTGCCAGCAACTTTATAAAATTTGTCATTTTTCCACCTCAGAAGACTGAATCACTCATTTGACATATGCCAATATCCAGAGTGCAATTAAGTGGTTCAGCCTTTGACATGACCCCTTGCAGCCTGGGAGAGCAGAGGGAAGATGTGTCAAAAGGGTCGGAGGGTTCATTTCAGAGCCTTTGGAGACTGCTGAGCACAGATAGCCTTCATGGACGCTGGCTTGGTTGTTAGCATCTGGGAAACTCATTAAAGTTTTATGAGTTCTTTTTTAAAGGTTTGGCTTCTCATAGCTTAGGGTCACTATAGGACTGGTCTATGGTAATTATACTAATCAGAAATATTTTCTTTCTACTACACTAATTAGCAAGTGGAGAAACTTAAGAAACCAATGCAAAATCCAACAGGACTATCAAGATGATGCACGTTTTTGTTTTAACTACATATGTTGTCATCAGTCCCTAATTTGTAGATATGCTCTATTTCTTTTCCAAGTTTCTCCTGAGATGCTTGTTATCTTCCAGCTTTATGGTGTTAAATGAGAAAGGGAATAAAGTGAACTAGACTATGAAAATTTGAAGGATTTATGTGAATCCTTCACAGTCATGAACCTACAATATCCTTTCCACACAGGTAAATACCATTTTCTGGGTGGCAAACTCAGAGGACTGTAATCCCAAAAGTGCTTTGTTTCTCTCCATGGACTAAAAGGAAAGCCTTGTGGTGGCTCTGTGCAGAAGGAGGTGTGAGCACTGCAGAAAGCAGTGAGGCTGACCAAAGACCAGGGTGGTCAGAAGCAGGCTACATCCCTTCACAACTCCTCTCTGCCCAGCCTCCTACTCCACACTGTCTTGAGCGACTCAGCCCCAGCATCAAAACTCATTTTCTACCCAAGACTCATTCACGTGCGCACATCACCTTCTCGCATTGCACAGCACATTACCAATGGTGTGATACATAGCCAAGGTGATGAGTCCTGCTGGAAGTCATAGTTATGTACTATGTACCTTGGGTTCAGGGCTGTGCTATTCCTGCCCTCCAGCCAGCTCAGAGCTCATGCCATGCAAACTCCTCTTTCCTTCAAGGTGCCATGAACTTATCCATCTTTGTGCACACTGCAGTCAAATGCTCAGTGTTGGGGACAGCAAAGTTGTCTTAACATGCTGTAAGGAAATCCTTCTGCAAGTCAAGGGGCAGCCACGAAAACAGCACCATTTGCCTCAGCCCAAACCTACTGATGATCCATCCCCAAAACAGCCTGCTGCAAGACTACTTTATCTATTAAATAGGAGACACTTTGAAAATCATCCAAGGCATCACCCTGTTAGTCAGTGTTAAGATGTTTATAGTGGAAAAGGGGTTGAGGGACTTGCTTCCAGCCCCTCCAGACCTGGCAGGAAAGGAGAAGATCTTCTAGAGATGTGGGAGCTTCAACGAGTTGAGTTTCTGTTCAAGTGTGAGGCTTTAAAAGGATGTCCAAAATCTTCTCATACTTGCTCATCTCAGGATGTTGCATTGTAGAGAGTTAGCAAGAAGTGACCTTACCCTGAGAAGAAACCTTGGCATAGCCCCTCCCTGGAGTCCCTTGAGCTTTTCCCCACACTGGAAGAGTTCCCCAGGGGACACTGCCTATTTGCTGTGTTTATCCTTGTGACCCTCACCTGAAATTGGACCTCCACCTGACCAGAGAGTCATATTCCCTTTTTCTCCTTCTGGTCCTTAAGCCATACTGAGCTCTATGCCCTGGAGGCACGTCCTCTCTTCCTCCAGCATGCAGGTGGTCTTGGTCTCATGTCTCTCTCTCTCCTTCATTCTCCAACAGACTGCTGCTAGGTTTTCCAGGTGACTGTTAAGAATGGCAAATCTTCATTATGTTCGTTCCTTGTCCTTTGACATTTTAGCCTTGAAACCTGCGCTACTGTGGTCTGATGGCCAGTACTGTCCCTGTGTGCTCCACTGGAATGGTTGATACTAAAGCTTAATGACCCTCTGTGCCAGATGCAGGGGATTTTTACCGGTATCTCCTAGGGGCTGGAGCTCAGTCTGGAAGCAAAAGATAATGGAGGAAGCTAGGAAACCATGCATTTAAAATGGAATTTGCCATCTGATACAAGTCTTCATAGTGATTCCTCTGTATCAAAACCAATCCCTAAGCTGACAGCCCTACATCCAAGGAACTGCAGTGCAGCATCACTGACCCGCCCAGGGAACAGTCAGTAGGAGGCAATGTGTCGTCTCCACTGCAAGCTGGGACTGGGGATTTATTGCAAAGGAGGAGGGTGAAAAGATTTATATAGTGTCAGAAGGAAGCAATTAGTCCAGATCCAAAGTAAGCTTACACTTGCCCTCAGATGCCAGTTGGCACATGCATTAGCTGCAACACTCAGCACTGTAAACATTTTCCTGGAAGAGCTCTTATGAATTCTGTTTCAAGTACTTAAGTGTTCATGGATGTTCATTTCCATAATGACTCACTGAAAACAAGAAGCCTTGTTTTCTTCGCACATAATATACTATAAATCAAAAGTAACTTGACCAGCTTTCTTCACATGCACAGACACACACACATACACACTTGCAAATTGGACATGTATGTACATGTGCATACGCTGCTACATAAACACACACATACACACAGAGGTTGTCAGTCCATCATATCCACAATCATTTTCCTGGCATAGCTGAGACTTTTCCTGCTGATCCAAAAGCCACATCTGAATCATCCCAGATCTGTGCTGTAATTGATTATTTTGTTGAAAGAGACATGGGGCTTTAAAAGGCATCCCAATGTAAAGGAGATTTGCTTAAAGAGATTACTTCATTCATCTGTGCACCCTTGCCAGGAGAAAGCAAAGGAAGACGCTTCTTTTGAAGACGGGGTATCAGCATATTTCCAAGACACTTGAGGTGCACTTGAAAAAAATACAGCAGCCAAAACACTCACATTCATTCTTTTGTAGTGTTAGTGAAATGACTGACTATATTACTACTAGGATGACAGGATAATTCAGATTGTAAAGGACCTCAGGATGTCTCTGGTCCAAGCCCCAGCTCACAGCAGGCTCAGCTATGGTTGCAGACCAGGTTGCTCAGGGCTTTATCCAGTTGGGTCTTGGAATATCTCCAGAGATGGAGATTACACATCCTCAGTCCTGTTGCTTGACTGTTGTCTTGAGGAAAAACTTTCTCCTTATGTCTGATCTGACCCTTTCTTGTTTCAACTTTTGTCTGTTGTCTCTTGCCCTCCTGCCATGCACCACTGTGAAAGGCCTGGGTCTGTTGTCTCAGTAACCCCTTGTAGGTACCTCAAAGCCTCCTCTTCCCCATGCTGAATGAGCTCCCGTAGCATCTCTGCACATGGCAAGTGCTCCAGAGCTGAGCATCTTTGTGGCCCATGGCTGACCTTCCTCTAGTTTATCAATGTCTTATACTGTGGGGGCCCAAACTGTGGTCCACTGAGTGCAAAGTAGAGGGGAATAATCACTTCCTGTAAAAAAGTCCAGGCTGCTGTTAGCTGCCTTTGCTGCCAGGGCACAAAGCTGGCTTGGCTTCACTTCAACATCCACCAAGATCCCTGGGTGCTTTTCCACAGGGTTGCTTCTCAGCCACTTGGTCCTCACCTTCCTGAGAGGACACATGAGGCCAAGGGACTCCCCTTTGCTGTCCAAGACATCTCTGGATCATCTCAGTAGCTCTGCTCACAGGTATCCTTAATAATCATCAAATCATTAAGTCACTCTTAAAAGACAGCATGGACAGAGCCATTGGAGGCCAAACACCACTGGGCGACACGGCTGGTGCGGAAGAGAAGGAGGAGACAACTCTCTCAGAGACATGACTCCAGTCTGTGAAGATGTAGCTGAAAATGAGGTAAGAAGCCGGGTTTGCCTGGCAAATTTGTCATCAGAGCTGGGAGCTCCTCCTTGTAGAAACCCAGGAACCTCGGCCCAGAAGTGCACCTAGGCCAGTGCTGCCTCGTATGGTCCTGTTCCCACCGGCTTGTCCAGCCAGTGTTTTGGTGTCTGAGCTGGGATGATCCCTGAAGCGTGCCTTAGGTTCCCAGGCAGCCATAGGCTTACTTGCACATGCCAGTGAAAATTTGGAAATGCTTGCCTTCTTGAGGTGAGGGTGTGTGGCTCACCTCCAGCTCAGCCAGCATTTTTATCAAAAGTTAACCAGGGAAAATGGAAGCTCTTGCTTATCTGTTTTGCTCCCAGGTATTTTTCTCCTGGGATCATTTCCAAACAATTTAATCAAAATGAATTCAGTTCTCAGCAGCCCCATGACTTGATCCCACGCCATGCCTTTGGATGGCATCAGCAGCTACCTTGGCTGGTGTTTCAAGGAATGGTGAGCATTTTGTCATCCCAGCTTGGATGTGCCAAATGTTGTTGATGACAGAAGTCAGCTCTCTGCCAGTGGGACTATACAGTACAGCAGAGACAAGAGTATCACCACTGGTATCAGTTAAGTGAACTGGGAACTTCCTCCAAACTCCTATGGGTGAGAACTTGCAGAGTAGAAAAGGTTATTTTTATCTTCTTCAAATTGTTTGTGCTAATAAAATAAAGAGTATCATATTATTACCCTTGAACCATGCCTAATAGCAGACAAAGGAGAGAGCCCCTTGTAGCATCATTTCTTTAGGCAATGCAGATCTTACTGGCTTCAGTACACTTTGCATCGAACTCATGGCTGGAAGAAAAACCACCATAGTCCCTCCCAGCTGCCTTGGCTAACTAGGTCTCTCTACACTCTGTCTGCAGCTAATAGAGGCTTATTTGAAGGATCCTGGATTAACTGACTTGACCCTGTCCAATTTGATTTCTCCTTAGGGGAAGATCAGAGAAGTAGCTGAGTAAGTGTACAAGTGTACAAGACATCTATAGGTGTCTATTTCCATCTGAAAGAGCTTAGAGAAGGTGGGACACCTGCACAAGCCATACAGCTGCTTTTCTGGACTGACAACTCGAAGGGAGCTGGGATTCCTGGGCATCTGAAATGATACTAGAAGCCTATATTTAGGCAATGCAATCAAGCCCTCAGCAAGGCCAAGAGTTGTCTTCCATCCAGTGAGGCCAAGAGTTCCTCCTGAAGCAGAGGCCTCCTGAAGGCCAACTAAGAAGCTCTGCAGACTTACTGCACAATTTGCTTAGGTATGCACCAAATGTAATTGGAGCTCAGACACCTGACTTACTGAGACAGAGACTACATTTAGGTGTATATATCTATTTATTGATCTTAAATATTTAGTGAATATTTATTGTGAGTGAAAACAGGGCATCCCAGAAATAACCCTGAAAACACTGGTACAACGTTGGTGCTCTAGCATCTATATATTCCAGTGGTTTACTGTGAGGTCAATGACTCTAAGCTCTAAAAGACCTTGTGAAAGCAAACCGTGCGGTTGAATGTCTACTGCCAGAGACATTAGTTCGCTTCTCCAGCTGCGAAATTTCTTTTTTACTCAGACCTGCTAGATGTCTGGATTTGATCTGGACAATACAGATTTGTGGTCAGGTATATGGATTACACTACAGTCCTTCAAAAGTCTGATTGTCCACTTCACAGGGTCTAGATAAGACTAACTTCTTTCTGTAGCCACACCATTGGACTAGAAAGACGCATGGCTAACAGCATCTAGATCAGGGCTAGACAGATCTGGCAAAGCTTTAATTCCAGTTCTGGTACCTGGACTCTGTAGTTCTTGTGAAGAGCACAAAAAGGACTTGTTACCACCCCCTTATTTCTTACCGGGTACAATATCCCAGTCCATGTCATTGGTGTGGGATTCAGGCTACCAAATTTGCACTGTGTCTATCTCTACAAAAGCCAGTAACTCAGGTGGCCTTTAAGGTCAAGGGACAAAATAGGTGTTGGGAGCAATTCCCCTGCCCTATCATAGACATCTTCTTGAGGATCAGATGATTCATACCTTGACTCTATTGACTGTATTGAGCAGTTCTCCAATGATCACAGAAGGAACTAGCTCCAGCTGAGACTTGTGGAGAGCTACATAAAGTTGTGAGTCCTATAACAACTTTTGGAAGAATAGTAACTTGTGCCTAGATCATACTTTTGCTCCATTTACAGGAAAAGTCCCTTCCAGTGACAGTCATCCTGGTTACTTACTGGCTCCTGAGACTCCAGCTGTGGCTGAGAACTATATGGTGTCAGGCATCATGGAGACACACGACTGAGATGATCCCTTCCCTACAGTACTAGGAAGTCTCGTCTGACAAAGGGCCGGCTTCACAGCACAAGGATGATACTCAGTCACTCTGGCTAAGCACTCCAAGGGCAGATGCAACTGTGCCTACAAAGTTGTGTTCTGTGTGTATTAAGAAAAAGAATATACCCCACTATAGGCGGAAGAAACCAGTTCAGTGAAAGTGTTGCTGTGTTGCTGCATTGCACTTGTACTTCAGAGCTGGGTGCATGTCCAGAGCAGTGAGGAAAATGCAGGATAAATCCTAGCTCTTCAACCCTGAAATGTGAAGGGCAGGTTGGCTTCACAGCTAACATGGGCTATACTGACTCATAGTTATGGTATCGAGTAGGATCTTACTGCACCTAATAAAACCAAATGAAGGATACAGGCAGACAGGTGAACTTAAGGATAAGATGATATTGATCAGTCGATAGCTTGGGGAAAGAGAAACCACCTTCAGCACTATTCCCATGGAGACTACTTACCACTCCCTGTTTCTATGGCAGCTTTCATCAGGAGATCTTGATTGCCCTATGGTCTGCCTGGTCCTTGATGTGGAGGAAAGAAAGGGAAAGATAGGAATTGCCTCTTTATTGGGAACCAAAAACAGATACTGAGAAGGCAAATATGAGCCTGACACCAATTCTAGACACCAGTAAGAGTTCTTCAAGAGGCTTGAAACTTGTGCCTAGAAAATAGACTGACAGTGACCACCTTGCAAACGCAGAGCCCACAGATCGTGTGCCTCAGCTTCTGGCTTCAGAGGAACTGGAACATGAGCTCCAGGACACAGATATTCCACTTCTTGTTGCTGACCAGGAGGGTTTGGTGCCCAGTGAAAGGTTAGGCAGCCTACAAGCTAGTCACAGGTTGTCTGCAGGGCAGCCACGTGCAGAAAAGCTAGAGCTCACTGTATATAATGTGAAGAGTTTTGAATTGAGCCCCATGTATACAATCTCAGATAGGAAACCCTCAGCTGGTGTAAATGATATTCCTTCCACTAGCTGCCGCAAAGCAGTCACCCCTTAGGACTGCCTGATATAACTGATACCCTGCCTTTTTCACTCAAATCCTGGTCTTTATGACCCCTCCCCCCAGATATGCTGTGTTCAGAGTTACACACCTATCTATGACCGTCATTCTCCCCTGCTTTGCACTCTCTGAGAAGACAAAATAATTTTTTTTGCTCTTCTGTTGGGATGTCTGAAATCTTGCTCTTACAAGGCTGATGGTAGAAATTCAAGCCTGATTTTCATCACAGTGCTCTAGAGAAAATGGGTCGTGGTTGTCAGTACCTCAGGCATGACAGACTTCAGAAAGCTTCCATGGCAAAACAAGTAGAAATAGTGTACGGGCTAGCATGGCAATCACTTAAAAATTAACATAGGCAGTATCCCATTAATACTGTATGTCCACCAGGCTGGCTTGAAGCAGGGTCCAGTGAAGGACTGAAAATCTCTGCTTTGGACCAATACTAATTGGAAAAAGGATTTCATTTTTTTGTGAAAATACACTCCTGGTAGCAACAATAACCTGCAATTTCTGACAGTATCTGCTGCGTTGCAAACCCCTTTTTCATCCCAGACTGGCCTAGAGACAAAGCAAACACAGTGGTACTCAATCCATGTATTTCTAACCTGTAGATATATCTGTCCCTTCAAATACAAAATGCCAGGAGGCTGTGCATCGCTATTGTGATGCATGCAATGAATAAAAGCACTGACACGGTCCTCTCTCACCAGACACTTTTGTTTCCCAGCTACCATGAAGACAGTCTGGATCACTTTGCAGAACTCAGGGCATTGACAGCAGTGAGTGGCATAGGCAGGCACATTTCCAATCTTATCTGTATCTCTGCTGCACTGGGATCTATCATACTAGTTGGCATGCCACATGGAAGGCTACATGAAGACTCTTCCCTGCTCCTCCTCTTTGGCATAGATGATAGGTCTAACTAGACAGAATCTCAAATCTCCCTTCTCTCTCCTCCCTCAGTTATCTCACTGAGGCACATGAATCCAAGTAAGAGTTAGGAGAGGGAAAAGTTACAAAATTTTAATTTGTTAATTTAAATTTGCTGTGCATTGCCAATCAGCTCAAAGTTGAATGTGATCAAGCTGTTAGGACAGGATGCCTCCAAAAGCAGGGATTAACATGAGTGTCTTCCAAGATATTTTCCAGCCATGTGTAGTCCTGAAAACTAGAGAGAGACCAATTTAAAACTGGAAATTGAAATCCAGCTTGTGCTGGAAAGCCCTCTTTCCAAAACATGTGAAGAAAATTCAGAATAAGCATGCTAAAGTGGAAAGAGCAAATTACTCCAGCACTGGTGAGATAAGATATAGGTGATGGAGAATATATTACACAACTTGCTTTTTAATTTCTGCTGTTGCAAAGCCCAATGAGGGGAAGGGGAGTGCAGAGGGACAGAGACCCAGTGTAACACCATGAGCTGAGAAGGGAAGCAATTCATCTTGCATTTAAATGCCCTCTTGCTCAGATTTTATTTTGAGGTTGTTCTTCTTACTGGCTCATTATCAAACAGGATTTCTTTTCCTGATCTTAGATACAAAACACTCTCAAGATAGGTGCCCTCTTCCTTTCCAGAGTAAAGAAAACGACGCCTGGTTTTATTGAAACCAACCCAGAGTAGTGTTTATTATTGAAAATATACAGAATTTTTGAACATCACATAAAAAGCCTAGTAGATACATCTGCTCTAGTTCAAAATGCTCGATAATCTTTGTGCAGCATGTAGCACTATCCTCATAATGCAAACATCCTCTTCTTATTATTATTTTTACAGTGCTTCCCTTTTACATTTTTTAAACCCAGAAAACATGTTCTGCTGTCCTTCCCCAACCCAGTCCTCTTAGCTGAAAAAACCCAATGCCTTTCCAAAGGCTACTTACATTGTGTTGAAAGCATGGGGCTAAGAGGAATAAGGATATTTCATAGAGCTATCTAGAGATATTGCTGTCCTTTACAAAATTTTGTGTATGAACAGGGCATAGTTCTTGCAAGGCAACTTGCCCTGTGCTAAACAGTCCAGCGATGCCCTGGCCAACTCCCAGTCTATCAAAGGGAGAAATGGGGAAGGCAGATAAATCTGGATTTTTCACACCAACTTTCAGATGCTCTTTTTCTTGCTGCCACGTGTTCTTAAATGACAGTTCTGCAGGGAAGAAATTTTTACAAAGAAACAAGATGGGCTATCTATACACCAAACTGTTGAAATCATTGGGAATCAATGTACAGGGTGAGATGGGCAGTATGTTAAAAACAGTCTTTGTTCACCACAATACAGAAGGGAAAAACAAAAAAAAGAAAGGAGAAAAAAATTGATTGTTCCTGCCAGTGTGCTGTTTTAGACTTTGTGTTGTGAACTTCCACAAGGTGCAGTCAGTGTTGAATCTCTTTCTTCTTTGAATCTGTTTTGCCACCACCTACTCCAACAGGCTTTTGCCTGGTTGCCTTAAAGCAGCATCACAAATATGAGAGATGAGAGTCCACAAAAATATGATGGGCACCTCATTGTGAAAGAGAGCAGTGCAGAATAAAGGAAGAAAGTTTGAAGAAAGGGGCTTGGGGAGAGGGAAGAAAGAAGAACCCTGAAGGCCACCAGGTGCTGTGTGTTTGTGTGGGGCATATCACACAGCTGCGGTCTGTTTGATGCTATGGAAGCTGATTCGTGTTGGAGAGGTGGGGATAGACATGGCACGTGCCACACGCACTCGGAGGGAGTGATGGTCTTGCCAGCGGTGCCATCTTTTCCTGGCAGCAGAACGGACCTGGAGGAAAAACAAAGGAAAGAATATGAACACTTAGAATACTCAGGTGTCCTGTGTAAAGGGACACTAGACAGCACTGAGACGAATCATGATACGTGTCAAGCCACTGAAACATGCAGGCCTTGATTCAGCTGCCTAACCATGGACATCTATTTCACTTGGTATTCTCTTGGGTACTGCACTCTGGGAAAAGCATGGGTTTCACATGTCTCATGTCTCAGATCTGATGTCTTAAATACCCCAGAGCATTTCAAATGGCAATAAATGCCTATGCAACTGAATCAAGCACCTGATGGAGGTCTTAGAGAGACCTATTGCAGGGGCTATAGCTGCCCCTGCTTCCCTTGTATATGAAGAATCACAGATCATCTAACTAAGCATTTGTGTCTACAACAGAGACACACCTGACCCTGTGAGAATCTTGTATAGGCAGTGGAGAGCTACTCTACAGTCAACAGAAGGGCATCCTCAAGCAGATGCTTACGAAAAGGCCAGATGAATCTTCAACTTTAAGTGCATATTTTTTTGCGCGGACCATAGAGGGAGCCCAGGAACTCTCTCTCAGATATGTATATAAGCAAGAGAAAGACAGGTGATAGGAATCCTAGCCTCAAACACAATGGGAGGGAAGGCTTGAGATACTGCTAACATAGACTGTAACCAGTTGCTGCCAAATCACTGGCAGAGAAGTCTCCAAGTCAGAACCTGGAATGAAACATTTAGACCAATTTCTGGATATTCTTGTTGATCTCTGCTTACTGTAGAGACGAGAGCAATTCAGACCCCTAACCTAGACAGCTAGGTATGCCTACAAAATTAGATGAGATGAATCTTGGCTCAGCTTCTTGGACAGTCAATAGGTAATTGTACTCATGACAGTTGGTAAGGACGTTGATATTCTGCTGCCAACCTGAAATCCAGTCAACTTGGAAAAAAGAGCATTTTTACATACAACCTCTATATCAAGCCAGAGCCTCCTTTGCCAAAACCACATTTGTTTAGAAGGTGGGGATATAAATAATATAATGTAGATATTACACCTCAACTGCTGACCCATAGCTCTCTTCCTGACCAAGACAGAACCAGTCAGTACGGTCAAAGGGTATGATTTACCTCCTCCTAAAGCAGATGTCCACAGTAGGCCAGATACTGTGGTCAGATGAAAAATACCTATTTCCTTTCATTAGTTATAAAGTGAGTCTAGACAACTAGCTCTGTTTTAGATGTCTGGATTATAAATTTAGCTAAATGTAGACAATATTGATATCTTACCCTGAATGTTTTTCAGTCTGTAATGTACTTATCTTCAGTGCATCCCTCAAAAGTAAAGGAGTGCTCTTATCCCCATTTTACCACTGGCAGGCTAAAGCTTGTGTATTAATAGCAGTGATGTTGTTGTAAAGTAGACCTCAACATGGATCAGCTACCATGGCAACTGTACAAGTGCTGGGATGAGCTTGCACAGCCTATATGAAAACCATGCTGACACAGCTTCTCAGCTATCAGCACCTGAGTGAGGTAGATCAAGGCCATCCTGGGTATATCTATAATCACCACCGGGACTGCAGGGAAGATGGTGTTGTAACAAATTGTCCAAAGGTGCACAGCCACTGCTTTTCTCCATTCCTTTTAAAGCCTGGGACTTGTCTTCAGGTGCAGTGTGATGTCTACTCAAAACAGAAGGAACACACACTCCCCAACACCACTTCAGACGAGCTCCAACATGCTGTCTAATGGGTGCTCAAATGAGTTGATGAGCTCTAGTAGCAGAGGTATTTCTCACCCAAACCACACACTGTTACTATTAGGTGTCCTAGATGAGCAGGAATTATGGCCTGATGGTTAAAACATACAACAGTTCATAAAGAGGACATGGGAAGGGGTATCTGCACTCTTTCTCTCAGATGGTTTCAATCCTCCCATTTCTTTGTGGGCCTTCAGGGACTTAGAACCATAGTCTGTAGAACTACTACTTAGAAATTCTGCCATGCTGTGGTCTGGCACCAAATAATCCCCTCTCCTCACTAGCTTTGTCCATGAAATACACTCCATTTCAGGTTTGTGAGTATCAACCTGGAAAACAGTTTTGCAGGTGCCCTCTTTGGTGCCTTGTCAGGGGAATCCTGAACCTGGAAACGTGGCTTTTCTATCAGAGCCCTTCTAGAAGGCACAAATTGGGCAAATCAGACCTGAGGAACTCTTTCTTTGGTTATTTTCTCAACTGTGTGTGATCTGTGCTGCTTGAACCGATATTCAAGACAAGTAGATGCAGATGTTTATAGTAAGGTGAGGAGAGTGCCACACTGGGTTTCTTTCTTTTGATTTTGAATCAATGATTTTCTTCAATATAAAATAATGTATTTTACCTTAATAGGGGTGTGACAGACCATAGAAGAATAAAGGCTATGAGGGAACAGGACTGCTTGCATGGAGAAGGGGAAGAGTGAGCATCCAATGAAAGAAGAATTAAAATTAAAAGACAGCACTGCCAGGAGGAGTATGATCATCATGAATGAATTTGAGATGAGAATGAGAATAATGTTGTTAAACAACAGTGCAGGGGATTTCTGAAAGAGCCTATCGCTATGCAGTAGTAGGTACAACATGCTTCGACTGGTTTCAAGATGGGGTTTGGTCAGTTTAAATGACATAGTTATATGAGATAGCCAGAGTCAGGATGGGCTACACTCAGTCATATACTACTACAGTAGAAGCTGTCTTGGACTGCTGACTTTCACTGTCTCATCAAACTGACCTCACTGGCTCACTGAACCCTCCCGTTGAAACACAAGTAACAGTGGAAAGATGTGTCATGGTGTTGCACTTTCCTGGATGCCCAGTATTTGCACACCTATCATGGTTCTACCTGGAATGGCAAGGGGATCCATATTTCTGATTCTGGATTTAGGGGAGGATATAATATACACCCAAAGGCAAATACATGTGCCAGAGTACATAAAAGGGGGATCCATCTCATCTGAAAGCTCAATACATAGTCTTGGTCAATTATTTATGCTTTCAATATAGACAATGGAGAGAGAGAGATGATTCCCTTAAGGAGGTGACTTAGATATGTGGAATGAATGAGTCCTTGTTCCATCTTGCTCCTGAGTACAAAACCAGCTTAGCTAAATGTTGGGCACCTATGGCAAATGGTATAAGCAACATGTCAAGTGTCAGAGGGGTAATCACTGCCATGGGAAATTGTCCCATGAAAACATGGGACTTGATCTGCAGAGGGATGTTGCCTCTCAAATGCTCATTTCTGCCCAGATGTCACCAAACGCTGAGATATGTTAGACAAAGTTCTATCCCCTTTCTGCTGGAGTGACATTCACCCTCGTACAGGGAGCCTGTGATCCACTCTAAGTCCTTCAAAGAGGTGAATTTCTTCATCTCTGGTGCAAAAGCGGAAAATAAATCTCTGTGTACAGCACAGTCTTGCTAAAGACGTTAACAGCAGACTGGCAGTCCTGTGAGTTCATGTATCACAGGTACTCCTACAGCAGCATTTCACTGGGTCATGAAAAGGGGGAGTCACCCGGTGGTTTTTTTGTGTTTCTGAGCAACTTGTGTGAGCAGATACTTACTCAGCCAGTGAAGCCAGATTAGATTTATCATTTGTGCTTCAAACCAATCAAGCCAAAAAGAGTCACCTGGAGATATAGATGTGAGTCTAAACAAGCAGTTGTCCAAATGGCTTTTATGATATGGTTTGCTTACAAGCTTTGAGAAACGATAAAAAACAGTAACAGAAATGCTGTCTTCTTGTACAGCTGGAGCCATTCTTAATGGACTGGGCACATGGAATAGACTCTGCACTTACAGGGGTGACTGCAAAGCATTTCTTAATGACAAAATAATTCACTGCAATTAGGATGGGACCAAAGCGCAAGCAGAAAAGGTTAAGCTCAAATTTACCTCTTACAACTGAACTCAGAAACAAAATGCTAGCTTAAATTTAGGTCAGAAAAGAAAAAAGAAAACCGGCTGTGACTGCTATAATAATATGTTAAAAAAAACACCCAAAAAGGTATTACACAGCAGAAGAGTAATAGAAAAATATAAAGGAAAATAACAACTTCAAACATGGTTGTTAATCTCCATGAGAACAACTACCTCTATCCATTAAGCATTTGTAGAGTCAGCACCATGTCCTAGAGTCAACATTAGTAAATCTATGACCTGGAATTAACAGCACTTGCCTGTAATAGCCCAAAGATGCGTACAGGCTATCATCAGTGGTTAAGGCTTAACAAAGAGCCCCAGGAATACAAATTATTAGCTTCACCTATATGTAACTTTAGTTGCTTGAGATGACAAAGTTTATCCCTGCTGCTGAGCAGAGAGCTCAGTTCTCTGTATTGACCCTTGGTCTGTCTTTTTCTTGCAAACAGTTACTCTCTCAGAATTACCCTTTTCAGTTCTTTGCACTTTGCGTACTGTGAATAATCACAGTTTCTGAGCATGTGGTCAAATCAGATTTACCAACATATTTGTGCCTACAGAGTGTGGGCACTGCTCTCAACAGGATTGCTTTAGAACAGAAAGAGAAAGAATTCAGGTGATGGGATGGAGAGAAGTCAGTGGGTGATAATTTTTCTTTCCTGATTGGAACACCTAACCAAGGAGTTCTCAAACTTTCAGATCACATCTAAAAATCAGTAAAAACCACATCTGATCATAAAAATAGTTAAAAACCTCTCCTCATCCTCAGAACAACAACAACAAAAAGAATGAAGGAGATGGAGAGAAGGATGAAAACATGCAGAGAAGGTTTGCTTTTGATAAAATAGACATCAATTTTGTATTGCTATTACTTACACTAAACGCTGGCTGCTGGCTAATTTCTTGCAGCCATCAATTAGAAATGAGCTGAAGAAAGAGCCTTTAGTGACATTAAGAATCAGTTTTTGGAAGAAACGTCATGTCTTATTAGCAGAGAGGAAGAAAGCTTGATCCATTTACACAGTGCTTAGAACAACGGGGCCCATTCACGTGGGGCTTCTTGATATAACAGTGAACTATGATAGCAGTAATGTAGGTAAAAAGGAAGGGTCTGGTAAAATGAGTAGGATTAAATGAGCTGTCATGGTTATGGAAGCTGGAAGTATAACTATTGGGATGCTGCCATACTCTGTCCTCAGAGAACATCTCTCATATGAAAGTGTTAACAAGTGAGGGGCAGAGGGACAACAGGTACGGAATACCTATCTCTTGACTATAGAATAATCATGGTGCTTGGTAGTCTTATGTTCTTGCTTTGCTCGTATGCAACTTTTTACTCTCAGACAACCTCATCCAAAGGCAAATGAAATAAATGAAAAAGGTTTATATAGATCTCAATGGCCTTTGAAACAGACTGATTTTTGCTCTATGAAAATATGTTTCGGTGATGAATTCATCAAGTTCCACCTACACTTTAAGCACCTTTGTGCCATGTTTCAGATCTTTGTGCTGCAGTTGGAGGTAACTGGAGAATAACTTTGGACTTTAAACATCTTTGGTTATGAATGGCAGTGCAAATCGTAGAAAAGTTCATAAACACTTATTCAATCTTATTGTAAGCTACAGAGGAGCAAGAGGGACTTTCAAGCAATGTCCAGATCAGCAAAAGGGAACTGGCTATGCAGACGTTAAATTTCAAGACACTGGTCTTGCTGTGTCTGACTCTGCAGTGTAGTCCACTTCCGTGAAGTTTCTGAAGCCCTAGCCTCTCTCTCTACCCAGTAGAGGTATAGGAAAGGCCATAAGGTATTGGCAACAGTACATCAACTAAAATAGGTCAGTTGAAACCTACCCTCATTTGGGTGAATCATTGCCTATAAATGAAGTTGCGGGTGATCAGTTGAACTGCATATGTGTATGTATCAGATGTCTAATATTAGGGGCATAAATCCTGTCCATTACATAATAGAACTTAAACTAATGTAAGGTGATACTTTACCTGATACCTTGAAAGTTTTCCAAAGGGTTAGGGTGTCCCTCAAGCAAGGAGGGACAGTAAATGCTGGATTTAATAGTAATGCTGTGAAGAAGCCTATGGGTCAAGCCTCTCCAGATCCTTGGAAGGATTAAGTGTGGTCCTGAATGGAAGCAAAGAAATGGAATGGCCTAAGCACAGAGACCACTGGACTGACAGGCCTGGGGATCTGCAGATGAGGAATGCTAACACTCTCAGAGAGATAGAAGTGAGTCTTTATCTATTTTTTGTAAATAAAGTACATCACTGAGCAACTACACATATGTCCTACAGCCACCTCTCATCCTACTGGTATGGCTTTATAAGGCTCCCAGTAGAGCCAACCTTTGAGGCCAAAGATGGTCATGTTACCATCAGATAAAAAATTGAGCCAAACATCTCTATGAAGATGCCATTATCAGTGTTTAATCCTCCTAAGGTAGGGAAGGGATGTAGTCAAAACAATCTGCAAGGATCAAAGGAAACAAAACTGAAGCTCAGGTGGAGCTTTTTTTTCCCCAAATAGCCTACATCACTATTTTATGTAACATTCTTAAGTTTCTTTTTCTCCCTAAAAAAAAAGTAGCCTGCTTAGCTGGTCTGCATTTCATATTTTTGCTGGAGTCTTTGGCAACAATTACATACAACCTGATAACAGGTAGATAATTTTGCAGCACCTGCCAGACTGGGATGTTGAAGTTTTATTTCTAAGATCACAACAGTGCAATTTTTAAATCACATATAACTGTTTGAGAAGCTAGAACGGTTCTGACTAGTTATAAAGATTTGCCACACATTTTGGGGTGGAAGCAAATGCTGCTCCTTTCTTCTGGGCCATAAAGGACCAGAACTAACCACTAGAGAGGGAGGCCATGAATGCAATCAGCCCACCTCAAGCCTCTGTGATCTTGTGGAGTCCTCTGGAGTCACAGTCACAACAGCAGTGGTGTAGTGAAAAGGAAGGTGGGGTGTGGAAGGACCCTCAGACCAGTTGCTACATTTCACCATGCCTGGACTTCTCATTTTTCTCTCTCTGGCAGGACCCCAGTCTGAAGGCACCTATTGGGGTCACAGCAATGAAGGTGACTTTCTACCAGAACACATCTGGGTGTGGGAGATGGGTACTGAGAGAAGACTGCAGTCCTGTAATGAACTGCTGCCTGGTGGTCCCAAAGGGAAGGTTTGATCCCTTCAGCTGACTCTATATTGACCAGGCATCTTCAGGGGCATTTAGCAGTAGTCCTCATACTAGCACTTTTGGGTACCTTTGTTCAGAAAGCAATCACTGTGGGAGATGGAATTAAACTTTAGCCCTCTAGTCCACCCCCATATTCATATTTATTCAGTGGTTTGAAGGAATGCTTAATGCATATCCTTTGGGTTCAGAATGATTAATGTGAAGTCTGCTTAGATTGATGGGCAGGTGGATGACTAACCATTTAGGTGGTGATTCATAGCTGGCAATTATAATGAATAGCCTTGCAAGATGATCAGATCAAAGTAAGCCACTTTGAGCTTAATAGATTTTGAGAGACAGATGGTGCCTGGGTAAAGGGTCAACACAAAAAAAAATTAAAGATATTTATCCTTCCTTTGCACCTTGTTGTGACAATAATTTACAGGGCTGTCTAATGAAGTAACCTGTTCTATTCCTCTCTGGTTATGGTTTCTCTCTAAGTCAGCTAATTGCTTTCTATTTTAAATGTTAATTCATAGCTGATTATCGATATTGACCAGATAATACTAGCATCTGAGGCCTGCTTGAGCTAAGAATTCAGGCTTTGCAGGATGATTTCAGACATAGGCCTTGTTAGCTATGCATCCCTCCAGGACATGGTTAGAAATGAAGGACAGCCACCTTATTATGGACATAGGATTAATGAATTATAGAATAATTAAGGCTGGAAGGGACGCCAGAAGGCCTCTGGTCCAATGCCATGATCAAAGCAAGTCCAGCATAGAAATTTTATCCAGTTTTGAAATTATGTCAGGGCCTTATCCAGTCATTTTGAGTACGTCCAAGAACAGAGATCTCAAACCACCTCTGGGCCTCTCTTCTAGTGCTTAAACATCCTCACTATGAGTTTTTTTCACCATATTTAATCAGGATTTCCCTTGTTTCCTTCAGCCAGTTTGACAGTGGAGACTGCTCTTCTCTGTCTAGCCCTTCATCAGGCACTATCACTTTATAAATTTGGGTCATTCTCACACACAGTCACCTTCATTCACAAGCACCCTGTTATGGTACAGCTGTGTTATTATCTCCCATTATAGTTGCTAAAGTTTCCAAGGATCACAGAACTCTCTGAGGGATCAGCACTGGTGGTTATAGGAAATGACATGAAGCACCTAATAACAAGGATAGGTGTTCTCTGGAGGCAGGGATCCTTCCTCCATTATGATCTTGTTTCCATCATGTCTTTGTTGAGGTAGCAGGAGTGGAGCCAGCCCTATCAGTGAAGCTCTTGTTCCTCCAGAGGTTTACCTGTGGCTGGCTGGAAATATTTTATTTCCTTTCCTGGGAGATGCTGCAGCATCTGAGATCTGACCTCCTCCCCTCCAGACTCCACAAACAGCAGCCATAAGACCAAAGCTAACAAAAGCATACAGGAAGATATATTTGGAATATGAAACATCATAAATGCACTCTTTCCCTCTCTCTCTGAAATTCTTTTCTCTCAGGAGAAAGCCATCACTAGCTAGGAGGTCTGGCTGAGAAGGTAGATACCACAGTAGAAAGGGGACTGAAGGGAAGATCCATCTTCCTTTAAAGGTGCATTATCTGGAATCAGTCAAAGAGAGAACAGAAATAAGATCCTTGAGACAAAAGTATGAAGAACCCCCAAGTAAGCTGTGAGCCTAGAGATCAACAAAGAGCGATTATAGTGCTAGTGAGCATCGCTACTGCCTTCTGTTGTCTTTCCTTGAGGCTGTCCTGTGAAAAGCCAAAGGTGACAACTGTCTTCATTGGCCTAGTAACAGTGAGCCTCTTTTGGTACTGAAACTGTAATGAATATTTTTCCTGGGTTTCATATCATGCAAACAATTATAAGGCTACTCTACATATGCCTAAGAACTATAACCTTCAGCGAGCCTTTTTTCAGTTTCAGGTCTGGCTGTGAGCTGGATAGGATAGTGACATTTTTATCCAATATTCAGTTCTCAAGATCTTTGAGAATCAGAGGTACCATGGAAAAATCAGAGGTACCATGTGAGATGAATCCCACACCAGATAACTTTTCAAAAGACAGGCTTTAATTAAGCACATGCTATCAAGCTCAGTTACTGGATTGAATTAATTGGCTTGTACTGCAGTGGCTGAAGAGACGATTAAGTGGTTTCTATGGATCTAAACTTACATAAGGATGAGATACCATGAAAGCATATCCCTGATTACACATTATTATCTTGTTATAAGCAAACTGATCCAGGTAGAATAAATTTCATCAACTAAAGAAACCTAAACATTTTTTAGTGAACTGCAATAAAAATTGTCCAACAGGAGTTTTGTGGAAATGCATTCTCTTCAGCGCAGTTTCAAGCCATTGTAACTATCCTTGTTCCAAAAAACTCAATCTTAAACTTTTTTTTTTTTTAAATCCAGTGTTATGTGAAATTAAATTCAGCCTTTTGATCTGTGAGTTGATAGAAAAAATTTTGAGGAGCATCTTGATTTTTGCAGTTGTTGAAAAAGAAGTTCACAATCTACATTCATTCATTTTAAGTGGCATTTAACGTAAATGCATACATATTTTTCATTATGCCATTCTTCATAACAAATTGTGAGAAACCTCTCATCCTGAATTTTCTTGCAAGACCAGAGATGCTCTTTACTGCTCAGATTAAATGAAATTTGCATATTTTTGCCCCCTAGTGCTAGTAGATTTTCTCTGTGTCCCAAAAATACAACTTTTTTTCCATAAAGTCTCTAGACAAATTAATATGAGTCAAGTGCCAATGGCCTCTCATGCCCATCCATGGCACACACAGCTTGTTCAGAACAGCTTCAAAACTTTTCAGAAGCAATAAAACATGAAAAATGGTCAACTTGGAATCTAAACTGCTTCTTCTCCTTAGCTTCACTGGAATAACTTGTGTATAATGTGTTGGCTTGGAAGGACATTCATATTCCAAATCTAAAGGATTGTATCTCCAGTAGAGGGGCCCGAATGATAAACACTCTCTCAAGACCTGGCCCATTAGATTAATTCTCACTGCAGCCAACAAAGCTAGTCCAAGATCTGTGTGAAACATTGTGTGTTGCGGAAATAAGGGAAAAGGAGATGTTTGTATTCCCAGGTCAAATGCCCACTCCGAAGCATAGGGAAATAAACTCGTCCCATTTGAAATTCTTTGCATGTACTGCAATTAATAGCTTCACTTTTTCCTTTCAGTGATCCCACTGCTGAACTGTCAGACCAAATCACTGCAAAATCAGGACCAAGACCCTTTATGGTGATATCTTGTATTACCAAGGTGCCATCTTCAGCTAGAGCGCTGGAGGCACTGCCTTCTCCCACTAGAACATCAGATCTATTCAAGCAGCACAGCTGTGTAACTCCTGTGATTTGGGGCAAAATAGCTCATGGGAAGAGAAACACTCTAAGTCATAAGGACATGTTTGTTTTAATCAAGGGAAGCTACATGATGTTACAGAGAAAAAACTCTTTTCAGTTTCATTTGCCAGACTTCACAGACAGAACACTGACAAAAAGACAGAAACTTTCAACTGCAATCCATGTTGTTTGAGCTCTACTACAGACAGTTATTCGAAGTTTGCAAGTACTTGGTGGCATCTGTATCAAATAAGAAATGGTGGAGATAGAGCTAAGATCAGACCATTATTAAAGCTTTAAATTAATAGATTTTCTAGCCTTTTTGCTTGTGTCATCATTCAGAACAGGCCTGGCACTGTGTGGGATGAATAACCTGTTAAAGACTATTACATGCATTTAAAGAACCCAACTCTGTCATAACTGGAAAAC